>VZTQ01006921.1:0-261606 GCA_013400755.1 Pelecanoides urinatrix | reverse complement strand
GCACCCGCCCTGCCTCGGCGGGAGGCTGGGCCCTGTCCCGCCATGGAGAAGTATGAGGTGCTGCCCGAAGGGCCAGGCCCTGCCCGGCGGGAAGGGGGCGGCTGCAGCTGTGTGGGTGGTGCTGGGGGGTGCATCACCCTGAGGAAGGGTTTGTGAACTAGGGGAGGGGGTGTAGTACCCCTGAGGGTGGTATGTGACCATGGGGAGGGTGTGTAAGTGGTCCTGGGGGGTACACGGCCCTGGAGGGGGTGCAGGTGGCCCCGGGGAGGGGGTGTGCGGCCTTGGTGGGGGTGTAAGCTGCTCTGAGGAAGGGGCCTACGTGGTCTCAGGGAGGGAAGCGCTGGGGTGTGGATGGCCTGGGGGAGATGGGGGTGCTCAGCAGGGGGGAAGTGAGGGGAAATGTCCCTGAGGGGAGGGGAGGTCAGTGTGCCTCTCAAGAGGTGGGGGTGCCTGTGGTCCTGCCGTGGGGAGCTGGAGGTGTGTGCTGTGTGGAGGGTGTCAGCGGGAAAGGGGTTTGAAGGGGCTTTCTCCCTTGGTTGTTCTACCATGTGCAGCTGAGCAAGTGCATTAGTATCGCTCCTCTGCCCCACAGGTGCTGGAGCAGCTGGAGCCTGGGGCGCTGGGCGCTATGCTGGTAGTCGAACTGAAAACAGAAAATGGCGTGGAGAAGAAATGTGTAATAAAGCAGGTGAGAAGGTGGTTGCTAGGAAAACAAGAGTCTATTGGCATCTCCACGGGCCCTTCTGGTAGTAACAGAGACAAATATTTTAGGCAGCTTGGCCACTGGGTAACAGTAGGCTTACATCTTACTGTGCTGCTGGTTTGGAAATCGGAAGATTCAGATCAGTTTACTAGAATATTGAGATTAAAAGTGGGAAAAGGGGAGCAGCCTATGTGTTTTCACCTTAGCTTACTGCTACTTTGACAGTGCAGGGGAAGGACTGGCCAGCTGTCGCAGACTCATTTAAAGCTCTGTTTCTGGCCATCTCCCAACAAGACTGCTCCAAACATTAGAGATTGGAGCTATCATTGAAAACTTATGCCAATTCATACGTAATTTGCAGTTCCAGTCATCTTGGCAAGATTGTTCTGGCTTAAAGTTTGCCTGTCTCTGTATTACAATCTCATCCTTGTCTCTTGTTTGGTGCAGGTTGAATGCATTGGAGAAAAGCAAGCAAATGAGGCCTTGAAAGAGGTATCAGTGCAGTTTTTCTTTACTACTTTGCTTACAAAGACCAAAGTCTTAACAGAACAAAGTCTTTTATCTACAAGGATTAACTAAGTAAACAGTCAAGATGTAAATCAGGTAGGACTATCAGAGGGGTGTTCTCTCTGCCCTCTGCTTGAGCTCAGGCTAGGATTTTGTATTAATTGTTCCTACATTTGAATATGTAGATTCAAATGGACAGCTGTTCTCAGAGGATAGTTGTTTTTCAGGGTTCATATTTGTTTTGTGCTGAAGACAAAGAGCAAAGCTCATCCTTTTGGCCTTTAAGCTGAAGGAGAACCTTGGTCTATTTATAGTTTTTTATTAAGAACTCAATTTCTGGTTAACATATTTCATTATATGTTGATTTCTCAGAGCTGGACATTTTTTGGTGTGAATGATTTGACTGGTTTTCTTCCCTTGTACTTTTTTGCGCAAACTTGTTTCAATGCCTTGAGTAAGAAGTAACATCAGAAATACTATTGAAATACCAAAATCTGTTTCAACAAAATATGTGAGGTAGCACATAATGAATTAGTCTCACCGTGTCCAGTATGCATGCCATCTGCAGTTGAAAACCAGTGAGAATACATGTCTGTACAGATGCTTCATCCTACTCAAGAGAGGTGACCTCTTTATGTACCGAGACTAACTTTATTGATAAAGTTTCATCCAATTTTTCTGCTGATGTACGTGTCTATTGAAATAAATGCAGTTGTGCCAGCTGGGAGCCTGGCTCTTAGTTTTTCTGTGTCTGCACAGCCACAAACACAACTATAGGAGAGTAAGTTGAATTCTTTTTACCTTTCACATCATCAGGATATTTGCTGAAGTAACTGGTAGTTGTTAGAGCCTTACACGGAAACCAACTTCAAGGAGATAAACATCTCATTAGTGTCGTCATATTTTTTGTGGTTCAAGGTTGCATAGGGGTTACTGGAAATAATGGCTACGCTAGAAAAATCATCTTGACTTTCATATTCTAAGATGTGTTTTCAGGTTTGGATGTTAGGAACTGAAGAAGGGGGTTGTTTACAAATCCTGTCCCTAAGGATCAGCTTATATCCTTGAATCTCACAAGGCTGTTACAGCATTATATTGAGTAGAGTCTTACTGAAATATTTTCCTTAACTTGACACTTGTGCATGCAAATGTATAACAGAGCTTGCACATTGAAAGAATTTGATCAGACATGAATGAGTCAGGAACTGGCTTAGGATATTATTTAAGGTCCTGTTAAGTGGGAAGGACTGTGTAAATGTAGAAAGCGCTCTCTATTTTTTTTTTTTATTCTATGCAGGCAATGGATTTGCTAAAACTTCATCATTCAAACATTTGTGCTTACAAGGAATTGTTTGTGACTTGGGATAATGAGGTGAGAATGAAATAGAATTGGTTAAACTGGAACACATGGTTAATATAGGCATGTAAGCATTTTTGTGGGTTTAAATTTGGGGTCATTGGTGTGAGATGCTAAAAAAAAAGGTTATTTGGTTTGAAACAAGCCTGCTTTGTGAACTCTTGAGTAAACATGCTGAAAAGCTGTGAAGATACATGGATTGGAGTCCATCACATGGCAGTATTGTACGCTGGCTCTCAGATTCTGATATGAATCAGTGTGCAATACTGATTTTCATGCCTGCATGAAAACCCTTTTATAGGAGACTATAGGAAGCTGAAAGCCCTGACTTATTTATTTGCAGTTTTTATTCAGTGCTCAAGCAAAATTTGTGTTGATTTTATGGATGTATATTTGACTTGAATTGTCCAGTATGACTTCAGATAAGATGCTTGATAATGTTTTTTTTTTTTAAAAAAACAAAACAAACATGCTGTATTTTTAATAAGAGAAAGTAAACATTGTCTTCTCTGTGAGAGATTAATCATCTTGGAACACCTTAGTACTGGTGAACATAACACCCACCAGTTTGGTCAAGTGCTCAGTTTTATCTTTCTTATTGGATATGTTATTACCTGCAAACAATTAGACAATTTTGGTGTAATCTTTTATTACAGATGTCATCTCTGTTCCTTTGTCTGGTCATGCAGCACTCAGGCCAAGGAGATCTTTCGTCTGTAATCAAGGAAAAAAGGCAGAAGTCAGAAAAAATATCGGACATGGTAAAAAGTAGAGAAGAGGCATCTGGTTGAACTGAGAGAGTCTCACTGCTTTTACATTTCTTCCTCTGTATTCCCTTTTCCTCAAAGTCCTTCCCAAAATCTTCAAAGCACGGTGTTTTGCTGAAGGGTGGGTTTGGAAGCTATCTTCCAAAAGATATTTGGAATTTATTGTGTTTGTTACACTTTCATGTATATTCCCCTCAACAGGTGATTCTGAACTTCCTGGGACAGATGGTGGATGCTTTGCTTTATATACACAAACAAAATATTTTCCACAGGTGCGCAGAAATCTTGTTCTCTTTGTCTGGTAGGTCATTGTTCTTTGCAGTGACTGCCGGTTCAGCACAGCTGTTCCCTTAGAGACAGTGAATTTTACTGTTCAAAAGGGGGAGAAGGAGTTATAAATTCTGGACTTCATGTATAGATTAGTTTCTGTGACTTCTGAAGTCATCTGTTTCTTGAGTTTTGTCTAGAATTATCTGTTTGTACGAGGTGTTCTCTCTGTTTTGAATGTGCTAAAATTCTAATATTAATTTTAATATCGGAATATTGACCATATCTGTTAATGCTTACATTTTGGTGGCTGTGATGGACAAGATATACTTTGTGTATCTAAAGTAAGAGACAACTGTTGCATTCTATGTTCAGACAAATCTGTTGCAATCACAAATTTTAAAGCATTTCACAGTAAAAGAAGAAAATAATTGCATTTCAGTTGATTATCACTTGTATGTTTAAAAAAAGAACAAATAAAACCAAAACCCACAAGCAATAAAATCCCCAACGCCTCACCACCACCCCACTCACCCTCCCCAAAAAAACCCCAAACCTTCTGATATGTAAAGATGCTGGGAACCTGTAGTTATGTCATTAGACTCTGATTTCACAGGCTGACAGAAAATATTTGTATTGCAGAAATCTCAAGCCATCAAACATACTTGTGACTGGTGAAGCATCCTTCATGCTTAGCGACTTCAGTACAGAGACACTTATGACAGATGAGTTGAAATGGAAAATAAGAGTGGAAGAAAGTAGATATTTGTTTTACTTTTTTTTACTTTATTTTTAAAAGATTCAGTTATGGTGAATATTTTTAGTCCTCAGAGAAAAATCAGCCAAAGAGGAAAAATTATCTTCCCTCCTCCTTCTCTGCATTATACTATTTGTCTTCTAAAGTATGAATAGGATATTCATAGGCAGTTGCCTGCAGCATTAATTGTGTTCACAACTGAAAACTATAGATATGTCTGTGTGTATCAGAACTCTGCAACAGATACAGTTGGAATCCTTTTTAGCTTGATACATATGCAGCAAAATCTTAGAAAATTGTTCATTAATTATAGTGTGTTTCTTAGTCTTTTGTGGCATATCTTGAGTAAAAAAGGCCTAATCTCTGCAGAATGTCTCTAAATTTTAGACATAAACCAATTGCCTGCAGTTCATGCATGTGCAAGCAAAAACTGTGTATAGTACAATGTCAGCAACATTACCATATGATTCTTATTTCAACAGGTAGCAAGTCTTGGATGGCTCCAGAAACATTTGTTTTTTCTTTTACTGAGAAATCTGACATCTGGTCTCTAGGTTGTATTCTACTTGACATGACGACCTGCTTTGTTCTGAATGTACGTAATAACGTTTCATTATAGATTTAAAAAGTCATTGGCCCACCAGGGTATCTGTAAACGAGTGTGTGAAAGCTTTTCCGATACTATGCTCTTTACAGGCAGAAGAGATAACTTCATTACTGCAGGATATTAGACAGGATACCAGCCGTCTTGAGGGAGTTCTGACACTAATGCAAAATGGAGATAACAGCTCTTTGCCTTTATTTCCAATTTTATTTATGATGCTACAGATTCAGCCCAGCATGAGACCCACAGCAAAGTGAGTTCTGGATGCTTTCCCTTTATGATTTTTTTGTCCTAAACCCCACCTACCTTCACAAAGATGGGAACGTTAGCTACTGTTTGAAAGAGATTGAGTCAAGGTTTCTGATATTACTGCCTCGACAAACTGAGTTATTAAAAAAAGTCAAAGACTTGGTGTTCATTCAGAAGTGGGCATCCTGATATGCGTAGGTGTCTTTTTTTTGAAGAGTTACATTATAAAATCATGTTACACACAACTTTACAAGCCCTTAACTTGAAGGCTAAGCATGGCTTGCTCACTGTAAGCTCTTTCATTAGTTGTTTTGAAGTAAGTTGTGTAAGTTCTGTCAAAAATAATCCAGTTTTCAAAGAAGTATTGTTAGCTTTTTATATGAAAATGCAACAAAGCGTGTAGAATTTTTTTTTGTAACTTACCAGTTCTAACTTATTGGTACTGCTTTTGTCTCTTGTAATTCTAGGGATCTGACTGATGTTCCATTTATTAGAGAATGCCTGAGTGTTGCTGGTATCTCTTTAGTAAATCTGAAAAAGTCTTTGCCTCCCAAAATAATAGATGTGCTCCTTGAGGGAGGAATCGAAAGTGTTCTAGGTAATAAGGAAAATAAGATTAATGTAATGGTGATTTTCCTAGGAAATAAACCCATATGTTTTCCAGTCAGCATATATTCTACTTGAAAATGAATTATTGGACACATTTTACTTGAAATAAAATGGGATGCTATTTGGGGGGAGGATCACTATACAGCCTTTTCTATAACCTCATAAGATTACCAGCCATACCTACTGCACCAGTTAAATGGGGTCAGAGATCATTCCTCAGAAAACTGGGGAGCACCACTTATTTTGTCTGCAATCTAACATGTTTGCCAATTTATGCCAACAAAGGATTTGTTCCATTATTTTCCTTCTAAGGAAGATATTATCTTAATCTGAAAAGGCTATCAGAATAATGCATTTAAAGCCCCTGTCCCTGCTCTGATTTAATATTCCAACAGGTCCCCAAAATATATAATGCCAAATACACAGATTATAGAGATGAATCATAACACTTTGTAGTGTTTAAATGTTTGATGCATTAAGCGAAAAGTTTTTCTCTTTTCAACAATCACAAATTACATCATTTTCACTTATATCAATTCACATCTTGCACAAAATAGAGAAAATTTGAGTGCTTTTTGTAAGTGAATCAAATAGTTAGAAGAATTTTCTTGTTTTATGTAGAATTCATGCAGGCTTTCTGGGATATAGAAGAAGCACAGGCTAAAGCCATTCAGCACCTTGCCAGTTTTGTAAAAGATAAAAGTGGTAAGGCACTATTGTATTAATTTATTTGTTTTGCTCTTTCCTTACATTTTGAGAGAACAGGAAGAGGAAAAAAATTCTCATGACAATAAATGAGAATGAAATTCCTATTTCACATTTTTGGAACGTACTGGAATAGGCCACTTGTTGATGTGATTGTGTTGGTACTTGTTTTGTAAATGCTTTTGTTGAACAGCAGAGGTGTTTTACTGGATAAGAAAAATAGGCACGGGAAAAATACTTAGTGATATTTTAATTGGCAGCAAAGGTGAATTGGCAAACTGACATTTGAAGAAGGTAATTCATATCAGCAGCAGGGCAACTTGGGCATAAAGCCTAGGGCTATAAGAGTGATAAAGCAAAAGGAAGCTATGAGTGTTTAAATACTGTGTGTCTAGTAAAGCTGCGCCAAGTGGAGACTGTATGTTTTCTCCCAGCACCTGCACATTTTTCAGACTAATCTTTCAGATCAAGATTAATATTTTCAAAGCACCGTATTAACTCAAAATATGCAGCCATTTGATAGTGATAGTGTTTTAATGCTGGCCTTGGCTTATGATGTTAAAAGACAGGAGTGTTCATATCTGTAATCAATAAGGAGAAAGAATAATTTGGTTTTTTCCTTAGAGTTAACCTATATCTTCAATTCTGTTACTAAAGAAATGTTTAGAAATCTTCACTCAGTAATACAGCGGGCTTTGGTTATAAATAACAAAATGAATGGTTCTTCATGATTTCTTGTTCAAACCTATTGAGCAATACAAGGCCGTGCACACATCTGACTGACTTGTTTGGCACTTCTGCACCATGGCTTACCGTGACTGATGCTCACATCTTTGAAGGTGCTCAGAATGGATCCCTGAAAACCATCCAGTGTTTCCTCAAGATTTTATCACATATTTGTGAATTCACTGAAGAGCTTTAGCTATTCCAAAAGCTCAGAGTTGTCCTAAAACTAGGAGACCTGGTGAAATACTTTCTTCCACAGGTTCTGAAAAGCATGGTTTTGGGCTCATGCACAATGTTCTACCCCACGACTTGTTATGTGACCAGTGAACAATGCCAGTGACTTAATGAGGAACGTGCTGGCTACACTTGGCTTGCATATCCTTGCAGCTGTCTTTAATAAGAGACATTTCCTGTAGAGACTACAGAATTCACTCTGTATTGTTCCATCTTTACTTGTGTTTTGTTCTTTTTGATTCAAGAATGTTGTTCTGCCATATCACATCGTCCACAGGGACTCAAATTTATTTGAAACTGGAACTCTTGTGTTTTGGAGCATAGATACCCACTGAGCGTTTTAAGCAATTGACTGTGTAAGTGAATGCTGTCTCAGATAATTTCTTTTCCCCACAGCCTTGCCCTATCTGCTCACGTTCATAGAATTGATCACTTCTGCCATGAAGACTCATGTAGATTCTCTCAAGTTACAAGTAGATGGTTGCAGTTTATTGCTTGAAATTCTTAGTCAAGGTACAGTTATGAGACTTCCAATTTATGCTGGGTGATACAGCCTATCTCTTGTAAAGTTAGATGTAGCAGATAAGGTTTGAAATGGGTTCAGTAATGATTTTAAGGGATAAATTTAAAGTAATAGAGGAATTTAACGAGCTTTAATAAGAGTCTGGATTCTCATGGACTTTCTTCAGGACTGGCATACATCAATTCTGTGTTAGTATTCATTTTAAATACAGGCTACTGATCTTAGGCCACCAAGTTTTTCATGTTATGTAGAGTGTTACTAGAGTGCATAAATAAGAGACTCTGTGTTCTGGTATTTGAATTTCAAACCGTAAGTGTTTCTAGTCTTTTGTTTGGTCCCTGCTGTCACTTTCTTGGCAATTTACCCCAATAACCCCTGATAATGATACAAGCTTGAAAATAGTAAGAATTCTCTTTCAGAAAAAGAAAATTTAAAATAACTTTTGGATATGTTATGTGAAGAAATGCTGTTAATTGAACGTTTTACTCATGCTGATAGCAGGGGGTTCAGACTTCATTCAAAGCCACTGAAATCTTTGTTCTGTTCAAATGTTACTTTTGACAGCTCTAGAACAGGACGTGGTGATGGCCCTGGATGAGAATGTGATCAGCTCTCTGTTAGACACAGTGAGAAAACACTCTGAAAATGAAGAGTTAATTTCATTGCTGTGCACATTATTGATGATGATTTCAGCCAGTGGTGGGTCACCTTGTTTATTTTTGGGGAATATTCTTATGTTTCTACTTTTGTAATCTAATCCAAGATATAATGCAGAACTCGTGACTTCACTGAGAGACGTGGATGTCTGTAGGTATTAGTTTAATAGTGGTAATATTGGTAAGATTAACTAGATATTAGTAAGATAATACTCCTGAAAGTGTAAGATACACTGCTGAGGCTTCAGGTACTTACAGACTTGTATCTATTAGAGTGGTCCTGTATTTCATCTTGTTTTGGAAACAAGTACAAACTGCGCAAATAGTAGTGCCTGGGAAAATGAGGGCATAGAACCTGGATGCTATTTTTGGCTGTGCCATAGTGAATTGAAACCATTCTACCTAATTTCTCTACTTTGGTTTTTCTCCTGAGATTGTAATTGCTAAATATTTATAGTATTTTTTACTTGTTTTCAGTGTCAATTCAACAGTCATCAGAAAACTGTTTTTATAAAAGGTTACAGAAGGTTTTAGCAGCAAGGGGGTAATCTTTAAAAAAAAAAAAGTGTACAAAGTGTCATGTACAAACAAACTTACTATCTAAGACAAAACTATTTTTATACAGCGTTTCCTAATTCTGAAGCTGAGGTAGCTTGAATCGCTACGTTGCAAACAGTTGAAAAATAGTAATTTATACCCTCTCAGTTCCTTTTCTGCTCTGTAAATTTCAGATCTGTAAGGAAGAAGGATGGCCAGACATCTTTTTGAAAGGGTCACCTGTGCTAACCACTATGCTTAAATGCATCTTGTTAAAGAATTCGGTCTGTTCTCTTGCTTTCTTTTGTCCAGCTGATGGTATCGTGTTACTGGTTTGTTATCACTGTTTAAATATGGTTAGTAGTGCTGTCTGTTGTGAGGACAGTGAGTGGGACAAAAATATCAGATTCTATAGAATTTCTTTTTCTGTGTTTTTCAGAAGTTGCTGCAGAGAATCTAAGGGAAGTTGGAGCAATTCCAGAACTTCTGTCAATTTTAAGAAATTTTCTTCATAATGAAAAGATCTGCCTGTCTTGCTGTGGAGTTCTCTGGAGTTTGGCTGTGAGTGGTAAGTAGAACACAGCTAGTATTGTGCCTAGACTCGTGACTGAAAGGCAGCAGGTATTGTGCCTAATTGAGTTCAGACATTCCTGTTGCTGGGACTGGATTTTTCTTTCTCCCATTCTGGAGACATTTCTCCACAGCACTACTAGAACTTTAAGTGATCCAGATTTAAATGTGAGAAAACTGAAAACTAATGCAGACTTTTTAGCAACCCTTTTTGTGATAAGGTGTCAAAGTAAAATCTTTACTGTTTAGGCCAAGATACGGCTTATGAACAGACTGTCAGAAATGAAAGGGTACATGCAGTTTCTGGTTTGTCACTCGTGGTTTTGCTCTGCTTTTAGCAGAGGGAGTGCAGTGCAAGCAGCGTATTAGATTAGGTATCAGGATAGCATTTGGAATTAATAGCATCTTATTTCTTTGCATCACACTTCTCTTGGCAGCACTGGGCTAAATCTTGAGTTGGACATCTCCTAGAGACTTGCTTTTCCGAAAGAAATGTGATTGGCAAGGTGGCAAGTGTACTCTTCCCATTGCCTTAGAACTAAACCAGCATCATCCTACAGTGTTGGAGAACCATGGATGATTGCTTGAGCTGACCCCTTCTTATGAGACCACACTGGGAGTTTTTTAGGGGATTAGTGTCTGACATGTTCTTGTGTAGGTGTGTGGTGTTCTAATCATCAAGGAAGGCTGAAAGCACAGAACGTGCACAATTTGACTTGATGTGTTTTATTCCCTCTGTGCCACAAACCACCCGTTTTATTTATGTGATCAGCTAAATATCCATCCTGTAGACCATATTCTGTCAAAAAGGTGGTATTTTTTCAGGTTTCTTGCTGTGATCCCCATGTATAATTTAAATGGCAAAGAAAACTAGTTCCTGGAGAAGTTAAGCTTTCTGCAATAAACATTACTATTTATTAGTCCTGTAAAACTTAATTTGTTGTTGTACATTTTAAATTCCTTCCCTCTGCTGTTGTCCATACTAAAATAATGTTGCATTACTCCAATGCCATCACCCATTAAGGTTTTACTGATATAATTTGACATACGATGTGCTTATGATATTATTACTTGATTAAATAACTCTGCTTGATGCATTTCCTTTTTGGTATGGTAATTCAGAGAAAAATGTAGACCAAGCATTGCTGAGAAGTGCTGTCCCTGTTATCTCTGCGGTCCTTCAAGAGCACCTCCAGAATGGAACAGTTACGGAGTCTGCTTGCTCGGCTCTATGGGCATTGTCGCTCCAAGGTGTGTTTTCCCAGCCTTGTCCCTTGTGCACGAAAGGCTAGTATGGCAAACATGTCTGTCAGTGGCGATCCCTGAAATACGGGCTGCTTGGCCTTAGCAGGCTCTGCAGATGGCAGCAGAGTTAGGAACTTGCATCCTCTCTTAGCCAGTCTTCCGTGCACTTGCTCTCTAACACTCCCTAATGAAGCTATTTTTGATGAGCCGTAGCCATTATGTAACTAGGTACTGTAATGATGGGCAGCTTAAAGAACCTTGTGCGGAGCGTTCTCTTTGGCTTCTCTCTTAAGACCGAGAATCCCATTTGTGTTACTCCTTTGAACAGTGTTAGTGTTGTGCAGCATGGGCTGGGAGGTTTGGTTTTATGCCATTTGCTTTGTAAATTGGGAACAATATTTCAGATTAAAAAATAAAATGCATATCTTTTTCATTATCATGTGCACCAAGAAGTGCATCCTTGCAGTACCTTGCAGTCTTATTTCTTCCCCCTACAATAATATTGCCATATGTTTACCTACTGCCCTGTGCTTATTCCATCGTTCCACTAGGAAGAGCTGAGTAAAACACTAACAATCTCGTTTCTAGTACCCTCCAGCAGAATAGGTTGAGTACTGAGGACTCTCCAATCCTTTTGGCTTGGAGAATAAAAGAATTTTGACATAGAAGATGTATCAGAAATTTCTTCTAGACTGCTGGATCAACTTATGATAAGGCTTTATTGGGCCTTTTTACTGTGATTCAGGTTTTCACATGCTTTCTTTGTAACTTTTATTGCAAAACTAAAAAGTCATTTCAGAAACAGGAGGCAGAAATTGAAATGCTGATGAGTGTTTTAAAAGCTTTTGAGTATATTGAAGTTTTGGGGTTTTGTGTGTGTTTCTTTTTTTTGAAGGTTGCTTAACTGAAAATGAATATGAGCCCACAACAGCGCTTCTGCTGGAGGCACTCAGGATGAACCCAGAAAGACCAATGCTGGTGAAGAACGCCTGCCTGGCGTTAGCAAGCCTTCTAAGGCTATCTGGTAACATTCAGCAATTCTTATTAATTGCAAATCAGCTCGGAAGTGGATGTTTCTGTATAGTTCAAGAGTTCATAGTGGGATTGGGATTGGCATCTGCTCTCCCGAGGTAATCTTTTCTTGCGGGACTGGAAGAGGAAATAGGGAAACTGGAGGTGCAAATTTTTTTCTTCCCATAGACCCAGCATGCATGTATGAGAAGTATTAGATCAAAACAATCTGATCCATTAGTAACCTCAGAGTGTTTTGTTACTTATTTTATGATGAAGTTGTTTCAACTGTGTAAATGGGTAGACCTCAATCAATGTGAAAACAGTAAACATGAAAATATCACTTCTGCCATGCATGACAGTGTTGGCTGCATACATGGTCTTCCACTTGTTGCCCAAATATGCTTCAGAATAGCTTTTTGGAACACTGAAAATGATAGACATGACTTCCTGGAAAAATATGTGTGCTAGCTGGAGCAGGGGACTGGAAAGTAGATAATGCAGTGTGCAGCTACCGATTAGCCCAGAACTGTTTGTCTCCCTTTCAGAAATATCAGCTTTGAGATTTATAATGGATTCAAAAGTCAGTGGAATAAACCTGATCAAAGATGTCTACCACCTTCACTTCGATGATCCAGAAGTGGTTGAAAATATCTGTGTGCTGATTAACGAGATGGTTCAGTATGGTGAGATGGTGGTGGTGTTTGTCAAGTCTCTTCCTCTCCCCCACCCCCAAAAGATAGTAAAGAAAACAGCAGCAGCTGCTCAAGGACGTGTTAGTTGCTCTCAGAAAAGACTTACTATATATCTGAGAAAGGAGGATGAATTGGAACTGAGAGTTCATCCCACTTGTTCTTGAATAATTATAAATGCCCCTCTGATGTTATAACGTTGTAACTTCATCTTATCTTGCCTTCTGTTTGTGTAGATCTGTCTTCTTTCTGCTCTCCTTTAGCTCCTGCTGAAACCATTGGCAGTTGTGCTAGTAACCATAAATTATCCTGTTCATTTACATTACAGATGATGTTGTGCTGGATATGCTGTCCCAGAAAATGGAAGAACTTGTGTTTGAAATAAAATGCCGGTTTCCATCTAGCATGGTATGTAGAAATCACTGTGATAATAAAGAGTGGGTGCTTAGTATATTATTTCTGGTTATGGATTTTATCATTTTCAAATAGCTGGAATTACACAGTGCAGAATTTACAGAATTAGGTGTATATGGGGTGAAGAGTGAGTTTGTAAGAATATTTCTAACTACTGAAAACAAGTAGTTGGAAGTCTCTTTATTTATGCTGTAGGTTTTTTTAAAACTATGTTCTAGTCTCTTGCAACATTGCATTAATTTACTACATTCTTCATACTAAAACAGGCTAAAGACCATAGAAATAAAGCATAAATAAATATATTACATCCAATTATTTTTGCTTTGTAAGTGGCATCCTTAAAAAAAACAAAACCCAAAAAGCAAAACAAACTCTTGTGACAGTTTCTCTGAAGATTTAACTTATATTAAATTTCAACAAGTAGTCATACTCAGAAAAGGTAACTGTTGAAACACCAGAAACACCAAAGTTACTCAGGCTATTTAATGTGTTACACTAGTATTTCCTTTGCAATGGCTTGCTGTCAAGAAACCAGTAATTAGAAGTTTGTTCATCAAGCCAATAAAACTGGTTAGTCTTGTAACTTTGTTCTTCTTAGTTATGCATTTAGCCTGCTTACGTAATTTATCTCAAAGACAGTTACACGCAGACTTATTCTCCAGTGTCTCCTGCAGGCATTGCCTGCACCATTTGAATGAAGACTGCAGCTATAAGGTAGTGCAGAAAAAAAGAATCACAAAAGAAGAAAGCTCCCTCTTCTGTTGTAAACCTAACTCGTTGTTCCCCATGTTCCCTGTTGACAGACAGCACAGACAGGCAAGGCCGGAACACTCATTCTGGTAATACAGTGCGAGACATGCAACTGCCAAATCTCCGAAACCCATTCCTTCTTACCTTCCAGTATCCATTTAGATTATTTAAATCACAGCATTAGTATTCAGTCTGGTATTACAGTTCTATGGATTTTGCAGAACCAGACCCCACACATGCTTAAAACACCAGCTGCTTTGTTAGACACAGTGTTTTTATTAATAAAAGAATATAAAAATAAGTGAAGCAACAAGGTAATCTTGTATTTGACAATTCTCACATTTCTCTCCAGGAGATAATGACCCTCGTGGATGCAACGCTTTTGAAACTGCAGAAGTAGAAGAAAAACTTTTTGTCTAAGAACAAGACTTGTACACTTCTGGTTCAGATATAAAAGCTTGGATCCTCTAGAAATACTTCAAAAGATTTTTCTCACCAGAAAGATCAATATTGGGCCATTAATAATATATAAACAGTTATATATTCTGTTGATTTAGGTACCACAACTGTGAGACTAACAGCAATAATTAAGAATTCACCTTACTTTGTAGACTTTAAAATATCTGAAATAAAGGTTTTAGTCTTGGGAGTTTCAGCAAAGCAATGACAGTTTCTTCCTTCATCTATCGTAATTTAAAAAAACTTTTTTTTAACTTATTCAGTGTGCATTTCCTTGGCAAAAATTGAACTGATGAAGTACTTCACAAATGTAGCATTTGTTACAAGTATTGTTTAAACACGGTAGTAGGCATTAGGCATAGGTACCATCCAGAACGGGGATACTAGCAGTATTCTTGTATGATTGATTTTATGAAGTAGCTGCTGTCAGTTCTGAGTTATCTCTAAATTTGCCCTGGAATGTGACATGAAACCAGCAAATGCTGCAGATAAACACAGGGTAGAAGCATTCAAGTTTTAGAATTTTTGTTGTTAGATTTGTTCTTAACAGCAGCTTCCCATTTCTTTTTCTCTAAGGTGTACAGTCTCATAGCTGCTTGTGCATCCTGAATCTAAAAGAAAACAGAACAGGAAGCTTAGTGAAACATAGCTGACATGGTTTAAGAACATTATTGTTAATAAGTAGCTAAATCTTCCATCACTTAATACATCCTTTCAATTAACATTTCATAATATCTTTCTAGATTTAGGTTCTGTGACTAGTGGAAGGGGATGAATATGTGTTCAGAATGCATGGCCCACCACAAGGCTATGCACTTCTCTTTCTGATCGTGACTTGGAAAGCCATAATGAAAAAATACTCTTGACACAGTATCTTGGAGATACCCTCACAATTTGCCCTGCTTCTTCCGTTCATTTCTGTCCACTGAAAGAAAGGAACTAACTGCTGAGATTCAGTAGTAGGCTCTCGCACTATTTTATCCAACCCACCATAGTACAATGGTGCAGAATGCTGCTTTTAAGGTAAGCAGTCGATACTTGAGAATTACTTTTTTCTTTGGGGGATCTTAAAATAACAAGAATTAATATTTAAACAAAATACAGTTGACTTATGCAAAAGAAGTTTATGAATATAAGGAAATAATCCAAGTGGTATGAGACACATAACGGTAAGCAAGCTTAGATGGCAATCTTAAAGCATGCTGGTGTTCAAGCAGAGCTTGCTGACTTTCACTGAGCAGCTAGAATGCAGCCACAGCGTTCTAGATTGAACCCAGATCCTAGAGCTAATGTGCAGTACCTTGTCGATCTACCAAAAAATATATGTTCTGATGAGATACATACCGAGCAGTGCTCTGATGTCTGCACTTGAACATTTAGCAGTCTCTCACAGAGCAGTTTCAATGATGGCCGTGCATTCTAGAAACAGAAAAGAGAATCATGCTGTCTCACACTACTTGAAATATATATAGATGCATTTTTATATATAAAAAAATACTAGTTTAAGTGTATTCCTCAAAGTGTAGCACATCTCAGCTTCTACTGGTGAACTGTCCAGAAGAAGTAATGAATTATGAGATTTACGTACTGCTGAGAGGATTTTATATGTATTACCATAACCCTAAGATTTGTTTGGTATGCTTTGTTGTGAAAAAGAAAACCTGAGTACATAGTTATGAAACTTAAAATATCTCCCTATAATCGGAACCTTTAATCCTGCAGTCTAAGCAGAAACTTGAAGCCATCTGGTTTTTTTATATCCCTATGGAAATGATACTATTAAGAAGATCACATACCATTAAGAAGATCACATAAGCCTTACTGTAAGTAGAACTGTACAGTCTTATTTGGCTATCCAGAAAAGCATTGTGACAAACATGCAAGTGCTAAAGAATGGGAGAGCCACTGAATTTTGTGCACAGGTATTACAGGTAATGTTTGTACTGAACTAAGTAACTTAGTGATATACTTCAAACACTAAGCATTCAACTAGACTAGTATTTTCAAAAGACAAAAAGCAAGCATCCCTGCTTCACATAGGAAAGAAGGAACAGGGTCAGGAGCAAGTGTAGGAGAAGTGAGCTAGCAGCTGGGCGTCAGCACCTCGAAAGTCAGTAATTGAGGTGCATGTTCATTTTCTTACCTTGACTCTCTGTCTGAAAGGCTTGTATCTTTGCGTGTCACGTATTTTCTTCTTGGGGTGATCAAGAAATAGGACCTAGAAGAAATTACATCTCCAGTCCAAAGCGTGCTGTTGCATGGAAATACATACAGCTGAATGTACAGCTTTCTGCTCTTTTCTTCCATCCGTCATAAGAGATTGTTCAAAACCATGAACGGACAAGACCAAAATCATCCAGACATTGGCTGGATTCAAGAATCACAGTTCTACTTAGCATGAGAAACACAATCTGGAGGCACCACCTGTAGAGACTATCTGCAGTGCTGGTGCAGCATGACATAAGATACCTGTCTCTGGTGACGACGACCAGACTGCTGAGCTTTGGGGGCTAAGCAAGCATGCAAACAGTTTTTTCATCATTCTGTTTCTTTCCTGCTGCTTTAGTAAGCAGATCAGTGCTATTAGTAACAGAGTTCAGAAGTTGAACTTCAGTGGGCAAGTGACTAGGGCTATACTTAGTGCAGCATGAAGTAACAAGAAATTGAGATAACAGGGATAAAGCTGTAGTTTCTAGGAGTTCAGGTGTGTTCATCTGACCCAGAAAGATGTATTAGAAATTCAATCAATTTTAAATTTTTGGAGCCTTATCTTCAAAATAACCAATCTGCAGCCATGTACCTTTAGATCATTGCGTAAAGCATGTCCAACTAAAATCCTTCCATTCAAGATGTCAGCGACCTCCTTCTGAACTGTTTTAAAATCTTCACCTAAAAATATCACACAATGCAACACTTTGTTAAATGCAGAAGACAACTAAGCAAACCACAGTTAAAACACTGCATCTTTTTTGTGAAGGCAATTGTGTCCTTGGGACTGTAGTTATACAAATTTGTACAGTATGCTAAATCCTCTGCTTGTTACAAGAGAGAATTCCATAAAGAGCATAGCACTAAAAGGAAATTAACTTCCTGTTATTCCCATGCCATAATCCACAAGTTAATTTTTTCTAGGGCATTAGTGAGCACTCTAAAAAGTACTTCTTCCCACAATTTTTCTCAGCATTCAGACTACATTTTGTTTTCCATTTCCCAAAACAGGTCTAAAACTTATCCAAGCTCAGCCAATGAGGCCTCTGTGATAGCCTGTTAAATTCTCCCTCCTTAAAGAACATTTTGGGGAAAAAAACTCCTACCTGTATTTATATTCTCAGGGCGTATGCCACTAACAGCCGTTCTGTAATCAGTCACCTCTTCTGTAGGTTTGACATACTTGTCATAAATGCACTTTCCAAATTGGTTCACGATGGACACACGAGCCACAATACTGTCTTCACCCTTGGGTCCCACTCCCACCATTTCACAGTCCATGGCTACAGCACGTGTCAGCCTAAAAGACAAAGGACAGTTTGGTGACGTCTCTGTTACAGGCATAGTGGAGTTCACAAGGTTCACGCGTTGATACGAATGGGGAAAACTCAGCAGCTTGTCTGTCGGCAGACTCGGGGAAATGTCAGCTTATGCTGCGCACCTGCAAATCACAGTTAAGAAAATCTCGATGCCTCTGCTGCCATCCTTCCCGCTGGGATGTCACTCACCCTTCAGAAGCCTTTTCTTTAACCAGCACCTGCTCCACAGACTGTTTGGATTGGCCTGTTTCAAGTCCCAGATTTCTTCTAGCAATTTTTGCTGCTTCGGGTCCTATTGCTGCTTCAATATCTTTTGGATCAACGTCATCAAACCAGATTTCAGCCCTGGTAAGTACAGATTTAATTACATTTAATGATCTTAAAGCAGTCTTGCATCTTTATAGTGTAGGAAAAGCATATTTATTTTTTAAATCAAGAAATTAGCTCTGTGAAAATTACTCTAGTACTGTCACCTATGCAGGTCGTTGCTATATCTGAGAAGTAGGGGCAGCACGCGTCTTATTTCTCCCAAAATTTAGTCTGGAAGAGTGCAGCCGTTTTGACGGTACTGCTCTGTGCTCCTTAGGTACACCGCCCAAAATAAATATTCGCATATGTGTATGATGCCTGAAGTACTCACTCTTTGGGTTGCTGCTCCGCATGTTCTTCAGTTTTCCTCCTCTTATGTTTTATATCACCTTTCTCCTTTAAAATATTGCCATTTTTCTTTTTCTCTTTGCAACCTTTTCCATCGCTTTTGGTGCCATTTGAATTCTTATCCATTGCAACCCTCTTGGGTTTTGGCTTAGCCAAAGGAGGATTGACTTTAGCAGAACCATTGGCCATTTTATTGGTGGATTTGGCCTTTACCACATTCCTGTTCCCATTGATAGCTGGGACCTCTTGGCTATTTCCCGCTTTGAGTGGATGCTTCTTTTTGGTGTATGTTTGACATGTAGAGAGGGACTCGTTGGAGCTATTTGCTTTTTGTTTCAGTAGCTAAAACGACAAAAAAAGAAAGGAAAAAAGGATTATCTCCCTCTGTTTCTGGCCCCGCCATCATTCCCGAGGGCTCTTGGCGTTCTGCCTCAGCGCCAAGTGGCCCTGCACTCCCTGGCTGGCTCTAGGGCGATCACCTGCAACGGGATGTCCCAGATCCCCGCCCGCAGCACTTTATTTATTGTCACAAACATGATTATTTTTTTTTAAACTACTATATACAAAGTGGAACTGCATTCAAAGAAGGACAGCATGGCCCCGGCCCGCCCCCGAGGATGGCTCCGGCTCGCCCCAGGCGCAGCCCCCGGTCCCCCTCACCTCCTGCAGCGCCTTCCAGTTGGAGGAGAACTCCCGGGGGCTGCGGGGCCGAGCTGCCGCCGCCATGTCGGGGCCTTTCGGCGCGGCCCCCGTCGCCGCTTCCCCGCGGCCGCGCCGGACCTTCCTCCTCCTCCTCCTGCCCTTCCCGCGGGCCGCGGCGCTCGGCCCCGGCGCCTCGGGCTCCGCGGGGCTCTGCTTCGCCATGCGGGCGGACCGGGGCCGGGGAAGCGAGTCCCAACCGGGCCGGGGCTACCGCTGCCTGCCACACCGGGACCGAGCAGCGCCGCACCGACCCGGCGGGGAACGGCGACGCGCGCTTCGGTTCCGGGCTGCGGGGCCTGCTGGCCGCGTGGGGCCGGGGCCTGCCCCGGTGAGGGCCCGGCAGCCGGTGTGGGTTCAACCCGCTGCCATGGCGGAGGTGTGGGGCCTGTCAGGGCAGAGGTCGAACGGCACGGAGCCCCTTTCCCCCTGCGAATTGCCCCTTGTGTGTTTGGCTGCTAAGACTGGCTCAAAGCTCGTTATTGCCGCGCTCTTTGGCTGCAGTAAAGTTGCAAACATTGCGCAAAACCTCCCTCCCTCCAGCTGTTCCTGTAAAGCCTCCGGCTGCGGGCCGTTCCCCCCGACTGCCCCTCTCTGCAGAGGATCAGCTCCCCTGTTTGTTTAAACCCTGCACTCTTCCCTTCCGCTCCACGTGATGCCTTGAGCCAAACATCGTCTTAATCATCCCTGGGCTGGCGCTGACTCCGCAGCGCTGGTTGCAACTCCTCCAGCATGATCGTCAGCTTGACGATCCGGGCGCTCGTGACGCTCCCTTTGGGGTTCTGCTGGCCGTCAGCTTTCCAAGAGGTGAGTTTGACCTCCAGAAAATGCAGTTTCCAGGAAGCCTTTTTTATTTCTAGGAAAAAAAAGATGAGACAACACGACGTGTTCTAAGCCAAAATCCATCAAACCTCACTAATCAAGAAGATAAAGCTGTTTCCTCTGGGTGGCTGTTGTGCAGCCCATGCTTAGTGCAAAATAAAGCCATGAGAACTTGGCATCGGTACTCGTTGAGTTGTTCGCTGGCGTTCCTTCCAGGTTAGGTTCAGTTAAGCGATAGTCTTGTATCCATTTGTTTTTCTTAAAAAAATGTAAAGCTCTTCTTCTTCTTGCAGAAATTTCTCGGCGCTTTGGATGCAGAAGATGTTTTCTCTTATTTTGGAACCAGCTCAGTGTCTGATGGTATGCAGGGCTCCTTCCTTCTTCATTTTGGAACACATCTGTCGGTTTATTTCTAATCCTGTACATTTGATAACGCTAAGAACACTTATTAACGAACCCTGATCTGACAAGCATTTAGCATTTCTGAGTCACATTACTCAGTGAGGCAATCCGTGTTTTGGTGTAAAAGCGGTTGAAGAACTGGGTCAGTATTTAAAATCTGCTGAAAAAGAGATGATAAGTCTTTTTCACGTTTCTGCTGCAGTTCTCATTCTCTGTATTGGTGTTTTTCTACAAGATTAACAGATCCAGGTCTTCTGAGTGGGAAGCTTTAGACTAAGAATAGTTTTAAATGCACTTGTTAATTTTTTTTTTAAATGAACACATGGAGAGACTAGTGTTCCAGGTCTGGATTGATGATAGTTCAGAATAATTGTGTTTTGAACTCTCAAATCCTTAAAGGAAAGGTATTGTCCACTTGTGAGTTCACCTAGTGCTCATCCCAGTGTCTCTGTCAGGATTATGGTAATTCTCACTCAGTAATACTTAACATCTGAGGAAGTAAAACTTCATTTGTCAAATGAACTGTTCTCCTTATCGAGAGCAAAAGCGCAGATAAATCAGGAGCCAGTTTCAGAGCTGTTGTCTGTTCCCAATCAGATTATCCTCACTTTGGAACACATGAAAGCACAGTTCTTTGACTGTTGACATGATGACCCTGAAAGGCCACAGTTATCACTGGGAGAGTATTTTTTCCTAGGGAGATAGATCATGACATTCATTTTCCGTGTATCATCATTTCTTGTAACTGTTCCCCTTGTTCTGGTCTTGTTTCATTTCTTCCAGTACCTGAGTTTGTTATTGCTGAGCCAACTTGCCCTTGTAAAGAAGAACAGATTGGGCTGATGCCTTGTCAGATTCAGCACTGCTCCGTTGAGGCCTGGGGAGAACTCTATGCCTTTGAGTTTCTAGAGGACCATGCCCTCCTTTCCTCTTCCTTTGTGAGCCATCAAGTGGTGAACTCTTCCTTTAGCTTACTGAAGCGATTCTCAGGCAACTGCTTTGCAGGTGGAAATCCACTGCAGCCTCCCGGGGCTAAGTGTAGAGTCACTTACTGTGAAGGGCAGCTGGTGAGTATGCACTGAACTTATTCTTACAAGCGTTTACAGCCTTTGTGGGTTTGCAGCTTGATGCCCCGAACATGTGTGAACCATCCATTTAATAAATCCAAGCGTTACAAAGGAGAAACAGGAAGGATGTGGCACACAGTTCTCTGTTGATAGCATATGTCTTTAGAATAACTCAGAGATGGAATTTCATCTCCTTTAGCAAGGAGTCGTCATTGCAGATGAGGAAAATATTCATATCAGGCCTATCAGAAGCAAAGATGTGGCCCTGCTGAAGGACCTCGGCTTCTCCAGACCCCACATTCTTTTCAGAAGTGCCGCAAGAGAGGCAAATACAGCAAGAGGTAACGTACGTGGAGAGGAAGCCCTGCTTGTTCTGCTTGGAAAAGCTGTCTCCTGGTAGTGGGGTTGCTTGCATGAGCTCAGAGGAAAAAATTGTATCTACAAATATATGAGAATACTTGATAGACATTTCTCACCTCATTCAGGTGTAAATAGTGTGTTTTCACTTAGGTATTTGTTATTTTGATGGCATAAGCGTGTTATTAAGGATGCTGGCAGGTGAAAGAACACAACACAAGTGGGAAACCTGAGCAAGCAACTGGAGGAGTGGTCTTCCAGCTGGATTATTCTAGTCTTTCAGGAAAAGGGAGTGGATCTGTAGGAACCTTTATGTTGTCTTGCATTTTAAACTCCCTGTGTCCCTTTGTGCTGTTCAGCAGGGCGGTTTCCTTCTCGCCTGCAGAAGAGGGCTGAGGGAGCTGTCAAACATCTGGAGCTGATGGTTGTAGCAGGTCCAGATGTTTACTCGTACCACAAAGAGGACACGGAGCGATATATTCTCGCCAACCTGAACATTGTGAGTAGCTTTCTGTTTGGATTGCTGTCCCAGTGTGAGAGCTCACAGTGTCACAGGCAGATGGACCTCTGTGAGTGCACTTTCAGAGGTGTTTGTGGTTACCTCCTCCTAGTACAGAGCACTGCTTATGTGCAGGGTGTTCCTCTCTGCTTCCCTTGGCACTGCGTGGCAAGCTTTCCCTTACAAAGAGCTGCACGGGTAAAAGTGGATGTTGGAAGCTTTGGGGTTGTAGTCTTAAAACCCACGTAGAAAATGTAGCTCTTCATTTCATTACTAATATTGTTGTCTGTCAGATACAGTAGCAAGAGTTTTATCACCAGAGCCTTGATCCAGTCCGTGTTGCTTTCAGTGAGATTGAACCAGATCCACTGAATTAATCTTACATTTTACATTTCAACATTTTATTTCTATTACAGAATTTCTCTAAATGTCTCCCATTGCTATTATTAAGAATTTGTTTATGCATTTTCTGTGTGGGTGTATTGCAAAAAAGTCTTTAGCATTCACTCTCCTACCTCCTACCTAACTGTTTTCCATGCAGATTCTTCTCTCTGCTTCAGAGTATCTGACAAGTCTAACAGTTCTCATCAGTTGACAGATTTATTTACATTTGTACTTTAATGTTGTACTTCCCAGCGATTTTATAGTTGCCCCTTATGGTTACCAGGTGCGTTATCTTTGTAGTGAGTGCAGCCCTGTTATTGAGAACAGGTAGTGGGAGTCATCAAGATGCCTTCTTTATTGAATCCTTTCTATCTCTTAACAGGGGGCAGAGCTGCTGAGAGATGCCTCACTGGGTGCTCATTTCAGGGTTCATCTTATGCAAATGATTGTTTTGAGAGAACCAGAGGTAAGCAAGGAGGACTCTGTTCAAGTGTTGTCCAAGGGGTTCTAAAAGCTGTATGAAATGTGCAAGAATGTGCCTTTACTCTAGGCAGAGGTAAACATCACAACAAATATCACCTCCTCGCTAATCAGCGTTTGTGAGTGGAGCAAGAAGGTCAATCCCCAGAATGACTCTGACCCCCAGCATGCTGACGTTGTCCTCTACGTCACCAGGTACTGAAGCTCCCCTGCCCTGGGAGAGGGCTGGAAATGCAGCCGTTGCTGTCCAGCTGTCAGCACAGTGACAGCGATTTGCACTGGCTATTCCAGCAGTTTGGCGTCACAGAGTCTTTGGAAATGGGTTGATTCTCCTATTTGGGGTTGATTCTCCTGCCTTTAGTGTAATGCAGTTAGTCAGAGGTGCTGTTTCTTCAGTTTCTGAAGGAACTGGAATACTCCCCAAGCACTGACCAGCCCGACTTGAGCAGACATTGTGTGCTTCCAGAGCAGCACAGCCAAACCCACTGCAGCTTTTTGTGGCCAGAAAAGTCGAACGGTAACTGGAAGTGAAAACCCACTGGTGTTTTCTGTGGAAGATTTCTAGTGCTACTCTGACTCAGACATTTTGTCTCACTTTCAGGCTCCTTGCTCTAAATTGCCTTGGCTAAATGTGTCGAAGGCAAACTTTTCTTTAGTATAATGGCTTTGTTTTGGTGCTCTTTCTTCAAAGAGATGATGCTATTGCTCTGTCTTTTGCAAATAGGATTACTTCGTTTTATTCTATTCTGCTTGTCTGGGGACATCGGGATTTTTTCATGTAGAATCACCACAAATTTTGAATAGTGGGCACTCGCGGGACCCTACTGCTTCCATCTTGCCCCAGGGAGCATCATGTGTCAAAAGAGATGTTAGGTAGCTGGCAAAGTTAGATCAGGAAAGTGCAAATAAATTCAGTTGAATGTCTAGACCTGACTTTATTAGCTGCAATGGTTCTTTGCTCTTTCCTCTGTATCTGTCTTCCTTACTTTAGGTTTGACCTGGAGTTACCTGATGGGAACAAGGAGCTACGTGGAGTGACTCAGTTAGGTGGAGTCTGCTCCTCCTTCTGGAGCTGTGTTATTACCCAGGACACTGGCTTTGACCTTGGAGTGACCATAGCCCATGAGATTGGGCACAGGTCAGTAGGAAAGCCCCAGAGCAGCCCAGTATGTTTTATTCAGGTAAAAACACATTCCCCAGTTTAAGGGTTTCTGAAGAAGGATAACGATCTCTTGGCATAACAGGTGGTTTCCCATAGATTATTCAAAACTTTTGGAAAGAGTTCCTTGCTTTTTTTGCATTTCTGCATGTTCTGTGACAATGAGAAGCTGCAAAGAGGAGAGAAAACCTTTGTGACAACAGTAGAAGGAAAGGCTGCAGAGGGAGCTCAGTCCTTGCTTAGAGAAGAGAGGCTCTGAGGGAACCCAGCCTCTGGGTTTCTTCTCCTCAGGGCACTGTGCTGCTTCTGTTACAGTCTTGGAATCCCCCACGATGGTGAGGGGAATCGATGCAGCAGCAGCGGTTACATCATGGGTTCAGCAGGAAACCACAACAGCATCGACCTCACCTGGTCGCAGTGCAGCCGAGAAGAGTTCCTGGCCTTCGTCAGGTAAGGGAATGGTTGAGTTCTCTGTGCCTGTGTGGGAGCAGTTCCCTGTGCTGGGAGCTTAGGAGAGAGCAAGGAAAGACAAGGACTAAAATATAATTCTTGGAAAATGAGGAACTGTGAAAAGCTTGGGGTTTAATTTCTTAGCACTTGTGTCTGTTGCTGAGATTAAACCCAGTTTTTGCTTCAAGTAGCTGGAAATTACTTTGGTTAGTGACTAACGTGCCTGGGCTGTGTTGGACTTCTCAGACACTAGCTCAGTCTGGAAATTTTATTTAAAATGTCAGAGCATCTAGGTTTAAACAAGCATTGCGGGCTGTGAGCTGGCTGGGTGAGAAACAGGCATGAGTTTCTGTTATAACTTCAGCAGCAGGGAACTGTGAGCATCTCCAGGCAGCTGCTGCAGCTAAATCCATCACAGCCCACAGTAAGCATGTGTTGTCTGGGAAAGCAGCAGCCAACTCCCAGAATGAAACTCAGCAGAAGTTTGCAAACATGTCATTGTCCTTCAGCTGGGAAAGTGATATTTCTTATGTCTTTATCAGCACAGGCCAAACAAACTGCTTAAATGACCTGCCGGACATGGATGGCAGCATCCCTGGATGGAAGCCTGGCTTGTACTATGGAGCAGATGAGCAATGTAAAATAGCCTTTGGGAGTGTTGCCACAGCATGCACCTTTGCTGACAGCAATGTTGTAGGTAGAAAGTTTGTCTGTCTTGCTAGGGGCAGCAGGGAAATGTTCTGGAGCCAAGAATCAGGAAAAGGGAGCTGGGGACATTTTTATTATAAAGGAATGGAAGGTGCTTTCCTGCCACAGACTTCTTGGCAAAGAACAAACCTTCAAAGACTTTTAAAATGCTTGCCTTCCCTCCATCACCTCCTTTGTCCACATAAGACTCCTTTAAAGTTTGCACAGAGCCTTCTGTCCAAACATCTGCCTGGCGGTGCTAGTGCTGGGTACACCTACTCAGGCGAGTCTTGGGTCCCGTGTTGGGGAGCTCTTGTTCATTGGATCCCTTCAGCTTCCCCGTCATTGCACGAGTCCACATGTCCGAGAAATGCAGCATGGCTAATAGCTGCCATCTGGACATGTTTTCTTAATGAGGAAGCACTAAGGTGGGTGAAACTAATTGCTTCAGTTGATCATCTTCACTGCCAGCTGTAACGCTAGATGGTCTTTTGACATGCCCACAGCTTTCGCACAGTAACAGGAGAAATGAAGGGACTTGCTTGCACTGTTGGGTAGCTGTGGGGAAACCAAACATCCGGGACATGCACCATTTAAACGGAGCAGCTTTTGGGACTGCTCTGTTGCTGAGCCTAAGTGACTCCCTGAACACCCTGGTTTTCTTGTCACACCAGGACATATGTGAAGTTCTCTCATGCCACGTACAACCAGGAGACAAATCCAGCTGTACTCGGCTTCTTGTTCCCCTCTTGGATGGTACCGAGTGTGGAATCAATAAGGTAAGGAGGCAGCTGATCCGATGATCAGAAGTTGGTGTGGGTGCTATGGAGCTCATTAGAGAGTAAGACATTGTTGGTGGCTGGAAGGTACATGGCACTCATTGCCCCTCCGCCAGGGAGCTAAGGCCAGACACTCCAGTCACAAACTGGTTCCAGCTGATCTTGGTGTTTCCACCTTGTCTATATCTCTGTAGTTGCTTTGCAGTTCTATAGCCTGATATCTGAGCTCTCCTCCAAGGCTTTGCTTTCTACTTGAAATGACCTATCGGCTCTTTGTTTTAACCCCAACCTCATGTTAGACCATAATTAGGAATGGGACTCTTTTAGCCTCTTGTGAGAAGGTGCGTCATTCATCTTGGGATTCTCTGTTACAGTCTGACCTGCCAAGAGATGGGGACTTGTGCCACCCTTGTAGATCCCAGCTCTGCTGGGTTCACTGCGGTGCTGCTGCCAATTTTGTGTATTCTTCGTCTTAGTGGTGCTCCAAGGGACAGTGCAGCTCTCTGGAAGAACTGAACCCCATGGCGGTAGTCCATGGGCAGTGGTCTGCCTGGAGCCCCTTCTCCTCCTGCTCCCGCAGCTGCGGAGGTGGAGTTGTGGTAAGGCAGCGGTTCTGTAACAACCCCAGGTAAGAGCTGGGGAGTTTGCAGTGCCTCTTGGCTGATTCAGGACCATGGGGTCTGAGTCCTGCTCTTTACTTGGGACAAACCTGCCTCTGTTGAGGAGGAGTTCTCCTGTCATTTCCAGGCCTGCTTTTGGGGGGCAGAAATGCAGTGGTGCCAGCATCCAAGTGGAGATGTGCAATACTCAGGTAACGGAGCTCATCACATCTTCTGAGCTTTTTTCTTAACGCCGTTTAACCCTTTGAGAGCTGTATGGTTTGCGACTGTACTTCTCACAGCTGACTGCTCTGGGAAGGACGACTAAAGATCTGGCGTACAGCCTCCATCTGTCTGACAACAGGAGAGATATTTGTTCCACTGTGTCTGAAGACAGCAGCATTGTTCACGTGTAATGAAGCATTTTCTCTATGCCTTCATAGCAGGACAGACGCTAAGAAAACAGTGACTCACTTAATGATAGTTTTCTTCAGAGGGACATTCTTATATTGTTCCTATTTTCCTTATCCATTTATTTTGCATAAATAGCAAAGGTATTAGCTTCCAAACACAATTTTCTGCATATCCTGCAGCCTCCCTTTAAAGTGGTTTTCTTTATTTGCAGTTGTTTTGGTGTTTTACTTACCAGCCACTGCTTTCTGCCTTTAGCTAGTGGGTAAAATGCTGCTTGGGATTCTGTGCTCAGTAACTTCCTTTCATTACCCATACAATTCTCTCTGGGATGTAGGCCTGTTTGATGACCCAGCAGGACTTCATGGCTGAACAATGTGCAGCAACAAATTTAAAGCCACTGTATCTCACTGTAGAAGTGCCATCCTTTTATACCTGGACTTCTGCTGTTGGCTTTGTCAAAGGTAAGGAAAGACTGAGAAACCGTGGTTTCTTTGTGAAAGGGAGCACTCATGCACCTGTCTGTACTTTGAAGTCAAAAGGCCGTTTCACTCATTGTTTTAGTTTTCACATGAAACCTGGATACTTTTTCTGTCAGATCCTTGTGACTTCTTCCCATTGCTTGATGGTCAGCCACGTGCCTTTCTGAAAGAGAACTCCTTTCTTCTTCTGTCTGCCTCCTCCAGGAGACATGCTATGCAAGCACATGTGCAGGGCCATTGAAAACGAATTCATGGTAAGCCGCGAAGACAGTTTCATAGATGGAACCAGATGTGAGCAGGATGACTCTGAGCATCATGGGGCTTTCAGTCTGTGTGTAATGGGAAGCTGCAGAGTAAGTGACTGGGGAATCCAGGTGAACCTCTGACATGTAATCTGCCCCAAAGGAGTCAGTTTACTAGGAGCAGGGGAAAAAACCACAGTGTCCCAAATAACAGAGCAAGCTCTTCTCAAGAGAAGATAGTTTTTCCTTAGCTTAGTGGATGGAGTCCAACAAATCTACTGTTCTGTCTGTGCATCCAATGCCAATGCCCTCTAGATAAGACATTCTGGTAATTATGCAGTAAGTACGTAAGGCTATTCATCCCTAATCCAAGAAGCAATTGGTTTATGCGTTGGTTGAGGAGACATCATTAGCTGTTCAGTTTGCATCGTATAAATAGCCCTATAAAATGCTGACTCTGTTGGAGAAAACATGATTTGAACATACCGAGTCAGTGGTGAAATAAGGAGTAGAACCTGGGAATCGTAAGTTGACAGATTGATTGTTGCAGTATCACTAATCAAAACTGAAGTATAACTTTTTTTTCCCCGGATTGGACGTGAGAAAGGCATTCTTTCATGATGAACTTGAATATAACTCCCCCATGCTGTCTGCATTTTAGTAACTGCTCATTGCTGACCCGGTTGTATGTTTTCTGTTGCTTCTTTACATTCCCAGAATACACTTTTAACATTTTATGTTTTTCTCATTATCCTCGTGTTCACAATGTTTTGTAATGCATTTCCACCTAATGAACAGCAGAGGGTGTAGGCATAATCTATTCTGATTTCTGCTGTTCTATTGGTGACAGTGATAAATATGTATGTTATGGCAGCATCCAAAGCCTGGGATCAGTGCCTCTAGCATAAATTCAGCAGTTGCACATGTTTTGCTGCTAAGCCTGCTGAGATCCTCCTGTAGCTTTGTGTAAATTAGTCTTGTTCGTGGGAATGAGGATAGAATCTCTTTTCTGAGCTCCATGGGATTGAAGGCCAGGCTGAAGGATGTGAGCTGGGTTTGGGTATGGGGTTTGGGGAGCTAAAGATTCCCTTAGAACCTGTCATTCATGTTTACTGTACTCCTGGGCTTTTTTTTTTCCCTCCCCCCTCCTAAAAGAGTTCATAGAAGAAAGGGAGTGCAGAGCCTTTGTTTTAGGTCACAGGAGAAAGCTTTCTGGGCTGCTTCTTATAGGAAAGAAAATGTCACACAATTAATGAAACTTGTCGTGCTCTCAGCTAAGACTTTGCAATCCCTGGCTTTGCATACTGCTGTACAGTGATAGATCTAGGTACAAACACATCTTTGTCTATGTTGTCTTCTTACATTCGAATTACAAATGAAAAAGGCAGTTTCAGGAATTCAGGCAATGTTGCTTTCATTCGCTTGTTTTCTTCTCAGAATAGGCAAGTCTTGACAGACTCTCCCCTTTGCTCAGGCATTTGGGTGCGATGGCCAGATGGACTCCAAGAAGATAATGGACTCTTGCAAGGTCTGTGGGGGAGATAATACCACTTGCACCAAAGTGAGTGGATCTTATACAGATGGAAAAGCTAAAGGTGTGTAGTCCTCACCCTCATGCTCAACATTATGGTACTGTTTGTATGCTGCATATTTGTATGCATATTCAGTGTTCGTAATCTTCTGTATGCGACTTCTTGTTTCTGCTTCTGCTTGATTTTATTTTATGGAGGATATGGCGATGGAGTTTGGGTAGTCAACAGAGAAGGCAGCTAAGATCTGTAGCAGGGAGGTAGCTGTTGCATAGGCAGAGTGACTTTTTTGGTCATGGTTTTTCTCTGGACATGGACCAGAAATGTAGCCATTTGGGAAGTCCGGCAAACTACTGGGAGCTGGGGGCTGCATCAGATGCTTCCCGAGATGTTAAACATCCATTCGGGAACTGATCTGGCTCTTGCAGTATCACATATAGATATTAGCAGAGAACATAAAAAGAGCAAAAGAAAGATGAGAACAGGACACAATTCAGTTCAGTTTTGTTTGCTGTATTCACCATCGCTATGTTCAAGGCAAGCTGATAGAGCTAAGGTCAGTGTGAATTTAGCCTGCTGGCCATCACTGTTGTATCCTTATGTTTTTTACGTGACCTATATAACCCCTGTCTGCAATTAAGCTTTGTTGCTGCCTGTAAGGCTTGTCCTCCAATGGATAGCGTGCTAGTAAGGTGAAGAGGGGTTGGTCTGTAATCCCCAGCCTTTTTAACAAAGGTAGAGTAATGGAAGCTGAGCATATCTTCTTCTTTTTTTCCATCCTTCCAGAGTATGTTACATTTCTGTCCCTGCCTTATAACACCACCTTGGTCCATGTTACCAATAGGAGACCGCTCTTCACACATTTGGGTGAGTTGAATGAAAAGGAGAGGAGGGACTGCAGGCAGGCCTAAAACAAGCTTGTAAAAAGAAGAACATGGAATTCGGGAGGAAAGTTCTTGATGATGCAATTTGTTTGTGGGATGCTCTCCAGTGGGAAGTGGTAGAAGCCATGCTCTTTGGGATGCCCGACTTAGATCAAACTGGTTTCTAGCAAATGGGCAGTCATTAGCTGCCAGCACCAGGGGATCCTGGTGACCACATCATATCTCTTAACCTCACTGCTACTTCTGTTCCTCTAGCTGTGAAGGTTAAAGGAGAGTATGTGGTTGCTGGAAAAGGAAAAATCTCACTGAATGTCACCTATCCGTCGGTTCTGGAGGACAGCCAGATCAAATACAAAGTGTTTCTCACCAAGGACAACCTGCCAAGCCTGGAGGAAGTCCATGTGGATGGGCCAACACAAGAAGAAATTGAAATACAGGTAAATTAAAATAGCAGAGTTGGAAAGGGGCCAGTCAGAAGCTGAGTTTGTGTAGCTCTGCTGCAGTGCGCAATCCAGGTGTAATAGGCTTCATGTCCTAGGCCGGTGGAGATGGTGTTTACTAAGAGTGATGGTGTTGCTCTTCTTGGGAAAGGTTGAGGGTTGGCTGCCTACAGGCTTTCTGCAGGTCTGGGGGATGGTTGTGTGGGGAAAAGCATACCGAGTTAAACCTTTTGCTTGGCTTAATCTTTTTTCAGTGCCCTGCGCACAGAATTCACAGGGTGAGTACTCTGACCGCATCTGGCAAGAATTGAGAGTCATAGCATTGAGGCTCAGGATTGGATGGAAAAAAGGGGGACTAGCTTCTCTTATCTACCTCCTAAGAAATGAGTCTGAGTTGATTTGTGCATTGACCACAACTTTTTCCTTCACCAGGTCTATCGAAGGTATGCAAAAGAATATGGCAATGCCACCAACCCAGACATCACCTTCAGCTACTTTGTCCCCAAAGAGAATCTGACGTATATGTGGATTCCTCAGCAGGGGCCATGTTCAGTGACCTGTGGGGAAGGTGAGGCAGCAGTACTCAACCTTTACTTTTACTGGGCAGACTTCTAGTTTGTCTGGCTGGTAGTCATCCAGATCTTTACTCCATGGGCTCTCCTGGCCTGACTGAAAGAAATGTGACATCAGCGATAGATACTTGGTTAGAACTTACTAAACAACTGAACTGAATTTAAAAGCAAATTGCTGAAAGTGAGCTGCAGTTGCCAATGTTAAACTGAACCAAAGAAAAGAGTGGTAAAGCTTCTGAATTAAATTAGCAAATCAGCAAATGAACTGAATCATCAAAATGATAGTGAAAATGTTTGATCGTGAAGAGCATTTTAAAATAGATTTTAACCAAACTTTTGGGTTTAAGACTAAATAATTTTCTCAGATTTTTCAAAGTTATTGAAGACTGTAATCTAAAGTTGGCTAAACATCAAAAGCCTGAGACCAAAGTGGTATCTAGTGTCTAACTAAAGCCTCAGAGCTAATTATGAAACTTCCTTCTTAGAATTCTATTCCTGTGCCATGGCTAATCCTTTCTGTCTCCCTGAAGAAATCATAATACAGATTGTAACAGATCACTCTGGTAGACAGTCTGACATCTTGTTTGTCAGATAACACAGATGACACTGGCAAGCCTCTCAAGACTTTTATGACAGGGATTTAGAAAATACATTAATGAATACTTATGGAAGTCAATCTATAGGACTAGTTATGTCTGGAGAGCTTTTCTCCCGCAGATTTCCCAGGTGAACTGATTGCTGAAACCCTGAAGTAAAGAACTCAAAATGCTCTAGGGCCTCCCAGCTAATACAGTCATAAACAAAAAAATGAGAAAGCTGGGACTTAAAATAACAGAAAGTTAAGAATCCAAGCTGAAGTTGCATCTTGAGAGCTGAAAGTGATGCTCAGGCTCTTCTTACCAATAGACATTATTTGAAAACAAGGAGGGTAGTGAAAAGATAACATTGCTGATTGATTCTTGATATTTGCTTCTGAGAGTCATGCTCTTGAGATTCAGGAATGCCTGTCTCGCTTTGTGGGTAGCCCATTCACTGCAAAGGAGACTCTTTACAGCTTTGCTTGTAACTTTTGTGAGTTTGGATTTTCACCCACTTTACCTGTTAGGTTCAGTATTGTTAAAAATCTTGTTTATAGCTGTAGTTTATGAATATTTCATTTCTTGCATGCCACAGGCACTGCAAGTCTGCAGTTTCTCTTCCAGTACCTCTAGTCTAGTTTTGGATATTGATGATCACTTTGAGGACATTGGCACGGCTGGGTACAAAGGCTGCATGATGATATTACATGATTAATTCTACAGAACGTCATTTAAAAATGTCTGACTGCTAGAGCTTATTTTCAGCAGCCTATCCCTCATCAGTCAGACATCAAGATCATTAGAAGTAATTTGGACCAAACTATGATTGATATCCTTGTTCTTGCAAATGGCCAGTTTAGAGCAATCTTTCCATTTTGGCAGTGGATTATCCATTAAACTTCTCGTCTTCTGGGGTGTTCATCTTGGAAAGTCACTTTAAAACTCTTGAGGAAAAGTTATGTCAGAAAGAACGGGTTTGTGTGTTTATAGAAAGTCTGTATTCCCAAATTTTCTTACACAGATGGTTTGAGTAAAGAGAAATTACTGCATCTTCCTAGCATAATAGAGGTGAACTGTTCACTTGGTTTATAACTTCCTTTCCTTTTCCTTTTGTATCCCAGGGACGCAACCAGTGGATCATGTGTGCTTTGACCAGACAAAGAATGAAATAACAGAGGATCAGTGGTGTCTGGAGCTCCCACGGCCCGTTTTGGAGCACAAGCCCTGTGCCATGGAGCCATGCCTGTACAGGTTGGTGTTCCTGGAAGCTCAGATGAATTCTTGCTTCGCTTGTCCTTTCTCTGCTAGTTAGCCCAGTCTCTGCAGTATTATCTGCATTGTGCAAGGTGAAAAAAAAGCAGGAGTATTAAGTAGTTTCTTCCTAATTATAATGGTATAGCGGATCCCAAACCATGTTCTGTCTTTCCTGGTCTCATGAGGTAGTTGAGATGTCAGCTGAATGAATGGGAGATAGTCCTTCCAATATTTTACAGTAGTCTGCTAAATGAAAATACTTTGAGGGCATGGCCAGAAGATGATGTCTGCTCACATCCTTTCCAAGATTGTGCCAACAAAGATTTGATCTCACTCTGGAGGAAACATTTGTGTTAATTAGACTGGAAAGAGGACCAAGAGCCAAGCCTGCCAAGACATTGATCTTACAGACATTTTAGTGTTTAATAAAAAGTGATTTCACTGTGAACTATAGCTCTTTAGTTTAGGTGCTTTTAGTCCTAGAGAGCTATGAGTGCAAGGACTTAAATTTCCAGCAGTTGTCCTCTCAATCACATCCAGACAAAGGCTCTTGAAATGGAGAAGCTGAATACTCTGTAGGACCCATTTCTGTAATCAGTGGTGTGAGTAATAAACCTCCATGATCCACATGAGAAATAGGGTGATACAATTACTTCCCATTTAGGTGGAAGATGTTTCGGATAGGTGAATGCTCTGCTGTCTGTGGAACTGGGATTGCCCAGCAGAATCTGACCTGTGTTCAGTTTCGTGATGGATTGGAGACTCTTGTGGATGACAGCTTGTGCCCAGCAGAAGAAAAACCCCTCTCCATTGTGCCGTGTGTGGTTAATGTCTGCCCTTTGGGCTGGGACAAAGTGAGTTTACTGGCTTGGCTTGGCTTATTTCAGGAGTCTTACTGGGAGCTCTGCACTTGTGATCCACAGGAGGCTACCAGTTAAGAAGAACCACCTTACTACTGGAGGCTGGGAGGGTGGTTTACACCAAGAATGTCTGCCCAGTTAAAGGTTCATCCTGTCACTTTAGACAGCTCTGTCCCTCTTAATTTATGCTGCTGGATTCATCAATTCATAATGGTGGTTTGTTTAGGGCTGCTGTTGACTATGTTCCTTCTTCACTTCTCCTCGCAGAGTCCAACAAAACCAGAAATAGAAATAAACCCTGGTCCACTAGGAAATACCTAGTTAGATACAGCTTTAAGCATCTCCAGTCTCAGGTATCTCTCCTCAGGTAGTGTGAATTAGGAGGGGTCTTGGCTTTGGGTGTCCTTAGCTATTCCTGATACTTACATCTTCTGCAAAAATGGAGAAAGTACTTGAATGTGCCTCTTTCTTCAGTGACAGCAAATATGTTGTAGGCTTGATCTGGAGGTATCCCCCAGCTTCATTAGTTTGGGACTGGTGTGGAATGCAGGTGCCAATGTCAGTCTGAGTCTTTTTGCTCTGTTCTGAGGAGGAAGATGCACACTTACTTCAGACTTCGGAGTCACTTGGGGATATCCAACTGGAAAATCAGACTGTGTATGTCTGGAGCCCTCTAGCTGGAGAGTGTTCCGTCTCCTGTGGTAGAGGTGAGATCTTCCAGTGCTGCGGGGAAATGTTACTTGGCTGTAGGCGTGAGCTCAGTGCCTAGGAACCTCGGGGACCTGGTCTTTTCCCTGCTGCGGTTTTAAAGGCATGTGTAGCTGTGGTCACAATTTTTTTGAGTCTGGGAGAGGCAAGGGGGCCTGGCTCAGGCAGGGAATAGTTTAGAGGGCTGGCTGGCTGCTGCTGTGCTTCAGAGTTGGAGGGGATGAGTGCAGTAAGTGTGCCTGGGGCTGGGGCAGAGTTTGCTTGTTTTGTACATGCAAATGCGGCTGACACTGCTTGGCTTATTTTCAACCCTTGCGTGCATGCCATGCAGTAACCACTTCTCTTTCTAGGTAAGACTCAGCTACAGTATGTATGTGTGGCTTTTGACACCAAAGAAGAAACCCAGGAAGAAAATTGTCATCCAGTGCCAAAGCCAGAGAGCAAGACGGAAGCCTGCGATCTCAGTCCCTGCCCACCAAGGTAAAGCAGTTACCAGGAGACAACGAGCCGGTGAGAGGTCTTTTCTTCCTCTCTGTCTCCAGAGACATGGTAAAGTAAGGGTCAAGCTACTCTGAGGATGTTATCTTCCTCTCCCCTGGTTTGAAAGCACAGCCAGCTGCAAAAACAGTAGCACTGATCCATACTGAGCAAAGTAACGGAGAGTCTTTCCTGGGCTGGTACATTCTCAAGCAGAACTATGTGAAGTCTTTGGAGTTTGAGTCCAGGGCAAAACTGAAAACCTCTTGATCCCTTATTAACCTGGGGAAGTAGGAACAAATCCGTAACTGCAAAAGGTGGTGACACATTTCCCAGCTGTAGTTTCCACATAGTATCAAGGAAAGTAGCTAGAATTAAATGCTCTAAGAATCTGGAATAGCTGCTCTGAGAACTGAAGGAAATTGATTGCACTTTGCTTAGGATTTATGGTATTGCAGACTGCACTCAGTGGGGTGACTGCTGATGTCTCAAATATGAGCCAGTGTGTATGTGTGCATTAACAGAATTCCAGCTGTACTTCCATAGACTGGCCCAGTGAAGATGGGTGACAGCTGGAGGTGCTCACTGATGGCTGCGCTATTCCCAGGTGGCGTTACAAAATAGGCTTATGCAGTGTAAGCTGTGGAGGAGGTGTGATGCACAAGGTCCTCTACTGTGCAAGAGAGACCGGGGAGAAGGCAGAAGAGATTGTGGCAGACACCCAGTGTGGTGGTTTGCCTCGCCCAGAGGAGCAGGAACCGTGTAATTTGGAGCTGTGCCCTCCAAGGTCAAAATGGCCACATGGGCCACAAGAGCATGCACTGGCGAAGAGCAGTTCTCCGTTAACACGTATGGTGTGATCTAGGATATGGCTCAGGGATGATAAATGGGGCACAGCTTGCCCTACCCTATTTGCTGTGGGACTGGAAAGCCACAGGCATCTGAAGTTTTTTTACGTGCTACAGGATGCCACTCCCAGGATGAAATAGCCTGGGTCGGTTTCTGATCTGACTGTTCAGAGTGGTGTGCGTTTTGGAGGGAGATAAGATTGGTTTTTGCAGTTAAGCCTGTGTACGTCACCCTGGGGAAGACTGTAATGGAAGCAGAGTAAGACTCAATGTGTATTTCAAGTTTGTGGGCTTCTTCCAAAATGTGAATGCCCTCTCTTTTGGTCCAACCCCAAACCTGCTCCAGACTGCCCAGCTTTGTTTCAAAGGCTGCTTTCTAAGTACCATCGGCAGCAAAGCGTGTGAGGCAGAGGGGTGAAGAAAGCTGCTGAGAAGCAGAAGGGGGAAGCGTGAGGGAGTTGCATTGCATTTTCTAAAGTGAGACATAGTAGAGAGTGGAGATTCATCACTAACTTAATTTTTCTCCTCCATGTCCTCTGTTAGATGGAAGGTAACCCCAGCTGGCCCCTGTTCCTCCAGCTGTGGGCTTGGCTTAGCTGTTCAGCTGGTCACCTGTGTGCAGATTCGCCAAGGCAAGGAGATTTTGCTGGAGGAGCGTTTGTGTCCTGTGGCAGAGAAGCCCCTTACCAGTGTCCCCTGTCTCATCCGAATGTGCTCTTATGAATGGAGCTTCAGCGAGTGGACGGAGGTATTTGCTCTTATTCAGATGCAGCACTTGGTGTCTAGTGCAGCGGTTTTATAGCCATTCACTTCCCTAAAGCATACAGGGGAGAAATACCACTTCTGCCTTGTATATTTACTTCCCACAGAAATGCTAGACTGTTTCTAGAGATGTTTTCCATCTTTTCCACTGTGTTTAGCAGCTGTAGGTCTGCTTCCCACCTTTCTCAGCTAAGGTTTTGGCTGCAGTTTAAAAATGGTGCTTGGCATGTTTTCTTCTGGAATGCAGATCTCTTCGGATTTTTTAGGAAGTGGTTCTGCAATTCAAAGATATAGTTTGGATGATCCCCTGGGAAGTGGGCCATCTTATAGCTGATGAAACTAGAGCACCGAAAGGGCAAGTGATAGAAAAGCATCACTGAACAAAAGATCAGCCCCCCAGATCATGCCTGAGCCAATAAATGTATTTATTTCTAAATATGGAAACACATGTATAAAGGCTGTGGGTTTCTTCTTCTGCAGTGTTCAACTTCATGTGGGAATGGCATTCAGACACGGCAGGATTTCTGCTTCAACCCGCTAACCCGTAAGCACGTGAACCCCATCTTCTGCAGGCGCTTCCCCAAGGCCATTGTGGTACGTGGCTGCTCTGCAGGGCCCTGTCCTGAGCAGGCGGTGGGGACCGGGTCCCATGGAGCAGGACTGCAGACAGTGACACCAGCCGCGCGTCTGACGACAGCTGCAACTGCTGAAGAGGCGAGATACAAGGACCTGGATGTTCCTCCATCTGCTGTGCCAGCTGTGCCTCAGGAACAGACAAACACCAGTGGAGGTGAGGTGTCTCTCTTACTGTGTGCAGCTGGGTTGTGGTGACCTTACCGCCATGCAGGGACAGGAGCATGGGAAGGGAACACTTCTGGTTAGGAGGGACAACATGCTGTTCCTTCCAGCATGCCATGAGCTGTCCGTGTTATCTGAGCTAGGAACAATGGCTCCCTTCCCTGGGCTTCCCAAAGCTCTTTTGACTTGGGACTCCTTGGGGCAGCAGCTGATTCTTCCTGTGCTTTACCCAGAAGCTGTGCACTTGTCTGTTCATTGTGCCACTAATGGAATAGATGCTGTTTTTCAGCAGCTGTAGTTCCTTCTGGGTGTGTTTCTCATCTGTCTCTGCTGTACAGATGTCTGTGGAAAGCTCTTTCTTAATGCCACCGGCATCATCAACATGACGGGCGTAAAGAGCAGCGACTGCACTGTGGCCATCGGACGTCCTCTCAGGGAGGAGATAACAGTCAGCATCCTGGAGAGCTCCCTCAACTGCAGTGCAGGTACTGCCCAGGCGTGCTGGGGACTAGCCTGGCCCTTTGGGAAATCTGCCCCTCTTTTGCCTGTGTGCTTTTGGTGCCCTGAAAGGTTCTTGCTGCCTTGGAGCCTGTGTAATCTCTGAAACCATTTTACAAGTTTTTCTGTCCCACCAAATCATTGCCAGATGGGACTAAATGAAGATGGTGCCTTTCCTCCCCCTACATCATGGTTTCTTACCTGTTTTGTTGATAGATATGAGATAAAAGGAGTTTATGGGGTTAAAGAAGCTGCTTGCTTTGGCCTGTTATAAACTCTCTCTGTAATATACCCTCTTGCTGGAATCAGTACAGTTAGATTAGTTAACTGGACTGTTTTCATGACAGATTTTGATAAGATAGGGACAAGATGCAGAAATTACTTGATTCCAGACCTATATGAGATAGGTTGCAGCCTTTTACTTCAAGTAAAAGTGTTTCTAGTCCCTGTGCTCATCCATTCCAGGTGAGGTAGTGCTGTTTTCTGGGCGAATGATGTGGCGGACAGGCTGCAGGAACCTCCCTTTGTCACTGATAAATTCCAGAACGAATACACTGATTGTGAAACAGCGTGTTTTGCTGCCAGGAAATGGGATCATTCTTCAGTACAACAGCAGAACTGCAACTAAAAAATATTACCAAGGTACCTTACTGAAAGCTTTGCTATTGCTTTAGATTGAGGCACCCATGACAAGGCCCACAGAGTTCCATGGATCATGGTTGCCTATGGAAATCTATGGAAACCTTCCTTCATTTTTAGCAGCTAATAAACCCCTTCTTGGGGAGTGTTGGAATTAATATTATTTGTGGACTACCCTTCCGTTTTAAAGGCAAGCCCCCTGCAGGTGTTTGCTGATGCTTGGAGGTTCCCAGATGAAAATCCTTAGAGAAACTTTTCTGCCTGTGTTTAATTTAAATGATTTCTTTCTTGGAGATGGTGGACACTTCTCTAAATCATTTTCTTTTCTGCTCCCTTTTCCCCTCTCAGACTGTGACAAGCAGCTGTTTGGCCCCCAAGGTGAAATAGTGAATCCTGTGCAATTGCCCGATCAAAGGCAAGAAGTAGTGTGTCGGACCTTCATCAATGTGGCTCCTCGGCATCGCATAGCTATCCGCGCCCTATATATTGACCTGGGCAATGAGAGCAACCAAACACATTTTAATTACATCCTGGTGAGTCAGAAACCTAAAGGGGATGATTTGTATGGGAATGGACCCATCTCCTCATCAGAGATTTCCATCCAGATTCAAAGTTCAGTTACAAATCCTAGAGGGTCAGACTCTGATCTCTGTTATGTAAACGTAGATGTGAATGAGCACTACTGATGTCTACTGTATTTCTTCTAAACTTTGTATAGGGCAGCTTTTCCCCCCGAGTGACCAATTTGCCAGTCCCCAGTATTCTATGGGTACTTCACTTATAGGCTGCTATGATATAATGGTTTGGTCTTTCTTTATGCAGGTCCGTGATGTAAGCACCATGAAGACGATGGTGTTCCATGGGAAACAACAATTCTTCTGGCAATCAACAGGAAGCCAAGCTGAAATTGAATTTCATGAAAACATTAAGGATCACCGAACCAGTTTCTGGGCTGAATATCATGCTATTGAGCCCAAATAAAAGGGGCCAGGCTACTGCACTGAGAAAGGCCGTGGTCCAGTTAGTCACTGCGGCCTGTTTGCTGCTCGAGGTCACACGAGTCATTTAATCTTTTTGCAACTGCTTCCCCATCTACTGAGTAAAACAATAATATCTACTGACTCCTTTGGGATCTCAGTTAATATTTATAAAGGTTATGCAAAAGACATGTAACTACCAAATATTTAGCAAATAGTCCTCATATGGATTTTCTGTCTGTGTTGATTGGTATTAATGCAGTTTACATGTCTGCAGTTAGTGACTTGGACACGGAAGTCTCAGGGTCCTGCTTCTGTAATACACTGTGACCTTTTAGGATAGTTGTTTAATTTCTCAGAGGTTCAGTGTCCCATTACAAACCTCTGTATACCACAAGTAGCTATGATTATGGTTTAGCCATTAAGTTCACGCTGTTGCAATATAAATGCCCCTTGAAACTGAGGCCCATTGAACTTCTGGAATGTTCCAAAGAAGGTGAAGATGTGTATGAGGACTAACTGCTAGCACAAGAAGACTAGAGACATGCGTGAGGGCAAGACAGTTTCTTTGCCCAGGAGGGTGGTGCAACACTAGGACAGCTCACTCAGAAGGCTTGAATGTTTTCAGGAGTTGGCTAGACCGAGGCACTGCTGACCTGGTCAAGCCCTGGTGACAGTTGGCTTTACATGGGAGGACTAAATGACATCCAGAGGTCCCTCCCCAGCCACCCCTTCTGTGGTTCTACTATTATGTATCTGACAGTGATACCAGTACTTCTTTTCCATGGGAAAATAAAATAATTCTGTCTCTTAATGATGGGTTTGGTGCCAAGACATACTCAGATAAGAACAGTAGCTTGTATTTTCATCTCACAGGAACTGTGCAATGAGAGATTGTTGAGACTGCATGATACGAGTTGTAGCAGGAAGAGGTATTTTAGAGCAGTGACAGATATTCACTCAGTTTGATTTAAATACATTTTTTAGGTTGTTTTTATTCAATATCTTGAACATTGGATCATGCTTTGGTCCAAATCGGTCATGCTCCAAAATCACAATATACTGCTTCAGGGGTCTTTTCCGCACCTGGAGCCTGGCTGGACACATCTGCCCTTGCTCTTCACGCTGGATGCAATAAATGGTTCTGCCTGGGCAGTTTTAACCCTGCTTCTGCTTTCTTTCAGTTGCATTCTCTGACATCTTTTTACAACTGCAAAATCTTATTTTCTTCTGTCTTCTTAGTAGTTGTTTTTTGCTGGTTAGACCTGGAGTTTTTTGCTTGCCAGCCTCCAGATTTACGTTCCATTCTTGGAAGAGCTAGAAAGTAGATTCTTGAAGCGAGATCCTTGAGGAGCTGGATATATCAGCTATCCCACTGCAGTGCGTGGGTGATGCAGGCACTGGGCCTTTATTTCCTGTCTAACAGGAGATGTTAATGAAAAGACATCCTTTTCTTAATCCTTTTTTGTAACCTTTTAGCAGATGGGATCTGTCTTCCCACTCTGCTCTGGATCCCAAGTCTCACTGCTATTTATTGTTCCAGATCAACTATGCCGAGTCCCTGGTCTGCAGAGGTGGGCTCTGGATACTGACTGTACGCTCCATGTTAATTTGCAAAAACAGCAGCTGTTGTCTCTATAATTTAAGAGAATTAAGGCTGCTCCCCTGTACCATTTGTTTGGATACCAGCAGGTTGCCAACTGGGACATCTCTGACTTGCAAAGTCCTACTTCTACTCCCATTTTCTAGAGAGAAAACCTGATTCCATTCAGATTAAGGGAATTGTTTCCCTCTTGCCTTTAGGGCAGAATTTTGTAACACTGGTAAATTCACGTTAATGCAAAAATTCATGTTTCCCTTTCTTCCAAGGACACGTGCTGGCTGCCTGGGTAACGGCATCTAGTTGTTAGCCAGGGGAAGCGGGACCCGCGGCTCCGGTGCAGCCCAGACCCTGGCGTGGACTGCGTGCGGCTGCTTATGAATATGTACACGACGGGCTCTGCCCACCAGCCTTTTAATGAGAGTGACATCAAAGCCCTGCCTGCCGGAGGAGGGGACCCACAATGCAATACGCAGGCAGACGTGGAGGCAGCTCCCACGGCCGCTGGCATCGCTGCTGCAGGCAGAGACCCTCCATTGTCGGCCCTGGGGGGGCCGCGGGGGGCCAGGCCCTGTATGGGGGTGCGGGGAGAGGCCCAGCAGCGGCAGGGCTGGCATTAGGGGCTGTCTCGAGGGGGACACGGGGGGAGTGTCACTTGGGTGGGTGGGGGGGGTCCTGCGCTGCTGGGGCTCGGGCGGGGAGCGGGGTGCTGCCCCCTGACCCCCCGGGAGCAGGGGTGCGATGAGGTCTCAGGATGAGCAGTTCCAAACAGCAGCCCCTGACCCAGCGGCTTCCTCCGCCGACGATGGCATGACCTGGTGGTACAGGTGGCTCTGCAGGATTGCCGGGGTCATCGGGGGCATGTGTAAGTATCCCCTTCCCTCGCAGCCCAAGGTCCCCCTCGGCGCCGCTCGTGCACGCGAACGCGCGCGTCAGGGTCCTGCCTGCCTCGTTAGGGTCCGTTTGCGTAGGGGGGTGCGCGCCATGAAACAACCATTTGGGGTTACGGGTTTGTGTCTGCTCTAGACATCAGTTTGCTGCGTTTCGGGCAGAAGGAAGAGCCGTGGACGTGCCTGAAGCGGGGCGGTTTTAGCTGGCACACGAAGGACGCGCTTTGCGCTCACCGAACTTGCTGAACTTTGGCACCTGCGAGAAGGGACGTCACGGAGGGATCTGCAAATCCTCAAGTTTCTTCTTGGGTAAAGCACTCGCTGGAAGTGATGGGAGCAGCAGCCGAGCCCCGGCTCCTGCGGGACAGATAAACTAGACGACGGTTGTAGTGCGAGCACCAGGCTCGGGGTGCTCAGCTGGGTCAGGTCCAGGGCTTGAACAGGGGCCAGGGATTTGGTTCAGTCTATTGGGCTGTTTGTATGTTCCTGCAACTTATTTTCTTTCCTCGTTCTGAATGTCGGAGCGTGTTTCCTGTTACTCCGGTTGTTGATCACAGAGGGCCTGCCTGTGGTTTTTTTTTTTTTTTGGAGGCGATTAATGGACTTGGTTTGTGTTGTGTGTTTTTAAGGGGTTTGGTCTTGGGCACAGAGAAGAAGGGAGATGGCGTAGAGCAAAGTGAGTTGGCTGTGCTCTGAATTACCTGCTGCTGAAAAAAATTTTCCCAGGGAAAGAGTCTTTGCAACTTTGCCAAAAATCAGCCTGTCCTGTAGTGCTGTTTTGCCACATTGTGTGGAGAGATTAATAGCTCTTAAAAGCAGGAGTGACTGTTATGACCACTTAGTCTGATCTCCTGCAGAGCACAGGATGGAGAATTTCTTCTGCTTCAGGTCCACGACTTCTAGTAAAATAAGAGTGTTTCTCAGCCAGTGCAGTCAGCCCTGATTTATTCCCTCGGCTGTAGCGTTTCGTCTGATCCCCTTCTCTCTCTGTCCCCTTCCCATGCCTGCCTCTTGCCTCGGGACTTGACTGCACAAGCCCACAGCGTTTTTGCAGCCGACCTTGTAGACCCCCACGGTTGGGCAGGGTCATTACAGCCCGTTTTTGGCTAAGCTGGTAAAACATATGCTGCTCTCACTGCTTTATGTCTTAGGTGCTGAAATTCTGGAGGTGTGAAAAGATTTGGTAGGACTGCTCTTGTGGGGCAGAACGTACTGGCCTCGCCATGCTCTGCCTGGGGCCCCTGCGCTTCTGGTCCCGGCAGACGGCCAAGAGACCAGCTGGGACGTGTCTTCAGCGCAGGTCCCAGGTGGGGGTTTAGTGTATCGGCGTCTTTCCCACGGGCTGGGGCTGTAGCCGGAGCCTCGGCGCTTTTTATGTGGCTTTGGCCCATGCACAGCGCAGGGGGACGCGGGTGGAGGGTGAAGAGCCAGAGAGGGTAGCTGGTGGGTTGTGTTGGTGTTGCCCACCTCATGCTGGAGCAGCTCATGAGTGGCCTAAAAGCAGTGCAAGTTCTTTGAAGACATTTTTTTTCTCTGCCTTCATGTTTCAAAGCAGCTGAATTAGGCTTGGATTATTTTCCCAACCTTTTGTTCACAGCTCTGAGAACTCATGACTTGTTTTTAAAGGAAAGCTGAGAGTTTTACATATTTGGGTGAGGCTGGGAGAAGAAGCTTTTGGAAGAAGAGCCAGGCTCTTCACAGGATTGCTGGTGATTTGGGGAGGCAGACGGCTTGCTCTGTAGCCCTGACAGTCTCCCTTCATGAGGTTCATCAGGCAGAGAACAAGGCAGCGTGAGACACAAACTCCTCTTACGAGCAGGGAAGTGGGGGACTGTGGAAAGATGCCCCCTGCTAGTAATGACCCTCTTCGAAATGCTCCTTGTTCAGCATCACCTTGTTGAAGGTGGACAGTTTGGAAAAGCAGTGACTAATAACACGGCAAGGCTGCTATTTTCAGAGCTTGCTATGAAAGAACAGAAATAATTTATAAGGACTTTGAGAAACTGGATTGTGGTCCTGCTACAGGGCTGGATTATTTCTTACAGAAGGAAAAATTCCCTGAAGAAAGGAAGAGAAACTTTGTTAGTGGAGGTGAGACTGGTGGACAATGTCTACCCCGTGCAAACACTTGCAGCCCACAACTTGCTTAAGCCAGAAAGGTCCAGGGGCCGGAGCAGGAACAAGAACAACAAGGTTCAGGATCTGTTTCTGGCTCTTGCCCAGGCTGGCTTGGTGACCTCGGCCAAGTCCCTTCTCTCCCTTGTGTTCCTGTTTGTAAAAGGACAAGGAGTCTGTGGCTTTTGTAAAACGCTCTAGGAGCAAAAATAGGCTTGTGTTGAGGACAGTGACCAGCTGCGTGAAATGAATAGAGCCTTTGTGGGGGGGGGGGGTGTTCGTTCCCCTCATTTTAGCTCCCAGTTATTTGTGCTTCCTCAGGGATTCGGGATGGGACAGCAGTTAAACAAATGGCAGGACTGTCTGTCTTCCATAGCTTACGTGCCATTGAGCATTATCTGCATTTTAAACCTATTGCAAGGTCTCTATTTTGCAAAAAGAAGTCTCTGGGTTGGCAGCTCCATCCCGTTTTGGCTACTGAGGCAGGAGCCGATCCCAGCCCAGTGGGACAAGGATGTATCAGGCTGCTGTGGGATGCGCTGCTCTGCAAAGGAGACTGAAGGTCACCGAATCGTTATCTCTGTGGCTGTTGGCAGCCGCCACCGAGTGCAGCGTTCCTGCGGTTATAAACCTTTGACTCCTTTCCCGCTGGTTGGTGCTTGTGCTGACGTGGGGGCTTGCTCAGCTCAGGCTTGCTGGGTCATTAGTCCATTGGCAGCCGGGGTGGTTGCTTAGCTGAGACTCCTGCAGGGACACTTAGTGCTCAAGGATTGTTTTGGGGTGTTTGAGGACAAAACCAAACCAGAACCCTGACAAAACAACCCCTGGTTGGCTAAATTAAAAAAAGAGTGAGGCCAAAAACCTTCTTGGAAAATAACATTCTGCCTGCCTTGGTTTATTCTGTGGTGGAGACCAATTTTCTAGCTGTGAACCGCTTGGACCTCTGCGCTCTGCCATGCTGTTCAGCAAGGCAGGGTTCTGCCCCAGCCCTGGCTGTGTTTTGGGAATAGTCGAGAGGCAGCTGTTTTTTGCTGTTCTGCTAGTTATAAAGTGCCAGGAAGTCATTTAGCAGTATTTTCGGAAGTGTGCTTTCCTGGGGGAGAGCAAGTGTCACAAGCCGGTGGTGCTTCCCCCGAGCTCCTCTTCCATCAGCATCCAAGGGATTGTTGGTCATAGAGAAGAATTAAACATCCGTGTTGTGCTCTGCTCTCCGAGCTCCCCGCTGCTCCCAGCAATCCTGCTTGCTGTTGCTTTTCCAGCTCTCCAGCTGTTTGCCTGTGTGACCATGAGCGGATCATCCTACCCCAGTGCCTCAGTTTCCCCTGCAGTGTGGGATCACTGACACCAGTCCCTTTGCGATGGGAGGATGAGAAGTGCCCTTGGAGTGTGGATATTAACATGTCCTCAGGCATTTCTCCTCTGCTGGGTGATCTTGTTCTTGCAGGATTCTCCAAAAGATTTTGGCTTCTGTGGAATAGTCCTATGAAGCCTTTAAAAATAACCTTGTTTGGTTGTTTCCTTAAACCAGGAGATCACTTGCTTGTGGGGTGATGTTAGATCGGTCCTGTCATAGACCTGCAGTTCTGTTTCCCATCCGGTAAATAAGGATAACTATTTTTAAGGGTACTTCGAGGATTCAGCAGTGACTGCTTAAAAGAATCCTTGCAAACACGTGCCAGGCTTTTGAAGGTCAGGACCGCTCACAGCAGCTCTGCTCAGGGATCCCCTTAGCAAAACACGAGCAGACATCTGAAATACCCAAACCCAGGCTGGTCTCATTCCCAGAGACGGACTCTGCTGCTCTGCATTGTGCCGCTAATCATCCCAAGGCAGCCTTGAAGGGCTGTGTGATTTTAGCTGGAGTTTTGCAGGGTGGGGGTGTTTACTGTGGACTCAGTTCGCGTCTCGCTGCCCTCCCTGCCTGGGCTCGGGTTCCCGGTGAGCAGCGGCAGCCGGTTGGTATCGGCGGAGGAAAAGGGCCGTATCAAGTGCCGGGAACGCTCTGCAAGTTTAATGAGGCAGGAAGGAGGCACACGCGGCTTGGAGGCTGCTGCCTGGTTCCTCTCCTTGCATTACAGAGTCAGGAGTGCTGGGGCTATTTTGGGCTCTGCTTTAGCTAGCATCCGCTTCCATTTGTATTAGCGGAGACCCAAACTTGGCTCTTTTCTGCCCATCTCTAGTGCAGAGCCAGCACTGTGTGGCTGAGACCGGGTTCACCTCTGCTTTATTTATTGTTTGCTCATGTGCCTTGGTGCTGGAAGTCATGTTTCTGCTGAACTTTACGGCTCAGAGACAGGTAACTGCTGGGACCTCTTTGTTCATCCCAGGACAAAGCAGTAATTCCTTAGCAAATAAAAACCAGGGTGCCACATATGTGACTCCAGTAAAAGCAAATATCTGTTGTTCTACACAAGTGAAATAGTTGTGCAAATCTCACGCTGAGACACCAAGTGTTCGGAGCAAAAGGATACCTGAACAAGCCCTCTCCCCTGCATCCCGGGCTCCTGCTCGGGCCATCAGACCCTTCCACCCACCCCCCTGTGCTGGTCTGTACGGGCTGCTCTGCAGTGCCTAGAGGTGCCGGACAAGGCAAGGGCTCTTCTGGACAGCCCCTGCTCCGCAAAACAGCCCAAAATACAGAAGAGCAAAATCGTGCTGGTGTGGCTGCGAGGCCCCATTGCAGGGCAGAGCTGGAGGAGAAGCCAGCCCTGCCTGCCGGGCTCCGGCCCCGCTACCCCCGTGGGTGCACTGGGTTGGTCTTCGTGGTCCCTGAAAGCCTCTTTGCCTTCCAGCCTGTGCCTTCGCTGGTCTCTGGAACTGTGTCACCATCAACCCCCTGAACATCGTGGCTGGCGTGTGGATGATGTGAGCAGAGTTTCTCTTCTTTTTTTTCTGCCGGGAGGGAGGTTCGTTAATTAGACGCCACTGGGCAAGGGGCAGAGCTGCCCCGCTTGGGCCGTGGACGCGAGAGAAACGTCCGTCAGGCTCTGCGAATTGCCAGATCTTGCTCCATTGGGCAGGTTGAGATGCTGGGTTTATTCTATGTGTATTCTTTCTTTACCCCTTTTTAAGTAAATACTGAGATACCCTTATCCAAATTAAGTCTGGGGCACCAGGGTTTGGGAATTATCGAGAAGCGGGGAGGGAGCGCAGTGGGGTCCGGCCCCACCATTCCCTTCTGCCTGCGTTTGGCCATGGGAGCGCTGGTCTCGGGGGGGCCGGGGGGCATTGCTGACCCCCGCTCTGGGCCACGCGGGCAGGGTTAACTCTGGTTTGCTCTATCTGGAGGCTCAACGCCTTCGTCCTGTTCCTGTGCGAAGCCCCCTTCTGCTGCCAGTTTATCGAGTTTGCGAATGCCGTCTCTGCGAGGGCGGACAAGCTGCGGCCCTGGCAGAAAGCTGCTTTCTACTGCGGGTGAGGATGCTCCTGGGGTGTGTTGTGGTGGCGAAGTCATCCCGGGAACCGCGTTGGGATGCACGTGGGCAAGCCGCGGTGGACGAGCATCCCCGCATCCCGTGGGGAGCGGAGCCCGGCTTTGAGGGCTGCCTCTGTCTTCCAGGATGGCTGTGTTCCCCGTCATGCTCAGCCTGACGCTGACCACGCTCTTTGGAAATGCCATCGCGTTTGCCACCGGGGTGCTTTATGGCCTGTCGGCGCTCGGCAAAAAGTAAGAGAGACCTGTCTGCTTGTGGAGGGGAGGGAAGGGGAAGGTGGACCTCCAGCCCTCACTCCCATCTGCCTCCCTAAGGCTATGCTTTCCTCTTGTAATAACTGTGCTTTCAGGTGTAAATGCTGCCAGAGAACATCTCCCTGCCATCGTCTCAGAGCCCTGGGAGGGAAGGTTCTAGGGTTTGCTGTGAAGCTCTGAGCTTTGCCTTGGGAGCTCAGTCCGGGTTGCCCTGTGGGTCCCTCTTTCTGCAGCCGTTGGACGGATGGGCCCAGCTCTGGGGGTGGTGAGCGGCTTTGGTGGGGCTGGGGAGGGCCAGCAAGTCTCATTTCACTCCTGGCATCTCTCGGCACGGAGAGGCGCGGTTGGGCGACCTCTCTTCTGGGTGCTGTACCCGCCGTGGTGGGCACCCAGAGCTGACATCCCCACCCCGTCCCTTCTCTCTGCAGGGGAGATGCCATTTCCTATGCTCGGATCCACCAGCAGCAGAAGCAAATGGATGAAGAGAAGCTCACGGGGGCCCTGGAGGGACAGGCTCCCTGAAGCTCTTGAGCTCAGGGTAACCTCTCCTGGACGCTGAGATGGTGAAGATATGGAAATCCACTCTGCCCTTCCCTCTGCCCGCTCCCCTCCCTGTTATGCCATGATTTCCCTGGACACTGCAGCAACTGGAAATCTCAGGGGCTGGGGCAGGCTGTGCCCTCTTCTCACACCAGCAGCCAGACCTCAGCGCGTTGGCCCCTCTCTCCTCCTCAACCCTCAACCAAATATCTCACAGTGCCCCTATTGGTTAATTTTTTTTTTTTTTAATTTTTTTTTTTGCTGCAGAGGTGCTGGCCCTTTGAGTGCTGCTTTACAAGCCTGAATAGGTAGCCTTTCTTTGGAGTGACGATTGATAACGAGCCGAGGATGCAGGACTCATTTGGGAACTGCTCTCCGGATGGGGTGAGGAAGGACAGAGCTGACGTGCCAGCTCCTTGCAAGCGCCGGTCTGGTGGGAGTCAGGGAGCTGCTGGCCTCATGCCGGGGGTAACCTGCCATCGCACGTTACCCGTTTTTAGTAACACGCTCTGGTGTGGCCCTTCCCAGGTATGATACACTAATCCAGGGTTTAGCAATACATGGTGATGCTTAAGCTTGGTTTTCTTCCATTGAGTATATTTTAATATGGCCATATTAGGCCAGGCGTCGGAGGCATCGCTGACGGGAAAGGACTTCCAGCAAAAAACCCAAAACATATAAAGACAATAACCATCTCTGCCGAGGACCTGCCAGAGGTGCTGGGGCAGATCCTGGTACCTACAAAGCACAGTCCCCCCTTCCTCTGGATACAGCTGCAGGCAGTTACTGCAATTTACTTGAATTATAAGAATTAATTACTTTGTCTTAATAAGGGTACTTTTCTTAAGCTTCACTCTTTTACTGGAGAAGAGGGGAAATAAGGTTTGCTTTACCTCAGCTGAAAAAGGGTACTATTGCTCGAGCCAAGTGGGATTTTTTGCTGGTGTAAGGGTTACTGGTGTGCAAGAGCATCCTTCTCTCATGAGCCTGGGACTCTGCTCTGTTATCTCTCACTCCCTGCATCCACTCCTGCTCCTGTGACCCATCCCACCGCGCAAGGGACCTGCTCTTTGCTGCTGTCTGGTACAGCCTTTCTCTTTGGGCTCATGTTCTTTTTGCATCGGTCCTGGGCTGGTTTTGCATGGGAAGGTGGCATATCCTTCCTTTGCAAACATGGAGAAGTCTGCACCATTCCAGTGTGCGTAGCTGGGATGTCTTGCTGCTTATTCCAGGCTCCATCAGTGCTTCTCGCATCATAGTTCCTGTGTGCTTTGTGTCATGCAGAACAAATCTGCTCACTAAGTCCAGATCCTCCTCCTCTTACCACGGTTTCTTCTGGGGGGGTTAATTTATTTGATTTTACATGATTGCTTTTTATTTTGATTAGGAAAAAGGGGAATAATTTATTTCTAGTTATTTAAGTGTTTTGATGGGACTCATTTTCTCTGGACATAGGAGAAAGGAGTGCTCTCTTTCCTGTCCTTCAGAGGACTGCCTCATTTCACTGGGGGGCTCTGAGCCCTGGGAGAGCCCTGGCTGCTGTAACTGGGATGCTGTAACTGGGATGCTGTAACTGGGATGCTGTAACTGGGATGCTGAAAAACCTTACTTCAGCCTTCAGAGCATTTCTCAGACTTAAAAAGCAAAGACCCCTTTGTCTTCTTCTGGGCTACTGGCTTGACAAAGTTTGTTTTCCCCCTCTTCTGGGAAAAAGAAGGGAGGAAAATCGGGCTGTACCTGCTGGACTGGAGGTTTGTACTCCCTCAGCAGCCGAGGCAGATAGCAGCCATGGTGAGCAGCGGGGACTGCAGCCTGGTCTTACTCCCCTGCCCTGGGAGCTGAGCTCCAGCTGCCACTTTCTGGTCCCATTTCAATCACTGGGGTAGCAGAGGGGTCGTGCTGCGGTCTGAGAAACGCTGCTGGAGGCTGAGCGCTGTCAGAAGAAGGGTCTGCCAAGCCAGCTGCCCTGTGGCTTCTGAGCAGCATCGTGTTGGAAAATATCTATATAACATGTCTTTCCTCCAGGTACGGTGCATATTCGACACCAGAAGGTCCTGGCAGAGCTGGGATGGAGCCGCTGCTGCAGGGGGTGGCTGGGTATGGACGCAGCGGGAGCAGAGCGGGCTCTGGAGATTGGGGGGCTAAGCTGCCAGCTAATGTTAGCTGCTGTTTCTTCCTTGGAGTTCAGGGAGGTGTGAGGATTTACACCAGTCAGGAACGCGGCTCGGGTTTATTTACACACGCAGGCCCGTGCAGCTGGATGCTGGGGAGCCACTTTCCGCTAAGCCCCTTTCCCCCCAGGCCTCTGAACCGTGACTGCTCTGACACCAGCTTGTCTGGGACGCGGAATAGGCACCGCCAGCCCAGATGCAGCTTGTTTCAATAAAGGCTGTGTCGTTTCGGAGCCCCCAGGCTGACCCCTGTTGCTGCATGCAACACAGGGGCCGCTGGCTTTCCTTGTGCGTGCGTGCAGGGAGCGCAGCCCCCGGCGTGGGACGCGCTGCCGGCAGGCGTGGGGTGCTGCAGAATACACCGAAGGATACCTCGGTGGTAACAGCCTCCCGCTCTTCGAGCCAGGGGTGTCCCTGCGCAGCACCTTTGCTGGGAGGTTCAGCTGCAGAGTCCTGCTTAGCAAACAGGAGATCTGCTCTGATTTCAGGGGGGTTTGGGGAGTTAAGTAGTGTTTAGTAGAGGAATGTTGCAGACTGATGCACGTAGCATGTCTTTGGTAGTGACCGCTTTGCTCTGTGAGTAGTTCCGCAGTAGCTTTAGTGACGGGAGGTGTAAGGCAAAGCAGAGGCGATAGAGCAGCGCTGGCAGGCTGATCTACGCCCGCGGTGATGAACCACAGAACTGGTAGGACCTGCTCTGGCTTCACCTGATCGCTGCTGATCTGTGGCATTAGGACAGTGCCTGGGCGCAGGCAGACGCTGCTGCAGGTCACCTGGAGGGCTCGTCGCATGGACGGGTCCGCTCTGGTCCCGTGGCACCAACGGCCGAAGTCCCCTGGACGTCAGCAGTACTGTCACGCTGTGTTTTGTGGCAGGGGCCAAGGCAAGCCAACAATCTGCATCAGCTCTGCCACCGTTAGCGGGTTGCAAAAAGCTCAGCTCTGAGCTCAACGCTTTTGTTAGAAATGGGCCTCAGGGACTCTTCTGTAAGAGCTGAGCTGGAGCCTTTGGCCACAACGCTTAAAGACACCGGGTCTGTTCAGTTTGTCTGTGCCTGCCGCAACAGGAGGTGTCTCAGATCCAGGCTCCAAGAGTGCTGACTCCCACAGATGCGCATCTGGAGTGGGAGCTCTTGGGAATTTCGGCTCTCTGTGGTGCAGCTGAAACCAAGCCAGATGCTGCCATCATTGCAGACGTGGCTTGGTGACAGCACCCATGGAGTTGTAGCGACAGTTAGTGGATGGTCTCACCTCCATGTGGGCAAGAGATTGTTTTTGTGGAGATAGAAAGGACCTTTAGAGTAGTAGCATCAAAGTAGTTAATATGCCCATTCACAGTGCATGGTGGTTATTAATTGTGTTTAGAGGCACCATCAGGGTGCTTGGAGCTGTGTAAGGATAAATGAGGTTAAAAGCCCTGCTCTAGAGATTTTACAGGCTCAACCCAATCCCTGCTGATGGTGTCCAGGCTGGGTGGCTAATCCACAGGGTCTCTATGGAAGAGGTTCTGCTTGCCAGGTCTTGGAAAGGTCTCTTGGGAGACGATGGGACATAATTTTTGTTAGATGAGAACTCAAGAGCGGGTGATGAAGTGACTACAGTGAGTTGTTGACAAGTGTGGAAAGACACCTGGGTACTGGCAGCATATTGCACTTAGCAATGGACTGTGACACCATTCACCGCGTGAGCTGTGCACTTCTTACCCACGTCCATTTATACAGTGTGCAACTCTTCCGTGTCCCGTTCAGTCATGAAGCTGACAGCACTTGTGCATATCAGCTCCGCTGTCCCCTGGGGATGTCCGTGGGGCGTGAAGAGAAGAGCAGAAGCTCGCTTTCTGCTGCGTACCCAGACCTCGCTGCTCTGGGCAGGAGCTGATTTTGTAACACCAATTGATTCTCTGTGTGTGCAGTGAATAAAAAGACCATTCTACCTCTGGAAAGAGCCACTGTGATTTCTCGGACTCTAAATGTTGTAGCAAAAACCTTCCAACTTTCTCTATGGAAGACAGGAGGTCACTCAGAAAATACTTCTCCAGTGAGGTTCTCGCAGGACCTGAAAAGTCCAACCTCATTTCATATTTGGGCATTTCCTCCTTAGGCTGAGCCCTGGGAACTCAATTCATCTTTGTCATTTTTTCCTCAGGAAAAAACATCCACTGTCTTCAGGGAAGGGTTTCACTGAAGTGAAGATATCAAGACCTGGTCCATAGCCATGTGAGAAAGACAATGCTCTAGCACAGGGCTGCCAGAGATCCTGATCTTCAGAAGGTCAGTGGAAACCAGAGGCTCTTGAGACTTCTCGTAATCAGGCCATGCTTAGAAACAGTCATATTCCAGCCAGGGCTGAACATCTTTCTGGAAATGGGTCTCAGCTGCAAAGGTTAGGCCTAATACTGAATTTTCTCTGTGGTTTTGATTTTGGCCCATCTCTCTTCCTCTGTCCCAAGCTGCTTTAAATTAATCCTCTGATGAAGCACATCTTCTCTTAGGTGATTTCTCTCATCTCCTGCTGCAGAGGATCTAAATAGTAGTTAGTATATCTTGAATCTGGGTCAAATATGCTATGTTACCCCAATGCTTCCTTGTCACAGCAGGCTGAATGTTCCAGGGATGGGAGGACACAAGCATCTCCACCAGACCTCAGGGTGCCAAGTGCAACTCAGGAGGTTGGACAAATGCTTGGGCAAATCATCTTCCAGCTCAGCCTTCGTTGTTCTGTCCTTTTGGGAGGAGTTAGGTTGGATGTGATACTCAGTAAGGCCATTAGTTCCTCGCAGCCATAACCGCCTCCATAACACCTCCTGTGTTTTACCTAGCGTTAGGCTCTCAAAAAGTCCTTAATCTTGGACACAGGAAAGGAGTAAGAGCAATTTGCTACTAACTATGCAGCTGAAATCTCAAAGTGATGGAGGTGGAGGCTCCACACACAACCATGATGGAGGTGCATCCACCTTCCTCTTTGTGGATGAGTAAAACCCTGGGGTGGGAAAGACCTGCCCAGTACAAGTATTGTCAGTACCTACTGGGTCTTTCCTACAGTGAATCACTTGCACTACAGCTGAATGTTTGTCTGTTCCCGTTCTTTGTTTTGTCCTGGATTTTCTTTGTGAACTGTATTTGGACTTGTTCATTAGGCTTCTAGTGTAATGTGTGTTTTTAGAGCAATAAAACGTGGCAGCTTTTTATACAAAATATCTGTCTCTGCCTCTTTCAAAGTCCTTAAGTACCTAAGACTCATCTGGGAAGCAGCAGGCTGCTGTGGTCCCCTTGTCCCACTCCGGGTCTGCCTCTCCCATCCCACCCACCTGCTGTTCCCTTCTCTGCAAATCAAGGCAACATCTTGCTGTTGAAGGCAAAACTGTTTTATTCTTGCAACTACACGATGAACTTTTGCCAAAATGGCTACAGCTGTTAACTCTGTTCCAGCCAAACCCTGGGGCTCTCGAGTTGCTTGGGTGGCTGCTGAGCAAAGGACGTGCATGGTCTTTTGTCCACAGCCACATGTTCTATTTTCCAAGACATCTTTATCTCCAGCCTGGTGCTGGTTACCTGGTCCTATACCTTGGGTTGACGTATTGCAACAGGTAGTGTTGAAAGACAGGAAGAGAAGGTAAAGTTCCAGCTGGCAACTTCTACATCCAAAGCAAGATGGTCATTGCTGCCCATTCCTCTCCCATTGCCTTCGCAGAGAGGTCCAGCCTCCATCTCCAGGAGCACAACCGTTTTCTTTGTTGCCCTTGAGCATGTGGCCTGGCACGGCTGGCAGATGGCAGCCCCTACCTCATGAACGACCTTCGGCCAGTCCTGAAGAAGGCCTCGATCTGTTCCAGGGATCTGCCTTTGGTTTCTGGAACGCAGCAGCCTGTGAATAAGATGTTCCCGGCGCAGATGACAGCGAAGAATAGGAAGGGCACCTCGAGGCCGAAGGCTTCCTGGAAAGCAGGATGGAAAGCAGACATGAGCTGGTGCAGAAAGGGTCTGAGGGGGGGCTGCCGGGCACCCTCCCAGGGCAGTACCCACCACGACACGGAGGAAGAACTGGGTCAGGGTGAAGGCTGTCAGCCAGCTCACGACGACACAGAGGCCCGACGCCACCCCGCGGGCTTTCAGAGGGAGGATCTCCGACATCAGCAACCAAGTGATGGGGCCCCAGCCCATGGCATAACCTGCAGGGGAGGAGGGGTAAGATGAGGCTGCTGAGGCTTCAAAGCCCCCCGGGGAGTGCAGAAGAGCCCTGGGCAATCCTGCCCTGCTCCCGCATCAATCATCATTGCCCCCCATTCATGCTCTGTCAGTCCGCAAAGTGACTTCAGATGGATCATAGAATCATAGAATCATAAATCACTAAGGTTGGAAAAGACCTCTAAGGTCATCGAGTCCAACCGTCAACCCAACCCCCCCATGCCCACTAAACCATGTCCCTAAGCGCCTCATCTACACGTCTTTTAAATCCCTCCAGGGATGGGGACTCCACCACTGCCCTGGGCAGCCTGTGCCAAGGCCTGACCACTCTTTCAGGAAAGAAATTTTTCCTAATGTCGAACCTAAACCTCCCTTGGCTCAATTTGAGGCCATTTGCTCTCGTCCTATCTTTTGCCATCTTTCTTGGTCTTCCAGGGACATCTGCCTGCCTTCCAACTCCAAGCCCAAATCTCCTTGCTCCATATCACCCTGCCTCAGATAAAAAACGTCCCCCCAGGCTGGTATCCAGCCGCGTCCTGTGGGTCCTGGGCTCTCGCTCTGAGCACCTACCCATTATGAAGAACATGGTTGCCAGGAGGGGGATGAGGGTGATGTAGTTGGTTGGCTCAGCAGGAAGGTTGGCAGAGCTCACCAAGGTCTTGTTAGCAATGGTGCCATTTTGAGAAGCTGGCACGAAGTGGATATAGAGCCCCATAGTCAGGTTGGAGACCAGCATGACACCAGCTGTGGAGAGATGCAACAGCATAGCGGGATAAATGGGTGAGTGATCCCCTCCGTGCCAAGGACTGAGCCCCCGGGAACGCCTCTGCACAGGAGCTGAGCTACCACCAAAGGAAAGAGACCTCCCCCACTCCCTGCCCGAGTCCTGCATGGCTGAAGTTTCCACTCCTGCACGTTTGCAGAGCTCCTGCAAATCCTTAAATAAGAGCTTCCCTTGCACAACTATGGGAGAGAGACATACCCGATACAAAAAGAAGAATCTTCCTCCCAGCTTTATCCATCGACACAGCAGCGATCGCCACAGAGAACAGACGTACCAAGCCAACAAGAGCTGCATCGTACTCTGGTTTCTGCAACGGCAAAAGCAGTGGGGAAGCTGAAATGGAAGAGTTGGGGAAAGGGCAGGTTCCTACATGAGTTGCCTTGACTCTGGCTGATGCCTTTGTCAAAGCTATCGTCCTACAACAAGAGACCAGAGAAGAAGAGCCTGAAGCTCAGAAGATGAGAGCGGGGAGACAGCGGGGCCAGTCCTGCTCCCCATCCTCATGCAGCCTTTTGGCAATTGCTGCCAACCAGGTGCTTTAAAAAAAGGCTTCAAAGTTGGGGTCTTAAAGCTGCAGGGGATTTGGAGCATTGGGCAGCCATCACTGAAGACGGAGCAGTCTGGGCATGGGCTGAACCCCAGGGCTCACCAGGATGACAGATGTTTTCTTGAATATTGACTGCAGGTACACAAGGACACAGGTGACACCCGAGAGCTGCTGCAGGAACCTCATTCCCACCGCAATCAGGATGGGCTTGTAAACGAAGGGGTCCTTGATCTCGGCACAGGAAACCCGTCGGCTCTGGAGAAGACAAAACAAGAAAGCTGAAGTGTTACCACCTCTGGGCTCCACCATGGCACCCAGAAGATGGCTCAGGAGTTGCCCAAAGGAGGCTGGATTTTGCAGTTTTCACCTTACATCTCCCCCGTGCTGGAGGTGAGCCTCCTCACCTGCTTCCTCACGCTGTCCTTGATCTGCTCGTACTCCCGGGCGTAGTCCGTGCCCGTGCCCCGCAGCCAGCACAGCGACCTCAGGGCCTCATCGTCCTTCTCCTGGGAGAGCAGGAACCGGGGCGAGTTGGGCATGAAGCAGAGCAGGACGATCATGGCGAGCACGGGCACCTCCCCTGCGATGGCCAGCCAGCGCCAGTCCAGGACCAGCCCTGCGGGAGCAGCACGGTTAGGAGGGGAGTCCTGCCCTTGCTTCCACACGGGCACCCCAACAGCAGAGGTTTAATAAATCCAGAGGGGAAAAAAATAATCCCAAAAACTCGAGGGAGATTTTCCATGTTTTTCTCCTAGCAAAGAAGCATTTTCAGCTGTTGTTCAATATGGGGAAATTCCAGCAAGCTCCCTCAAATCTTAGAGTATTGTCCTGGCTCTGGCTGGGACAGGNTGAGTGAGCAGCTGCGTGGTGTTTATTTTCTGCTGGCTGGGGTTAAACCACGACAAGGATCCAGCAAGATCCTGTAGCGACCAGGGCACATGCTGGCAGCAGATGCACGCGCAGTTCATCGCGTGCTGCCCTTTAACCCGGATGAAACCTCAGCAGGACCCAGGTCTGCAGGCACGGTGATGGCCATGGGTCCCTGGGGGTTATGGATTCATCGCTCTGAGCACACACACAAGCCTGGGTTAAGCATGGGCAATCCTGTCCAGACCCCTTTGCACACCCGTGGTGGTGGTTGTGAGCTGGCTGCGAGGGGAAGGCATCCATCAACTTGCTGAGAAAGTTGTTTAAAATAAGCTTCCCTTCCCTAAGGTCTCGCTGAGGGTTTCCTGCCCTCCAAACACCGAGGTACTTGCCCAGCGCGTACAGGACGAGGGAGCCCAGCACTGCCATGATCTGAGGACAAGCGCCCAACATGCCTCTGACCCCGGGGTGGGAGATCTCTGAGATGTAGACCTGGAGTGGGACAAGAGATGCTTAACAGAGCTGCAATATACAGACGTCACCACTGAAACTTGTCCTCTGTCACCTCGCAGTCATCCACTGCAGCCAGGGGAAACCCAAACTGCTGCGAAACTGCCCTCTCGGGGTGGAAACCTGACCGGTCCAGCAGCAGGAGCTGGTCCTGGCCGGCGGAGAGGACAGCCTTGCAGGCACCGCCGCTTCCCTCCCTCACCCCGCCGTGGGAGAAGTGCTCCAGCGGCACGCTCGGACTCCCATCGCTGGAAAGACGTGCCCCAGGGTTACTCAATTCTTGCCTTCCCCTCTGCATGCAACACGAGGTTGGTGTTTGGTAAATGTGGGTGGAAATAACTGCTGGGAGGAACAGGGCAGGGATCGAGGACCTGCCTTCCCTTTTCTGTGGGCAAGAAACTCCAGCACTGTGGGGGCAGCTCAGGCTGGCTGTGCAAGGGCTGCTAACCCAGTGAACCTCCCCATCCCCAATCACCCAGCCCTGGAGCTCTGCTGATGCCTCCAAAAAGCAGCGGGATGCCCCAGGCTCAGCTACGGCACCGCCCCGTATCCCACCGTGCAAATCCCCGGCAAACTCCCTCCCACGGCACGTTACCGGGATGGAGGCGGACGTCACGCCACCAGCGTAGCCCGTCAGCACGCGGCCCAGCAGCAGCATCCCGATCCCCTGGGCACCGGCCATCAGCGCGTATCCCACGGCGGAGGGCAGCGCCGAGAACATGATGCTCAGTTTGCGGCCCAGGCGGTCATTGAAGAGCATGGCGCTGAGCCCCCCCGCCGCCGCTCCCAGCGTGAACACCGACTGCGGGGAGGCACGGAGAGGGGCCTCGATGGGTCTGTGCTCCCCCCGCACACCCACTGGCTCTGCCCCCCACCCCGGCACGGACGACCCTGCTCCTTACCCCGAACCAGGATGCCGTGTGCTGGTCCAGCCTCAGCGCAGGGCTGGGGTGAGCCTCCAGGGCAGGGATGACGGGCGAGGGGTAAACCAGGGCGAAGCCAAAACTGAAGTTCCCCAGGACAGCAGCAAACACAGCCAGGTAGAGCCGCTTGTTGTGGAGGCTCCTGAGGGAGGGACGGAGCAAGAAGGAAGTGTTGGGTGCCCTTATCGCATTCTGCAGAAACTTTAATTCTGTCTGGCAGCTTCCCCCAGCCTTTGCCGAGGTTCTCGTGACACCCACGGAGGGGTTTTCCCAGGGAATGGCCCTGCAAAGCCCCAGGCTGGTGGGGTTTCTCCGAGCGGAGCAGCAGCCGCTCCTGCCGTCTGGTGGGGGGCGAGAGCCCGTCCGCCCCAGGCACCACCGATGTTTTCCTCTGTGCCGGGTGGTTTTCAGTGGGTTCAACAAACCGAGAAAAGCAGAAGCTGCAGCCGGCGGCACCACGGACCCAGCCAGCAGCCGGTTCATCCCGGGGGAGCAGCGAGGGGGTTCTTTTCAAGACCCCCATGCCAGCAGGACCTTATATCCCCATGAGAGTCGGATGCCCAAAAGCACCCGCACCCCCAGCTCTCCCAGGCGGGCTCATCCAGCACCGCACCCCCTGGGCAGGATGACACCCCGTCTCAAGGCAACTCTAGGAATGACAGCAGCTCTTCCACCAGCTTCCCCCAGCCCAGTGCTCTGGGGACGGGGGCACAGCCCACCCTGCCGCCAGCCCCACGGCCCCAGCCCGGCCCTTACCGCAGGTACTCCTTGTCGAGCCTCTTGCCAGCGCTCTCAGGGAAGGTCCGATACGAGGAGCTCGTCTTCCTCACGAGGGGCTCCCTCATGCTCGGCTCCATGGCAGTGCCGCGGCCGGTGCATTTGCTCTCGCGGGTGCCGCTTTGCTCGGGGCCGGATGCTCGGCGCTGCCGCCGGGGATGGGGAGGAAGAGGCAGCTGAAAGCGAAAGGGGAGAGGCTGCCGGGCCGTTGCCTAATCAGAGAAATCTGTGCCCCGTGGGCTCGCAGCCGGCTGGCCTCTGGGGAGGAAACTGGGGGGGGCCGGAAAACCAGCAGGCAAAGAGCCACGGGGAAATGATGGGGCTCTGCAGCCTTCACCCCGCGCCCGCCCAGCCCCTGTCCCTCCCAGACCCCATCGACACCAAAACCCACCACTGCAGCGGCACTTACAGGGACGATCCTTGCGGAACTGTTTCTACTAGCAGAAACGTCCCTCTGCTAATGCCAGGTCCTTCCCCTCGAGGAACTGGTACCAGTTAGACTGGCCAAACATTGCTTCTTTTTGCAAGGGTAAATTGCATCCGTGTGAGCCTCCACAGCCACCCTGGGGAAGGGTTTTCAACATAGACCAGAGCTGAGGGAAAGGAAGGAGAGGGAGGTGAATACAGAAGGGGCACGGGGAGCAGGTGTGGGGGATGAAGAGCACTGATGAGGATGGAAAAGGGGAGGGTTGCATCTCTGCCACATTGGGTGCAGCTGCCGGGGGCCCCGGGCTGCCCATGGGTGCCTTTGCCCCCTCGCCCTGATCCCCCCGGTCCCGCAGGGCTCAGCGGGCAGCGTTGTGCTGGGGCATCTGCAGGTTCTGGGGGGCTGCAAGGTCCAAACTCACCCTGTAAGAAAAGGGGGACACACATCTACTGGCTTTGCACTTGGATTTAATTTGCAAAAGATGTCTTTCCCCAAACTGTTGTAGTGCTTTTCTTGTTTCCATCATTCACCTTAGTCCCTGGTGCTTTTGGGACCACCTGAATGGTTTCTGCACCCCCAAGCCTGCCTGGGAGCCCCAGTGATGCTTCGGTGTCAGCCAGGACCCACTACGCTCTTCCCTCCGTGCAGAGGTTCCCCTTCCGCAACCATCAAGTGCCGCAATTAGTGTATATTGATGCTGGGGATTTACAGCTGACTCAGGCACTCGGGGCTGTGATTTCTCTGCAGAAGGAAAGGTCACGGAGCAAGGGGATGTTGGGGAGGCAGGCCAGCTCATCCAAAAGCTTTCCAGTGTCATGTTGGTCCAAGCAGGGAACGTCACAACAGTCTCCAGCTGACCTGGAGCTGGTCCCTGCACCCTGGGCACCCCCTCCATCAGCAAACGCCACCGGTCACCTCCCTCGCATGCATTTTGCTCGGTGCATCTCGGCTAGCAGCGCCTGTTTGCTCCCACGGTGGCAATGGTCTGTGCCAGGTCATGGCCCTGCGTGGGGCAGTGGGGGCTGAGGAGCATCGCTGCCGGTTGCATTTGGAGACCAAGGAAAATCCGCAAGTGAGTGACCTTAGGGAATTTGCAGCATCCTTCCTCTTCAAATTCCCTAAGGCCAGTCATTGAGAAAGTTATTCTTTATCCCCTCTGCCCCTCCCAGACCTCAGCTTTTTCCCCAAACCAGGCATATTGAGTCTCTGCAATGCAATATTTGCCATGTTCCACCCCAAAGCAGCTGCCTTTCAGCACTATGAGTTAAAAAAAGGGCCCCGAAGCAGCTGTAGCAGAGGGAGGGCGTGCTGGGGATGGGGGGGTGGAGGGCTGTGGGGCGACACTGCTGGGGCTGGTCCAGGTGAAAAGTGGCTGCAGGTGCTGAGCACGATGGTGCTCACTGGGGAATGTGGCTGCAAGGTCTCTGGGGGCTGAGGTTGCTGCAAGGTAAGGGCTTTTCTCTTTTTCCTATATCTCTAGCAAAGGTGTGAAACCTGCATTGCGTGTCCGTGGTGAGCTTGGGGGTGAGTGGAGGAAAGGCTTCTGTGCATGTTGATGGGTCTGTTTGTGCATCCTTTGAATGTTCTCATCTCTCAAAGACAAGGGCTGGGAGCTTCCCGTTTGTGAAGGTGAAAACTGAAGCAGGGGGAGATGATGTGTCCTGATGGGTGGGGAATTGGTGGCAGCGCTGACCCGGCTGGGCAGTCTGGAGGCTTGGGCGGGGAGATGACTTGGAGCAGGCTACGATGAAGCGTCCATTTGCATAGAGCATCTCTTGCTAATTCACGTCCCTTCCTTCAGCTGTTTTTGGAGCTCAGTGTGGCCTCTGGTGAGGGACTTTGCAAAGCAGGATCTGCGTCTCCCCTCTCCCAGGAGCAGGGGTGCTGAGCCCCAGGTCCTGGCAGCTCCTCAGGGTTGGGCTGTGCTTGGGTGCACAGGCTGGGTGCTGGGTGGGCAGGGGCAGCCTGCTGCAGCCCCTGGGACCCAGAAAACAAGCCTGGGACCTGCTCCGCTGCCGCAGTGGGGTGAGCCCCGCCGTGCTGGTGTGACCCCAGCATGTGGGTGCGCAGGGCTGGAGCCCCGAGAGCCACCCCCTGCCCCAGAGGGGCTATTGCCTGTGTCTGATTTAATTCTCATGCTTCTGGCTACAAAGCAGCTGTTAACTGAAGAGTTGTCAAGCCTGTAAATGTGCATTAGCTGGTTTTGCTGTATTTATGTGATAATTTAATTACCAGGGTTTTTCCCTAAATAGCCCTGTTTGTGGGAGGCTTTTGGGAGGGAGCAGGGTGACGCAGGGAAGGGGGGGCAATGGCTGCTGTGTTTCCTGGGCTGGGAGTGGTGTTGGGATGAAGATGAGGATGGGGCTGGGACCCTGCTCCGGGCTGGGGCACCTCCTCGGCACGTGGCTGCTGCACGTGTTTGTCACAGACGTTGCAGAAGGACACGGTATCTGTCCTAAACCTGAAACCACTTGGACATGGGACAGAGAGGAGTGCTCACCCCAACTTTTTTCCCCCTGCTATGCGTGGGGAGAAAAAACATATTGGAGGGGAGCCGTGAGCTGGAGCAATCGGATCTCCCTGAAACGCGAAGGGTTATCCAGTTTCTGTGCAGATTTGTCAACTGCTTCAAACAGGAAATTACTTCGTGTCTTGAAAAACCTCCAAGCACCTGTAACGCCGGGAAGCACGGGGGGAGCCCGCGCTGGTCTCGGCTGGGGGAGCCGGGGCTGAGCCCTTGGGCAGGTCCGGTCTGTCCCTCGATGTGCCGGGGTTTGGTGTCCCCTGGAGGGAAGGGGGGTCCCTCAGGCGCAGTATAACGGGTCCCTGCACTCGCTTTTGGTGAGCAACCCATGTGGCACCGCATCTCCGCTCTGCCCTTGATGATTTCTTTCTAAAAGTGCTGTGTTGGTAAGGAATAAAGCGCCCACCACCCTGCACCACATCTCTCCTGGGACTCTTCCTGACTTTCTGTAGGTCCTACCAAAACACACAAGGGGTAGGTAAGGTGAAAGAAGGCTCCGCATCAATGGTGTCTGCAGTGGGCTGTGCTTGGCCATGGGCACGGGGAAGGGGGTCCTGCCCCGCTCCCCACCTCTGCGGCACATGATGGGGCTCCAGGCCGTCGAGGGTGAACCAGGGAGGAACGAGGCGCCCGCTTTGGGAAAGCAGCAAACCAACCCGTGGCCGATTAAAGGGCAATCTGGTTTTGCTGAGAGCTGTTGGCTGCCTCGGCCAGCTTGATGCATTGCTCCTGCTCAATAAGACCTTCCTCCCCCTCTGACAGCTGTGCAATAGATCATGAACATATGCAAAAAAATAAACTGCATCAAAGCCACTTGGCAACTTAACTAACTCAATTCATAAATTAATTTCTATTCCTCTTGTAAGGGAGAAATCAGTCACTCCTCAAGGCTATTTGTCTCTATCGCTCATCTGGCCACATCCTTTCATAAATCTTCCCCGTAAGTCTGAACTGGTGATTGCTGGGTCAAGCTGTAATAACGCTCAGTGCCTGCGCCGGGCTCAGGGGCAGCCCTGGGGATGGTTTGCCCTGGTCTGGGGCAGGGTTGCTTCTCTCTGTATCGCCCGCATCCCCTAAGGTTGTAGTGGAGTTGGTGCTTTGCAGCACGGTGCTGCTCTGCGGGTGCACGTGGGTGATTTTGGGGAGCACGTGGTCCCCGCCGGGGCAGGGCAGAGGTACGATGGTGAACCAGCTCCTTGCAAAACGTGGGTGAATGACACGTGCTGGGGTTCCAGAGCTGCGCAGGAGGCGACCGGTGACTGCAGGGTGCTGAGGGCACGTGGAGGGAGGGTGGGTGCTTGGTGGGGGCCAGCACCGGGCTGGATGTACCCCCGCGGCATGGAGCTCATGGAGCTGGGGGAGTCTGAGCCCAGGAGGCAGCTACGGCTGCTCCCTCCGCAGCTTTCCAAGATCCCATGGCTTTGCAAAATGGTGCCTTGCACCCCCGGCTCCAGATGGGCATCGATCCTGGAGCCCAGGTTAGCTTTTCCAACCAGGCAGACAGAAATCAGCTCTTCCCTGCTGTATCCCTCGCCCCGCTCTCCCCCCTCCCCGTAGAAAAAAATCACCACCTTTTCGGGCTGCCATCTGTTTATTTTGTTGGACTCGGAACTTGCTGAAATGTCTTTCGATGGATGAAGCAACGCAGAGTAGAAGAACAGAGCCTGGCAGGCTGCATGGTGAGTGGAAAATAGTTTTTTGGGACTTTCTGGAGTTTGAAGGCCCGATGATGGATGTGCATGCGAGGGATGGTAATGGCTTTATAAGTATCAAAACACAGAGCAAAAGAATAACTCTGCCTAATAGACTGAGAAATGTGTGTCGGACAGGATCCGCTCCGCTCCGACACGGGCGAGAGCAGCAGCGCTGAATGATGAAGTGCTGCCGGGCTTGGGAGCGGAGGCTTGTATTGGTTTAATGTATTGGAAAAAACGGTACAACTAGTTTTGAAAAAATATTAGATACTCACTATGAATGTGTTGGAAAAGGCTGTATCTTGTCTCAAAAGGAATCTCAAGGAGATCTGTCGTGTTTGCAGCGATCTGTTCGAGGGGCTCCGACCCGTGGGGCAGGGCTGCCTGCCCCGTGCCTCCTGGCTCCCCTCTCGCTGCCTCCCCCTCTGCTTCTGGTGTCCAGACCTACTGACAAAAATGATGGGTTTATGTGGAAATTTTGTGGGGATAAATATTGGCCTGTCAGCAACGCTAAGTCAGAGCATGATTTCTCATGTGCCATTTGGAAATGACATTTCCAAACAAAATTAGAATTTCCCATTGAGGGTTTTTTTTGTCATTTTGAAGTTGGAAAAGAGGTGAATTTGGGGGGTTTCTTGCCACACAAATGAAAGACTTGTTCATCCCCCCATGCTTAGAGCAAGGGGTTTTGTTGTCCCATTTCCAGCCTGGCTAACCCAGAAGCCGGGATGAGCTGGAAGACGTGTGTGTGATCTTCAGCTGGGCATGGGATTTACCAAAAGCGGGATGTTTTTTCCTGTTTACGGGACTTTTTTTCAGGTCACCTGAGCCCTTGTGACCCACAACTTCCAGTGCCTGCAGGTACAAGTAAATCCAGTGGATAAAAAGGGGACGTGGGGGCAGATCGCAGGTTTCCAGCCCTTACCATGCACCGTGGTGGCTTCATCATTTGCTTCATCTCCTGCTGCAGCTTTTGGGTGGCCGCTGGCCCAGGCCAGTGCGTATGATAAGTGTCGAGGCAGCGCAGGGCCATGCTCTCCTGGAGCCCGAATTTCCCCAGGGCTGCGGCAGCTCCTGGGAGAGGGAGGGATGTGGCCAGCGGTGCTCAGAGCTGGTCCCCTGTGGTCCTTGCACCCCGTAGATCTGTGTCTGGACTCGCTTGGATGATGCGGTTGATCTCCATGCAGGGACGTCTGTGCAGCGACGCTGCATGAACGCAGGGGCTGAGCATCCCCAAGGATGCTGTGCTTTCAGACGGGCCAGCCCTGGGGGACACCTCAGGTTTGCCGTAAAATCCAGCGCTGGGCAGGATGAGCCGGGACGCAGCTGCGGCTGCCTCCAGCCGGGACAAGCCCCGGTGGCTCTCGGTGCCCCGGTGCCGGGACGGGACGGGGGCTCGGGCGGTGGGAAGCGGCGGCACCGGTTGCTCATGGGGATGGGTGCAAACTTGGCGAGCGCAGGGCTGCGCTGCTGCGGCAGAGTGTGTGGAAATACAGCCCAGCCTTGCTAGGCTGCGGGGATGTCCCCGGGGCAGGATTTAGGGATGTTATCCCTCCCGAGACCCGATGGCTGAGGTGACCTGCAGCCCTGGGAGGATGGTTCTGCCATCACCCAGCTCAGCTCACATCCAGAATATGAGGGGGCTAAAAGTAGAATTTAAAGAACAAGCACAAGAAAGTTTCCTTTCTGAAATATCCTGTATATCCAGAGCCACGTTAAGGCACCAACAAGGTTTTTGACACCCTGTCTTGGTTGAGAGGTGGCAAGATAAATAAAACAACTCTCAAGAAGAATTTTTTTAAGAAATCCTTTTTTTTAGTGTGTCCAGTTCAACTTCGTGGGCTGCTGGGACAGGTTTTGAAGCGGCGCCTGTTGTGGTGCCACAACCTGGGGTTTTTTGCCCAAATTTCTGCTGGGTATTTGAAGTGAAGCTACTTTTTCTTTGATGGCAAGGACTGGATTTCTTTATGCCTTGGGACACAAATCTCCCCCCAAATTCCTGAGAGCTGCTGCCTGCTCCTTCCTTGGCTCTGTGTGGTTTTTTCCTGCTTAATATGCTTTTTTTTTTTTTTTTTTAAAAAAAAAGGGCAAAACAAAACATACCATTTCCTTGATTTAATGTGAGCCAATTATGGCTCACAGGCTGTTAACTTCATCACCGCTTCTTCCAAGAAAGACCTTGGTAAAATAAACCACCACGCCGGCGGAGCGGAGCAGAGCTGGCAGCCGGGACCTGCCGTCGGGCTCCGCGTGTGACCGGCAAAGCCTCAGCTCGAGCCACGGCATTTTATCCTCCCCCCCTGCCCCAAGCTGGAAAAAAAGCTAACGGCTCTGTCACACACATGCCCGCTAAAATATCCAACCACTTGTTGTACATCTGCTGACGGATACCAACTGGAAAGGAGATTAGGGCTCAGACTCCCGCGCTGGGCTGTCTGCCCCTCCTAATGAGGAACAGATTGGAGCCCTCGCCGCCGCTCGAGCGCGGCACGCTGCCTCCAGCGCCCGGCAAATGGCAAAATCAGGAGGGCTGGGGCAGCCGGCGGATACCAGGGCGCGGGCCAGCGTTATTAAACTGTGCCTGCAGCCAGGCATAGCCGGGGCCAGGGTGGATGGATGCTGTGTGGGGTGCTGGGGGGTCTGCAGTGGGGTGCTGGCAGGTCTGCAGCGGGATGCTGGGGTCTGCAATGAGCCGGGTGGGACCCTGGGGATTGGGGGGTACCTGAGTTGATGCACGGTTGCAATAACGCCTGGCACAGGGTACTGGGGATGCTCTGTGGGATGCTGTGCTTCCCCCAAGGGGGTCCTTGCCCCTGCGCCGTCCTGCCCATTGCCCCCCAAATCACAGTGATTCACATATCTGGAGGCAGGATCTGACCCCTCCAACCCGGGCACTGCCGGCTTGGGGACCTGGAGCATCACCTTGGGGACCTTGGAGAGGATGCATCACCTCTTGCCTGGCGTTTCCCAACCCCTTTGCCTCAGGAAGAAAAATGCTCATGGCATTTAAAAGCACCTTGGGGCCGTCCCCAGGAGCAGGGTGCGGGGCCGCAGCTGTTGCCCCGGGGTTTTGCACGCCGGCTGCGGCAGCAGGACCTGCAGACCACGTGCGTGTTCGCCGGCGGTTGCGTCGCCGTCTCCTGAATTGCTCCGTCCCTTGGCCAGGGGCCAGCGCAGGAATGTTAACGTTTTTTCTGCAGCTAATTCGGGGCCGTGGGCAGACCCGGCGCTGCCTTCTCCCTCCCTCCCCACCGCTGGCGCTTGTTTTATTTTATGTTTCTTTTCAGCGGCAGTTGAATTGAAAATTAAGATGTGCTGGGACCTAATCCTGAATAAAAATGCCAGTGTGTTCCCTGCGGGGCCCTTGGTTTAACCTCTGAGGCGGGCAGTGCCGCGCCAGTCGTGCAGCCCTGCCTGCGGCTTGGCGTGGGGACGTCATCCCTGTCCCCATCCCGGGGCTGGGAGCGAGGGCAGGGGGAAACCCGGCTCCTTCCCTTTGGCAAAGCGCTTTCCACCGGTGGCGGGGTGGGATTGCTCATAAACGATTTGCCTTGCTGGGAGTTTGGGGATCGCAGCCTGCGGGGTGCCCTCGCTGAGGAGGATGATGGTCTCTTGGGTCCCGTGGGACTGTCGTGCTGTGCATCATCTGCCAGGAGCCGGCCATCGCCGGCTCCCCGCGGGACAAGGGACAGGGACGAGGCCATGTCCCAGCCGATGCTGTGACACCGCGGCAGGCAGGCTGGCATCTGGCTGCCATCGACAGCCGGCCACCGGCAGAGAGGAGCGGGGTTGCCACGGTGGCCTATAAAAAGGCAAAGATGAGCTGGGATTCCCATGCAAGGGGGAACGGGAGGCAGCTGTGTCCTTGAAGCAGGAGAATAAGGAGCTTTTTATAAGCCCATTTTTGCAGGCACCTTTTAACCCATTTATCCTGCTGACAGAAAATCTCGTGGATGAAATCTGGAGTGAAAGCAGAGACCTGAAAGCACGTTTCTGCTCCACTGGTGATCTGTTAACGGGATAATCTTGTTTGAGCCACCTGTTAGACCTGGCGTGAATCTTCAGTCTTCCTGGGCAGATATTAATTTATTTTATTGGCATAACAGCACTCTGCCCCATGACCCTGGGGTGTCCCCCAACACCCCAGCCCTCAGTTGCTTTCCCATTCGAGGTCATTGGAAGCGGCGTTAAATACTTTCAATTGATCTTAAACAAAAGTAGCTTTGAGGTTTCGAAGATCAAGATGCACCAGACGGACCAGGATTTTATTCAGGGGCCTTTGGGCCAAGCCTTACATGCATTAAAAATAAAAATCTTTACACATCTCCATAGCCTTGAGTTTCTCTGAGTTTTGTGAAAACTGGTGGCTGGATAGAGGAGGAAAAATCCAATAACTTTTCCCTGCCACGGGGGAAAACTGTTACAGGCAGCCTGTGCCCACACCGGGAACCAGCTGGCCCCGACCTTGGCTCCTCTCCCTTCCCACCAGCGTTGCGGCAGCTCCTCTGGGTTTTTTCATTGCACTTTTAAACCCCACGTGGCGTGTGTCCCCCCCAGCCCCTGAACTCTCCCTCACCCCCCTGTAGCCACTGCGGCAGGTAGGAGCGGCCCCGACCCCTCGCTCCCAAAATTCATTTCCCCTGGGAAAGCCTCCTAAGCCGGTTACACATCCCGCTGCCCCCCGGGGACCTAACGGGCGAGCCAGACCTTGCAGGAGGATGAGACAGGAAAATCTGCGAGCGAGAAGGAGCAGGATTTATACAGGAGAGCGATGGGAGGTGCCATCCCTGCTCGGTCCCCGTCTCATCCCGGGGGCTCCCCGGCTTTCGGGGAGCACTTGCCGGGTGTCCCGAGCCCCTGGGGCTCTGCCCGTGTCTGGAGGAGCTCATGTGAAAGCCATTAAAAGCCTAAGGAAAGGGAGCACGATGGTTGGGAATCATTTTGTTTGGGTTTCTAAAACGTGCGCATGAAAACACCGTGTGGTTTTCTGACAAATTTGAAACAGCGCTGCTCAATTCGCTCCAGCGCTGCTACTGTTGATCTAGCAGACTGTAAAGCATTTATTGGAGTTGCTTGAGGCGAACTTAAGCATCTGTGGAATAACAAGTCCAGGAAGTAATTGCATCCACAAGGAAAATATTTTTATGTATAATTCAGTGACCCATTTTATAAACATTGCGGTTCCACCTCGGACTTTTTTTTTTTTCTTCTCCTTTTTTTTTTTTTTCATCCGCAGCCTTCCCTATCCAAGCGTCTGAGGTTAGTGAAATATGCGGGTTTGTGTTTGGTGGCTCCGTGTTCGGTAAGGCACGGCGCTGGGCGGGAGGTGCGGAGGAAAGCCCCGGCGCTGCGGGGGGGGCCGGGGGTCCGGCTCTGGCGGGGCTCTGGAGGTGGCACCGCGGCTGGGGGGGGGGGGACACCGACGCTGGGCGCTCCGGAGAAGCAGAGAGACAGCGTGGATTGCTCCCGCCGAGCTTGGCAAGCGCAGAGGAATTGTTTCGGGGCAAGGGCTTTTCTTTCTTCCTTAGCAAACCAGCTTTACGAGAAGATGAGTCATTTACAGCCTGGGTGGCATCGCGCTGGGCGCAGGGCTGCGGAGCCCGGGGGGGGGTCTCCGCATCGGGATGTGCAGTTCCATGGGTGCCCCCGGCCGCGGTGCCCCTGCGATGCCTCTGTTGAGGGGCAGCGGGTTCACCCCGTGCAGAATTTTTCAATTCCTGCAACGTCCAGTTTTTGGGGGGGGGTTCTGGTTTTTGCACCCCCCCAGGAGCCCCGTTGGCTGTGCGGCACGGCGCAGCTCGGAGCTGGAAGGAGCTGTCGCACAAAGACCTTTTGGAGGGGACTGGGCACGGCTGGTTTGGGAACCAGCATTAGATACGGGCTTTTAAATGGGCGATAGTGTAAAAACATAGATGTGCTCTAACAGAACAAAGTTCTGCAAACATAAAGCCACAAAACACCGTATTAAAATTGCACTTAATTTTTGTGGGGTGAATATTGTGGGGTTTTTTGTAGGTGCGCTGGCACCTTAGCTGGGGTAGAGCTGCCCCTCCTGGGGCAGGGGGTGGGATTGATGGCACGGGAGCTCATTCCCCCTTCTCCTGCTTCGCCTGCCACAGATTTGTTGGCATCTTTATCCCCTGGGGGAATAAAAGTCCGACCCAAGCTGAACTGCGAAGGCATGTGGGTGCTGTGCCACGAGACCAGCGGGCGTCTGGTGGGTCCCCATCCTCCCTGCAGCACCGCGGGGATGCAAACCCCCCCCTCCCCAGTGCCTGCGCTGCTGGGGGGGACCCATCGCTTCCCACCGGGCAGCGAACCCCCGGCTCCTGCCCCGCTGTCTCTCCCTGTGCACAAGGCATGGCTGGAAGCCAGGCAGCGCTGAAAATTGGAGGGCAAAACTCAAGTCGGAGGTGCCAGGCGGAGCCTCCCCTGCTTTTCCCCGTTGCTTCCATCGCCCCCAAACCGCTGTGCCCTGGGTGCAGCCGCCCCCCTGCCCCGGAGCAGCGATGCCAAGGGCAGCCACAGCCCCGGGGCCGGGCCCCCCTCCAGGAGGGAGAAGAAAACAAAACAAAACAGGCCTGGGAGTAAATATTATCTGAATATAAAGGAACGCGATGTTTCTTCATATGGGTCTAGAATTTCTGCCTTTTAACAGCTAACCTTGACTCAGCCAATATCCACAACATGCAGCCCTGGCCAAAATATGCTGGGCCTTAAAGTACCACAACAGCTGTTTTTCTTGCTAAAATATGACATTAAATTTTTTGGACGGCTGGATGCTTCCTTGATGAAAGTGGAATAAGGGGCTATTTTTCCTCTCTCTCCTTCTCTCTCTCTCCCCCCGCTCCTGTCTTTTCTCCTCCTTCCGTGCAAGGCAATAAAGCCCGAGCCTTTGCAGACATCCCGTGCGGGCAGCCGGCCGATGCGCCCGCGGGGCCGGAGCCCCGGCTGCAACCCGAGAGAGGGGGCTGCTGCTTGCTGAACCCCCCCTTGTTATTCCTGGATCCCTCCCACGCCCCGGCAGAATCTATGCCAGCAGCAGTTACAGCCCTGACATCTTGTTTTGCCGATGGTTTGTAGTATGTCAAAAATGTTCTGCCTTTAAAAGGAGGGCACCGGCAGGGGGGCCGGTGGCGGTGGGGCCAGGGGGGTCCCCCAGTGGGTTTTGTACTTCGGTCCCCCCATCCTCGCACGAGAGGCAGTTTGGGGCTTTTCAAGAGCTCCAGCTGCAGCCAGTGGTGCGGGGCAGGAGCCCAGCGGCCACATCTGGCCCCGTGACCCGGCGCTGGTCCCTCTCCCTGAACCGACCGGTATTTTGAGAAATTACCAGTGGCGTGAGCCGGCGCTGGCCAGGATTCGCCCCCCTTCCCCCTGCAAGGGCAGCGAGGTCTCACGTGGGGGCTGCAGGCGGCCGTGCGCCGGGGTGGTGCAAACAACCCTGCGGTGGCTTTTGGTTCAGCGGTGTCACTCGGCACGAGACGTGCCTTTCCGCAGGTGCTGTTGAACAAGTCGTGTTTCCCAGGCTGCGGTGGGCACTGGGATGGGGATTTGCAGTGGAGTCACTGCCCTGGGGCTTAAAACATGGGAATGGCTGCAGCAGGAGGAGGGATGAACGGTGGGATGTGCCCCGGCCGGTGCCGGCGAGGTGGCTCTGCTCCTCAGCGCTGCGGCCACCCGCGAGCAGCATCGCCCAGTGGCACCGGGGTGCGGGTCCGGGGCAGCTCGGGGCACGCTGATGTGCCCGAAACCCATGCACGGGTGATGTGGGCAGCATCGGGATGGGGTGTCTGCTCCCCTCGTCCCCATCCCATCCCCACCTCTGGAAGCACTGTGGTTCCTTGTCCGGTTCCCCGTGCACCATTGAGAACAAAGTCCCTGCCCTCCATGCCTCATCCTCCCCTTCTTTTTCCTTTTTTTTAATGATCAGCTTGATTTTTAATGGGAGACAGAAGAATTTTTAAAAGGGAACCAAACCAGGATGAGGGTTTTACTGCCCGGAGCCTCCCGGGCTCCTGTATTTTGACTGGGGTCTGACATCTCACGGGCGATGAACCGGGAGCACCGGTAAGACGCTGCGCGGGCAGCGTGGCATCGCGGCCACAGGATCGGGCCCGGGGGCTCCACCCCTGACTCAAGGCTACCCATCGCTCCTCTTATTTCCTTAACGATTTCCCTGCAGTACCTTATTTATACCTAACACTTTATCCACCAAGCCGTCGTGCTCGCTGTGCGTGTATTTCTTTACGGAGACTGATGAGTACTCGTGGTGATGGGGATGCGGCCGGGGGGTGCGCGGGGTGCCAGGCTGGGTCCCCGCGGTCCCCCTGTGTGTGTATAAGGTACATGTTCCCTTTTTCCCGGCCGGCGAGCATGTGGTTGGAATTAGCGGCGCGGCTGCAAGGGGGAGCGGGCAGCTGGGTTTCTCCGGAGCGTTTCAGTGCTTAATCTCTGAAGAATGCAGAATGTCTGTCTGGACGCCCCGGCCAAGATCAACTCTGCGGCACGGGGAGGCCAATATAAACGTTCATGTTTTGTGTCACCGAGATTTCATTAGATGTTTTTTATGTAATTGCATAAGTCGAACTACCGTGATGAAAATGCCACAGCGAACAAATGAGATGAATTGTGAAACCTCTCCTTCGAGGAGACGCTGGCCTCCTCCGGACTGCGGGGATCCAGCTCCAGCCTCTTCCAAGGCGCTTGTGACCTTTTGGGATAAATAAGAGGCTGTTTGCCCGTCGTTCCCCGCCTCCACCCCTCACCCTGACGTCAGGGCGAGCTCAGGCCTCGGCCGGGCAGCCAGTCTCCCCGTGGCCAGCACTGGGAGGCAGAGGGGCTGGTGGCCCCACACTCCGATGGGCTCCCATCCCTCCTCTGAAACCTGGGGGGAGGCAACGGGATGGGGGGAGAGGAAGGAAAATCTCTCCTGTTTGTTGGCCGCCCGACATCCAAGTGCTCTGTGGCATCTAATATCACCGCCCTCTCGGTTTGATTGTGGTGGAGAGGGCGAGCCGCAGGGCTCAGCTACCATTTGCAGTGATGCTGCGCCCCATCTCTATCCTCTGACCCTCTCTGCTAATTATAATGACTTTGTTAATTTGTCCCTTAAAGGCCTGATGTGCTTCCCTGATGATACAGATTAATACCAATTTAATTAGGCCTTAATCAGTGTCTGCTCGGTTCAAACACAGACAGGTTCCCTGATGCCAGGCAGCTCCATGGGCTGGGAAGCACTGGGACAGGACACCGCAGGGATGCGGATCCTCCCCGGGATGCGAGGGCTCAGCAGCGCAGCACCCCGGCACCGGCTGCACACCCATCCCGGTTCTCCTTGGCAGCTCGGCACCATGGACACCTACCCGGACCCAGCGGGACGGCAGCCTGGCGCAAAGCCCCTGGGTTTTGCTCCCAGGGGAGGTTTTCCTGCAGATGCACAGCGGGGATGGGGAAGGCAGCCGGCAACGCGGGAGCCCCGGGTGCTGCATCCCTGCGGCGGCTTCCGCGAGACGGGCTGGAACGGTCGCCCTCGCCGCAGACACATCTGCTGGGCGGGAGGGCCTGGAATTTGGGATATTGTTTTTCTGGCGGAGAGCAGTGGGTGCCAAAAGCCTGATAAATTAATCACCTCTGACATGGGTCAGTCCGGCTTCTGGCGTGTGCAGGCTGGGCCCCCCGAGCCGCCGAGCGGAGACGGTGCTGCTGCAACGCGAAAGTTCATTATGCAGCAAAGTTGCCGGGAAGAGGAGCGGGTTTTGGCTGGGCTGGGAGGGGGCACCCGCTGCCGGTGGGGGGCTCGACCGCCCTGCTCCCCCGGGACAGCCGGCTGCAGGAGATGCGGTGGCATGACTCTTGCCAGCTGCCTGGGCTTGGCGATGCCGCAACCTGACAGTGCTCATCGCCTGTTTTGGAGCAGGGCCTGGCTCGGCTGCTGCAAGCTGCTGGCCCTTGGGAGATGGGAACGTATTTAGGATTTGTGCGGCTCCTGGCACAGCAAGGTCCTTGGTCAGGGACTGCTGGAGTGCTGGTGGGCATACAGAGCCCAGGGGAGGCTGCATGGGATGGGGATGTGCAGCGTGCAGGAGCGGTGCAGGGGAGGGGCGGGGGAGGGGGAGTGTGGAGGGGAGGTGCAGCGTGCAGGGGCTGTGCAGCGCCCAGGGGGTGCGCAGGCGCTGTGCAGCGGGCAGGAGATGTGCAGCGTGCAGGAGCGGTGCAGGGGAGGGGCGGGGGAGGGGGAGTGTGGAGGGGAGGTGCAGCGTGCAGGGGCTGTGCAGCGCCCAGGGGGTGCGCAGGCGCTGTGCAGCGGGCAGGAGATGTGCAGCGTGCAGGAGCGGTGCAGGGGAGGGGCGGGGGAGGGGGAGTGTGGAGGGGAGGTGCAGCGTGCAGGGGCTGTGCAGGGGATGTGCAGGACGTAGCAGGGGTGCAGCTGCTGGAGGTCATAGGCAGTTTATTGTAGGCACTCACCCCAGTCCCTGCGGGCAGGGGTTTGCTATTGGGGGCTCGGGGCTGGATGTCCCACCCTCTGTGTGCTGGTGAGCCTGGAGCTGGGCCGGTGGGGTGATGCTGGTGCAGCCCAGCGCATGGTCCAAGGTGGGAACCACGCGTGCCCCCTCCCATGATGAGCAGCATCGTGGACCCATCGCGATAGGGCTTTGCTTTGTGGAGATCTCATTGATCCAGTCTCTTTGCTGGCTGCTCAAGCCCAAGGCAAGGCAGGCTGAGCCCGCACCTCGCCAGCTTCCTCTTGCCCTTGGGGAGGGGATGGGGGGCCCGCAGGGCTGTGCTGGTAAAGGGTGTCCGTCCCTGGGGGGTGGCAGTCCCTGACCCTGGCAGGGTCCCCACTGCTCACAGCGCTCTCCGGAGAGGAGATGGTGAAGGGCTTCGTTCACCCACTGCTGGGGTTTCTGCACTGCTGGGAAACAAAGGGAATTTTTCTGTTTTTAATGACTCCATCTGCCTCCTCCCCATTTTATTTACTCTCCCCTCTCGTTTGCTGCTTCCCTTCCCCATAACTGCCAGCATCTCTCCCCCTGCCAGCAGCGGCATTTGCTTTACCTTCCCCAATCTTTCTTGGGACCTTTTCTGCTCAGAAAAGGAGAAAGAGGGAAGCAGAGCAGAGAGCAAAGCTTGGAGAAAAAGGGTCCCACCAGCATCTCTGAGAGCGTTACGGGCTACGTTTGTGCCTCGCATTCACCAAGGCGTTTGCAGGCAGGGCAGGACCGCGCTGCTCTGGGTGGCAGAAGCCGTTCGGGGCAGGAGGTGTTAAGACACACGGCAAGGGCTGCAATCTGCATTTGGGATCTGAGCAGATCTTATCAGGATGATGCAGAAGCCTCCCTCCATCCCTCCTGTCTCCTTGGCTTGCTTGCTCTCCTTCTCTCACCCCCCACCCCCCCCCTTTTTTTTTTTTGTGTGTCCAGACATAATTAATGTAAACCAAATGCTTTGTGCACAGCTGCTGGCATCCTGAAACCATTTTGTGTGTGGTCTTTCCTTTAGCCCGAACAGAGATGGAGCAAAACTCTGAGCACTATCCCAGACCTGCTTGGGTAGAGAGCAGCATCTATTGCACAAGAGGCACCTTGAGTTTCTGCCTTCCCCTGGTGGGATGAAATTATGCGATGGCTGGTTGGACTGGTTTAAATAAAACCATAGACCTGCCCAAAAACTTCATCTCCCAAATCCAGCCAAACCCAAGCTCAACTTTTCTTGCTGGTTGAAGGAAATTTGCTTAACTGAAACCCCAAATGTCTGTCTCATTTTCGTGGCTGCCTCTGCATGTCTTGGTTCCCCCGGGGCTGGATGCTAATGTACCGAAGCTGCTGCGGGAAGGATGTCCTCGTGCTGCGTCTGGCACCTTCGGATCTGGGGAGCAGCGAGATCTTGCGATTTATTTTTTTCCAGCCAAAGGGCTAATTTCTGATCACCGCTATCACTTGGTATTGCCACTGGATCTTTAGGGCATGAGGTGTGAGGGAAAGAAAGTATCTGTTAGGCTCCCAAAAGCCCAAGCAGCGGCAGAACCTCTTGCATCCCGAGCGGCTCCCAGCCGACCGCAACCCCTGGGCTCCCCGTAGCGCCGGTGCCAGGACTGAGGGGCCCCGCACCCTCTGCAGCCCCCCCAGCGCTGCCCCTGCGGCCGCCCCTTCCCAATCCCTCCCAGACGGTGCTTTTCTCCTCCATTGCTCCGATCGTTCCCTTAAAACCCCAGCGTGGCATCTGGGAACATCAGCAAAAAATAGCAACTTCCATGTCCCACGTCCTGCTCGCTCGCCGGTAGCACTTTGGGTGTGTTGGGAGAGATGCAAAGTACCAAAGGATGCTCAGCTTTGAAAAATCCCTTTTTTTTGCCAAACGCCCAGCCGGGGCAGCGGATGCAATCCTGCCGTGGTGCGGCGAGGGCAGCCGAGCACCGCCGGCATGCCGGCTCACCCCGGGTCCTGCGGTGAGTCAGTGGCTGAGCATTTTGCAAACGTTTAAGCTAAATGGGAAGCATCTGACGGCCCTGCCATAGACGTGCTTTGGATTCCAGGGTGATTAGGATGCTGCAGATGCCTGGGCGAGAAGGTGGGCTGGGTGGTGTTTCTGGGAGAGACCACTCTCACGTTTCTGCTCAAAAACCCTCCCCCTGTTGTTGCCGGGAGCTGGGGGTGACATTTCTTGAATGCATCCTCCCATGGAGGCTGAGCAACTGGGGCACGTCTTGAGGTGGCTCCTTCTGGGGTGGCTCTGAGCAAAGAGCTGAGCAGAAAACCCATGTGCAATGGAGCAGTCGCAGTCGGGGGCAATATTTGCAATTTACTTTTCCCTTCCTCGGGCAAAGGCATCAGTCTGGAGAGCGCGTGCATGTGTCCACACAATATTTTAGTTAAAAAAAATAATCTGACTTTTTGCGGAAGACTAGTTTCCATGGAAAACTTTCATCCAGCCCATGGTGGGGTGTCTGGAGAGGCTCACGTATCCAGAAGGGGTAATTTCTGCTCCCAGCGCTTGGTCGGGTGATACTCACAGGAGAGGGGAAGGGTCCCGACTTGCAGGGAAATGCCCCCGGCCCCGGCCTCGCATCCTCACACCCAGCCCCAGCCCCGCTCCAGGATGTTCCAGGGCCGTGGGGCTGGTGAGTACCAGAAAAAGAATTGTCTGCACCGAGTGCCCCACAGCTCCTGGGTGATGACAATTTTAAATGAGTGAGAGGTTGAAAAATAGTGAGTGAGATTTTTTAAAAGGTCACCTTGGCCAAGGAGGCAAAAATTCTTCCTTGCACGAGTGAGATGCTTTAGGAACTGCCTTAAAATTAATCCAAAACATGAGCCCAGCTCCAAATGAGTGGGACTTGGCAAGACGGCTGGACACATTATCTTTAAATATAGGCAGGCATCCCGGAGGGTTTCTAGTGGTTTTCCTGGTCACTTCTTATTCCTCTGTCTCCCCCTCCACTCCCCCCTCCTTGCATAATTCTCTGTATTTTAATGCCTCTTTCCACATTTTGGGTAGTTGTTTGTTTATCGGTATGAAGTCTCCCCGACCCAGGCAGGGTTGCAACACTGCAAGAGCTTTTGTGCCGGGATGTTTTGCTGGCAGCGGCACTTTCCCTGGGGAGGGCATTGCCCGGGCAGCCGGCGGCCTCTGCCCCACGGAGGCTGCGGCTCTCAAGGGCTTGCAAAGGTTTTTCGAAGGTGGAAACACCTCTGGCTTTTGGGTTGGGGCTCTGATGGACCCCAATCTGTGCAAAACTGGGGTAAGACCCTGTGTGCCTCTGACCCTCCACGCAGTGACCCGAGTGGGTCCTCATGGGCGAGTGCAGCCCCCAAACCCCTGTGCCAGGGGCAGGGTGCCCGGCGTGCTGGCGGGCTCGCGAGGACGGGCTCTGTGGTGCTTTCCTGAGCTGTTCACCTCCCTTTATCCTTTTCCCACCTTAAACGTGAAGCTGGGGCCGTACAGAAAACGAAGGGGACTCAGTTTAGGCTGGGAAGGAGAAGCAAGCCCCTTACCACTAAAGCAGGGAGGCTCCGGACCTGCTCGGGCTTTGAAGAGGGCTGTTGGACATGTCTGGACATACAAAGACACATCTGTCTTTAATCCTTCCCTCTGAAACTGAGACCAGGTCCAGGCAGAGCCACGGCAAACCCTCACCGCGTGCTGCAGGTACGTGTGCGTGTGCGTTTGAAGGGCCTTGGCAATGCGGCGGTGCTAGACCGGTTCGAGCCACATGTTCTCGCAAATGCAGCTTCCTATTGACTTGTTAAACATTTGCTATTTATCAGATTTTGCTTTTAAACTGTCTGTAACAGTCTGGGAGAACTTGTGTCAAAATCCCTTCCAGATGTGAAGGTGCTACCCGATACTTTGGTTATAACCTGGACCCTCGCTCCTGCTCCATTCAGATTAGCTCAACTACTGTGAAAATGAAAATGCAAATAAAGACATAGAAAGAGAGGAGAGAGGCATGTAAAACTTCCCCCAAACCTCCCTTTTACAGGCAAAACAGATCTTGCCTTTATAAGGAGATCATGAGTTTTATCAGTGAATATTTGCTTTGCTGGAAAACCACAGGTAAGCAGGGGAGAGCAGCCACCCATCCCTGTCTGTCCACGCGGGTATTTTTTAGAGCATTATTGACTTTTTTCCCCCATTGAAATAATGTTTCTTTGGGTCTGGGGCTTCCAGACACATCAGCTCGTTTTATGAGCATCAGATGATGTGTGCAGTTGGAAACCTGAGCGGTTCCCTTGCATTCGGAGCACATGGATCAGATAACGATGGTTCATTAAATGCTCATTGAAAGGCTGTTACAAGGTTGGGAACTTTTCTTAGCAGCACCCGCTCCGCAGACACGCTGCCCTGTCCGTCTCCAGAAGAAGCTTTGGGGCCACAAGATATTCCCAGATTGAAACAACTTCTCTCGCTCCATGGTATCTGTCAGATCGTACACGGCCCGAGCCAGCTCCCATCGTAGCGAGGGAGGGTTTTTCCACTGACTTTCAGAGGCGCTGGACCGGGGCCATCCTCTGTGTAATGCGGATCCGGGAGTGTGCGTGATGCACTGCATGATGACAGAATTTCTGGGAGATTGGCCTAAACCAAAAACCTTGGAGTGCCGCTCCCTGGGACCGCTCCGCCGGAGGAGCGGGGAGGCTGGAGACACCGAACCTGGACCTGGAGCGGGTTTTTGCAGCTGTGAAAGCATCCCCGCAAGAGCCGAGCGAGCCCGGCTGCTTTGCATCTGCCCTTCCCCGGCTCGGGGACTCGGCGCTCGGGTTTGGTCGCTTGGGTCGAGTCCACCATCCGTGTCCGTCTCCGGTGCTGCCGGGGGGAGCAGACACCTGCGAGTGTGCGAGGGGCTCCCTGCCCGACCCCCCCGGGAGCCGAGCGGCTCAGCCTGTCTGCAGCACCGCAGCCAAGCTCCCCTGTCTCCCAAAAATAGCCCGTTGCTGCCGAGCGGTGCTGGGTATGGGGCTGCCCTGCCCACGCCAACCAGGCTGGAAAGTTTGGTTGGAAATCTTGTTGAAAGGCTGAGAGGAAAGAGGAGGAGAAGAGAAACCTGCCGGGATGTTGCATGGCCTTGTTTTAAGCAAAACCCTGATGCATCAATGTTTTTTTCTCTTCGCTGCTTTGCACCCACGCAGAGGTACCACTTCGCTGACCCTGCGGTTGCATCTGCTCTAACTCCATCCTGCGCTGCCGCAGAAAGGTGTTGTTTCTGCAGAGCAGCACTGGCCACAGCAAATCCCACCCTGCTCTCCCTGGGTGCCCCCCAACTCCTCTGAAGCCCAGGAGACCTTCTTTGTGCACCCAAAAAAGATGTGCCTTGGGGCTGGGACAGCTGGAGCGAAGCTGAGAGATACCAAGTGGTCCCAGATAGGTGCTTCGGTTGCTCCATCTCCCCTTTTTTCCAGGCTGACGGATGGGGCTGGTTTCTCATAGTGCATCTGTAGCATGTCCTGGGTCTGTGTAGGACATTGGTGTAGGACATCCCTGTTACAGGGCACAGACATCTCCTGCACATCAGAACTGGAGGGCGATGGAGGAGCCCAGGGCAAGACCTCTCCCTGCACAAAAAATCACCGCTTTTGAATTTCCAGGGGAATCAGATTTCTTTGGTCCTCCCTGGGAGGAGGCAGGACTTCCCTGGAAGTCCCGGTGGATGCATCTCCTTGGGTTGTCCATCACCACTCCCAATGAGCTGCATCAGCCTCAGGCTGGAGCAACAGCTCTTTCTGAAGTGAGATAGCATCACTGCAGCCTAAAGGGCATAGAAATGGTTAGAAGGAAAACCTTGGCCCCACGGTCTGTGAGTTAACCTGGCAGGGCTGGCCAGGCTGGCTCACCACTTGAACGTGCACGGAGGAACGGCGGTGCGAGGGTGGGGAGGGAAGAGCGGCGTGTGGAAAAAAAACCTGAAGCGGTCTTTCAAAATCACATGGTGATAAGGCTTTTTCTGGAGTGCCCCATACAGCTGGCAGCAGAAACCAGGCTTTTATGTTTGGGTCTGGCTGGTTTTTCACTTTCTGCAGCCAAAGGGATCTGGATAAAGTTTGCCTGGAAGATTAGCTGGCACCGAGCCCGACTAGACATCTCTGGAAGCCTCCCCTCGAGCAGGAGTAGGTCCTAATTCCCCCCTTGTCCCTGCCCTGCCGTAGGTGAGCATGGGGGAACATGTGTCACCTGGAAGGGATGGTTCGACCAGGCCACCCCAAAGCCCCGTCACTGCCCACTGGCCCCTGCGCCTGCAGCAAGATCCCCTGCTGCGGGGCCAGCCCTCTGCCCCCCGGCACGCCGGGTCCCCACTCCTCCCGCCGTGGGGATGCTGGGGAGCGTGCCGAGGTGCGCGAGGTGCCGGGGGGTCCCTGCCACCGCAGTCCCTGCGTGCGGTGGAGACGATGCCCTGCAGCCCGGGGGGTGGGACGGGAGCACAAAGCCTTGGCACCGGCGTCCGGCTTTTGGGGCTTTGCATCAGCCCTCGCCTGGGGACGCGCGTCCTTCATGTGGTCTGTCCCGAGCAGGGAAATGGGGTGCGTGGCAGCCCCCCGAGCAGGGCTGGCCTCCCCCGGCGCCAGCTCCGGGGCAGATGTACCCAGCCGCTGCTCGCCAGATTCGGCACCGCCTGCGGTGCCCGACCACATCTGAGCCGCTGGCTCCGGGGCAGAGCTGGCAGGGGATGGAGGCGCGGGAAGAGGGGCCGTGTGATGCCGTCCCCACGGGGCCGGCGGGCACCCCACGCTGCCGCTGCGGCCCAGACACAAAGCAAATGGGATTTTGTGCCTGGGGAGGCATCGCGGAGCAGGAGGGAGGCTGGCAGGCTCCTGCCCGCTCCTGTCGCTGCTCTCTGCTGCTGCGCTGGTAGCAGATGCCGATGCCTCTGGAGCGGAAAGCCAGTCCCTCCCCGCTCATTCCTTTTTTCCTTTTTTTATTTCTTTTTTTCTTCCCCCCGCCCCCGGCTGGTCTTAAAAAAAAGCCCCAGGCAGTTTGGGCTTCGTGAAACCCAAATGCCTTTTGCAGCATCAAGCCCGGATCCCATAAGTAATATCCCAGCGTTCGAGAATAAGACAGTATATGAAGTAGACGGGGAGCTATAAAGACGCTTTAAAAGGGGCAATAAAAGTTTTGGGTTTCATATCGTCTTACCAAAGAAGAGAATAACAGAGAAGCAGGAAATTTCAGTAGCAGACATGACAAAGGTCACAGCACTCAGACTGCACCTTAGACGAAAACACCTACTCTTATGAAAACAGCAAGAATTTTTGGCAGGGGCTCAAGAGCTCTTACAGGCAAAGCTCTCGGCAGCGCTAAAAGGTTACAAGAGACTGTTTTGTCTACGTTGCTGTAAATGTTTATAATATTTCCCTGCATTTGTATTGCAGGGGATATCCTGCCCCAGCGATAGAGGATTCAGCCCGTGCACCTTCCTCCCGGGTGTCAGGGTGCCCGGTCCCACCGCAGTGGGTGCTGCCGCCGGCGCGCGGCTGATGCCTCGGCAGGGACCCTGCGGATGTGCCCGGCTGCTTTTCAGCCCCGAGGGTGGGTGCTGGTCCCACGCTGGGTGCAGAGGGATGGATGGTTTGCACGGTCGGAGCAGCACCCTGGGGCATCAGCAGGGAGAGGGGATTTTTTGCCAGGGATTTTATCGTATGCAATACGCTTTTGGGGTTTTCTTGGTGTAACACCTGGATGCATGGCAGGTGGGAGCAGGAGCTTTCATTTACTCAGCTGGGCCTCAGCTAACATGCCCTCCTTGTCTGCACAGGCTTTGCCAACCCTTTTTCCCCTCCTGCTCAGCCGGGTAAGGCATCGCAGTTACCCAGCCCCTCTCCTCCCAGCGCGTTGCCCGCACAAGGCTCTCCCCATGCCCACGCTGCCCATGAGCTGCCAGCGCTTGCTGCAGGGTTATTCACATCACTGCAGCCCGGGAGGGGCCAAACAGTCACAAAATGAGTTGGGGGGGTTGGGTGCCTCTGATCAACGGCTGCAGCAAGCAGCAAATGTGTGCGGAGGGAGGGAGGCTGCCGGCATTGCTGGTCAGGCTCCTGGGGAGGGTCAGCGTTGAGTATTTGCAGGTGGGGTAATGTGCACCCAGAGACACGCTCGGGTGGCTCAGCGAGAGCCAGCGTGGCCCTGGCTGTGGGACACCCATGTGGGTGACCCTTGGGAAGCGGCTGCGTGCCCTCGGAGCCAGCTCTTGCATATAGTGCCAAGGTGCTTCTTGCACTCAGCTCTGAATTAGGACTTGAAGCACTTGGGACTGTTTTTTGGGGATGCCCTGAGCAGTCCTCGCGTGGCAAAGTACTCCAGTAGCATGCAAGCAATGGGGAAAGTGTTGCACACAAACCCTCAGAGCATCTTGCAAAACGTCCCGGGGGCTGGATGCTCAGAAAGACCTGGTGTGCTGTGTTGGTTTAGGTGCTGCTGAACCCTTTGAAAACTCTTTGCTAGCGCTGCCTCTGTGTGCAGTTGCATCAGCTGTGCCACCACTTGCCAGTGACTCTTAGATGTTCGGGGGTTCATAATTCATTTATATTTTTGTTGGAAACTCATTCAGTTTTGGTTGTTGCCCCGTTGCAGGAAGTTGCTCTGATGAATGACCGGGCTGGATTTCTCTTCCAGAGGAACCCAGGCTTAATGTGGGCTTTCTGTGGACATCACTGTATATCAATACTGCTCTAATTGTCCATGACATATAGTCTTGGCGTTTTTCCCAGACAGTCTAAATAAATCATACACTTCTGCTATAGTAAATAGTCTGTTAGAGGAGATGTTATAGGCTTACAGCCCTCCCCCTCCCTCCAGGAGCTTCTTTTCTCTGCCTCTAATTTTCCATGTACTTTCCATACTAATGAGGCTCTGGGCAAGCGCACCTGCTGCCCGCGCTGCCCGGGCAGGTCTGCAAGGACAAAGTGCCCAATGTTGCAGCTCCCTGCAGCCCGGGGGGGGCTGTGGGCAGGGGAGGGGGTGGCCGTGCCCGGAGCTCTGCTTTGGGGCTGGCATCTGCCCTCAACTGAGCAGAGCTGAGCTGGAAAGTTTCTTGCACCGCTTAGGAAACACTGGCATTGCACACTTGCAAAGTCTTTGTTAGTATGTATTATTTACATCGAGAGAATGCATAAATAAAATAGGAAATATCTCACAAAAATACAGGTTCTGTTAATTGGGCGTTACAAACGAAGCCCCGTGTGCTCAGCCTGGGCAAACTCCCATGGAGGGGACAACTCGGGTCCTCCTGGGCTGGTGCAGGTGACAGCCTGGGGGGTGACATGGGTGCAAGGGTCTCCTGAGGGCTGCAGCCCAGGGAGGTGCTTCTTCAGGGAGAAGAACTGGTACGGAGCAAACGGCAAACACAACCTCTGCCAGGGCTGATGGTGGAAAACTCCGGGGAAGAAAAGCCTGGGGCGTGCACAGAGCCGGTGGGAAAAGATGCCGATGTCCCAGCGGAAAATGCAGCGGGCAAGCATTTTGCTTTTGGCTGCAGCCCTCCAGGAGCAGAAAAGCAAGTGGCCCGCTTGCCCGGGCGGCTCAGACGCAGCAGCAGAGCGTGGAGCAGTCCAGCCTGGCGGGGGTCCCGGCGGTCCCGGCCTTCTTGTTCTCCTTGGGCAGCAGCAGCACGAAGGCCATGGCCAAGGCGCAGTGGTAGAAGCTGTGCACGTAGGTGTAATCCCACTCCTGCAAGCGGGGAGAGCGTTAGTGAGACCTGCCGGGGCCGCGGGAGCTCCGCGTTAGGTACAAAACATTAGGTTTCTACAAGTAGCCAAAAGGAAAGGAATAAAAAAAAATTCCTGAGCCTTCTGCCTCTTTTTGCTGTCAGAGAAGAAAGGATTTCCAGCCTTAAAAAAAAAAAACAAAGTGGATTTAACACATTCCAATTTGCACATTTCCCAATTCTTGAATGAAGTGTTTCATTACCCCGCAAAGGACGCGGCGGCGAGGCTGGGGCGCGGGGGGAGGCGGTTTCTGCTAAGTGACATTTTTATGTTCTGCTAGAATTTGCAATTACTAAATGCTTTGAAAAATAATCCTTGGGGATGACTGTGAGGTTGTATCTAGCAGCTCCCAATGCACAGAGCAGCCGTAACGGCGGGGCTGAGCGCAGGCGTGACCGGCAGCTGTGTCGGGGGGTTATCGCCTTCCCCGCGCGGGACAGACGGACCCTTTTGCGCAGGACGGGCGGACTGGCCAGCGGCGAGAGCAAAAGGTTATAAACATGAGATCTAGTGCCCCTGGGAGTCAACTGAGAGTCTTTTCTCTGGTGTGAGCCAGCTTTGGATCCAGCCATGCCTGGGTCATATCCAGTCCCTGCCGTGGCTCTGCGAGGTGTCCTTAAGTCACCCGTGCCTGGTTTCCAAAACAACCCCACTCGCATTTGACAAAACCATTTTGAGGACCACGTGTGGCTGTGGAAAGCGTGGTCCATGTCCTTGCAACTCACTTAATGGAGGGAAAAGAGAGCGAGCATCACCCTGTGTGTCACCCACTGTCACATCTGTCCCTGCCTACACCGCAGTTAATGGGGCAGGGGATGGGGACAAGCAGGGGGGGACCCTCGTCCCTGCCGCCAGACCCCGGCACGCCAACCCCGGAGACCTGCACCTGAGCTTTGGATTTTGTCCAAGGCTGGATGCAGCCCAGCGGTGCGAAGGGGGAGGTCTCCTGTCTTGGTAACGTCCTTTACACCTTGTAAAGTCAGGGTGATTGCAAACAGGTACCTCAAAGAAGAACCTCAGCATCAGTGCTAACGCCCCGAAACAGAAGCCAGGACCGATCTGTTGGGTGTAGACACTCTTGTCCGGATAGAGCCCTTTCTTCTCTTTCATCTTTTGTAGCTGGAAGGAAAGAAAGAACACACCAAGTGTATTCACCTGGATTTAGCTGGCTGCTCCGCATCTAAAAGATCCCATAAATGCTGAAATAAAACCACGCAAAGCCCGCAGACCAGGGTCTGCCTGCGCGTGGGAAGCTGCGTGCTGCAAGGGGTCCTCCTGCTTCATTCTTGATCATAATGCCATTTTCTTAATATTCAGCCCCAAACCCAGCTCAGGAAGAGTGTGCCCTCTCAAACTCAGTCTTTGGGAGAGCAGATCCCAGCACAGCATCCGCGAGCCGGGGGATGCAGGGTGGTCCTGTGCCTCAGTCCCCTCCTTGCCCATCCCCTCCCTGTTGTGGCCACTTGCTTTTAGTTGCCAGCCGGGCGGTAGACGGGGCTCAGTGAGAGTCTGTAGCTGGGATGTGCATCACTCTATTTCCATGAGCCATGTCTTCCTGCAAATTTTATCCCACCACTGAATCCTTCTCCTTTCCCTTTTACGGCCATGCCCGCTCCTGCCAGTGGCTCTGCCACCCGTGCTCCCACCCAGCCCCACAGCATCTGCTGTGGGACCCACGCTGCGGCACGGCGCCCGACTGTCCCAGGAGCTGCCAGCCGGATTCAGGCAGACTACAGATTCCTTCCCACTTTATCACCGCGTTTTATGCACATCTTCCACCGGCTCTGGGGCAGTTTACCAGACCCCTTCTGCCTCTGAGTAGCTGTAAAAACTCCATAAATACGTTCCTCCTGATTAGAAATGCAGGGACAGGAGATGTGGTAGATTGCTCAGACCGATCAAATCTGGCGTTTATCACAAAGGCTGCTTGCTGTCTGCCTGCTTTCTGCTCGGGTTGAAGGAGAAATGTTGTTTAATTACCGTGATGGCCTGTGCTGCGAGAGCTGGACCTCGAGGAGGAAACTGCTGGCGCAGGTCGGACCCCTCCGTGCAGGGCTCAGCCCCTTCCCCACCATGAGCACCCTGCGAAGCCCTGGCGCGATGCTCTTCCCTACGTACCCATTTCACAGTTATCACCAGGACGGCCGTCCCAATGGGTCCCGAGTAGACGCCGTAGCCCCAGCGGTCGTGGTAGATCCTCACGGCGATGGTGAGGACGCCAAACATGACGAAGGTCGATCTCTTCGGCTCGTCAAACTCTGCCAGGGCTGCGCGGCATCGAGCACAGGGAGCGTCAGCTCACCCACCCCTTCCTCGCTGCTCCCCTAAAGCCTTACTGGGGTCTATCCCCCCCCAGGGACCCTCAGTGTTGCATCCAGGTCTGGTTTGCCCTTCTTATGCCTCACAGCTGGGGAAACTGAGGCATACAGGGGCAAAGCGAACCGTCCTGAGGCATCGGAGTGGTAGGTCTAGGAGCTGATTTTAGAGGTCTTGTACTCAGTGTTGCGTGTGGAAGTTAAAGGAGATGTCCCACCCGTATTCCCCTTTGCTGCCTCGACCCAGGAGTCGGAGGCGATTGCAAAGACGCTTGCACCCAGCCATCAGCTCTTGGGTTCATCTTACATCTTCAACCCTCCCAAAATTGCTGGTTCTCCCCGATGCAGCCTCCATCACCCGGCTCCGGTAGGACCGCGCTCACCGGTGCGATGGGGACCGGGCTGCCCGGCCGTGCCGGCACCTGCCTGAGGTTTGCAAGCTGGAAGTCGCCAGTACAAGTAAATTATTAGAGGCTTTTGTTTAGCACAGAATGGGGTAATAACTGATAAAAGTTATGGATCCCAGTGGGCTCCATGCTTTTCCAGCTCACACAGCTGTGTTATGGCTGTCCTGGATTTGCATTCCGGGAAGCATGCCCGAGGGTCTGTGTCCGCACATGTGCGCTCGGGCTTTACAAGCCACAGCGAGAGGCTTCCCTGCGCTTCAGTCACCACACCTTCCATGTCCTTGGATCGTGGTTTTATAGGGAGTTTGGCTAAGGGATAATGTCCGCATTTTAATCTCTGTTGTTTCCCTGTGGGTCAATATTTTAAACATCGTAGTCCGGGATTTGTATTTTTTTGCAAGGTTTTTGAATGCAGTAATGAAGCAATCAAGTTGAATTTTGCTGCAAGGAGCCAAAGTGTCTGAATCGGCTCTGACCTACTCTGACACTGCTGTTATCTACTGAAAATGCCCTTTGGAGATGATTTGCCTCATTGCCTTTTCTAGCCAAGCAGAGAGAGCACTGAAGTGCCATGGACAGTGTGGGAGCCCACCTTGGGATTCGCACCTTGGGGGAACAGAGCCATCTCTAAGGTTAATATTCCCCCCACTCATTTTTCCCTGCGTGGAAGATTTATCCCGTTGCGTGCCCTGGAAGGGGGATGCTGCTGTCTGCGCTGCTCGGCGGTGAAGGGAGGAGGGATGGACCTGCGCCCGGCGGAGGGGGTGCTGCCCCACGGCTCCTGCTGGGCTCAGGGGCTGCAGGAGCCCCCCCATCCCGGCCGGAGGTCCTGCACCATCCCTGGAGCCCCGAGGGGCAGAGGGGAAGGTCCTGTGAGAGTTTTGGGGCTGTGCATCCGCCTGGTGACCCCAGCTCAGCACCAGGAGGGCTGGGGACCCTGCCTGGCTGGAGCAGGGACTGGGTGTGCGACTGCTAGAGATGGTCCAAATCTGTTGAGCAAAGCCTTTGCTGTTGGAAAGTGACTGTCCCCTCCTCTCTCTCCTTACCCTACTCTCTTCTCCTGTCAGAAATACTCAGGTCCTTCCAAAAAAAGTGGTGACAAAATGGGAAAATAATATGTTTGAAGTTTTCGTCCTCCCTTAGTTCTGTCATGTTTTTCTTCATTTCTATTAAACCTTGTTTCAGTGGCAAATGAGGAATGAAATGAGAAAAAAAGAAAGTGAAGGGAATGTGGGAAAAGGAAAACTGAGTAATAGGGCAAGGGTCAGGATTTTTAATAAAAAGGAAGTGAAATATATTTCTGCTTGTTCTAAGCAAATCTAATGTTTCCCATCAGCCTAGACCAGGCTTTTGCTAAACTAGGAAGATATATTTGTTTTGACTGAACCACTTTGATGTGCACGCTACCAAGGGAAGTGGCAGGTTCTGCATTTCTTAATGTCCCCAAGTCAGGACAGGACAAGCTGATGGGCTCACTATGGGGAAAAGGAGGAGAAATGGGAGATTCCCTGATATATGAGGTTTCAAACTAAGTCATCTCATAGCACTGTCCTGCCTTGAACTAAAGCACAAGGCTGCATGTGTTACTTGCCAATTTGAAAGAAATAATTCTGCTGTTGTAAGGACATGCAGAAGAGCTGGTGAAGGCAGAGGAACACCCGACTAACACAAACACACAAAACAGAGCGTCAGGACTCTGTTTATCTCTGAGAGCAAAACTTCCCCAGCCACCACTCAGGACAGTTTTCATGTGTGTCTGGACCCCACCAAGTGCCATGGCTTTCCAAGGCACGAATGATGAAAACAGATTCAACCATAGCACGGGCTGACTTCCATAAAAGACAGTCTCTGAGCTAAGTCTTGCAGATGGGAGCTCAAAGGCAACAGCTTTTCTGGGGACTGTACCCACTAACCGTCCCACCGGCGATGCTGACAAATCCTGCCTGACCTGCAAATGCTGGTGCTCTGTAGAAACCACGAGAGACCAGTGCTTACCCATCAGGGACACCCAGATGGACAGAGCTGTTCCATAGATGCTGAAGTACTCCAGGATATCGTAGCGCATGAAGCATAGCACTGATAAGCCGGGGCCATCACATGCATGGTAAATCTATTAAAAAAAAAAAAAAAGCATTAAGAAAGCTAGTTTTCTACTCACAGACCGCTAAGGTAAAATAAAATCCTTCTGTTTTTATCAGTTGGTTTGAAACAGCCTTTTCATGGCTATTGAGAGGATGGCCAGCCAGGAACAGGAGAGTCTCATGTACACCAGGGTCACTAAGATGCAGTAATGAATATATTTGAGATATAATGTCACCGTTCCCAACTGCAAATTGCCTGAGAATCAGCATTCTTCTCTCTTAGTACAAATTATTTGTGGACGAGCTTTAGTTTGCCTCTTGGTCTGCGCCAGAATTTGCAATCTGATGACCAAGCTGCTTCGAGCCGAGCCCCAGGCGGTGCAGAGATGTCCTCTCAGCAGAAGGAGGACTCTGAGGTTATGGTTCTGATTGTGAAAGATTCTTGTAAAACAATTCAAAATGAGTGTCCTGACGCAATGTGTATAGAAGCCAGGTCACTGTCCAGGCTAACTAGAGTTTATATGGCCAGAATCTGAATACTGGGGAATTCACTCATTAGTGCGTTCCCTTAAAAGCTGCTGGTTCCTGCCCATTAGGTCATTGATCAGGTTATTTGCAAAAAAAACCCCATTGTCATGCAACATAGATGCAAACCAAGCCAAGAGAAATTTTCCAGTGCAATCAGAGGAATGCTCCCAGTGTTTGCCTGGCACTCGCCTTTTCCTCCGAGCACTCAGCTCTGCGAGTTTTCTAGTGGTAGCACCAGCGTGCTTTGCTGTTTCTGAAGAAGTCCCTTCACCGCTTGGCAGGACGCCCTTGGAACAATCCTCGCTGTCATGGCCCAGCGGGGATGCTGATATTATTTATAATGGGAATTGCTGCAAGTCCTTTGGCTCGCTGCGGTTTCTAGAAAAGATTGCACCACAGCCGTAATTCTTTTCTCTGCTTGAGATTGGGTTCAAGTAGTCTGGAGATGGGGGGAAGAAAGGGTGGAAAGACAAAGAGCGTGTTTCTGGCCGGCATTGCAGCACTTGTCTGCGATGGACATATGCTTTCACTGCTCTGATGAGGTCTCCTGGGGAGGGGGAGTGGGATACTACAAGAAAGGCAACAGCAGCAGCTGCTGCCCTTCCTACCCCCCCGACCATGCTGGCAGCTGCCTCCCCTTCCCTTCCCTTCCCCTCTTCAATCTCTTCGGCAAGGACCTGTTCCACCTCCCGTCGAAACACGTGCCAATTTTCCTATTGACTTCTCGGGGAGGTGGAGCAGACACAAAACCGGTGCAAAATGAAATTGTAGATGTCTGGCTTCCCCGGGGAGCTGGGGGGGCTCAGCTGGGACGTTTTTATTAACTAGATCTGTAGTTTTTATGGAACTGGCAGAATTTATTCCCCTGCATTGTGCTTTCATTGGAGGCTTAAATGGTGGATCCTTAGGAATAGAAGACTGGCCTGGTTCAGAGCCCTGCTTTACCCTCAGTGCTGCTGTGGAAGAGCTTTTCACACCGGGAAGGTCATTCATCTATTCCCTGCCTCAGTTTCTCTCTCTCTGTGCAAGGGATGTGACAACCCTCATGAGATGCCTTGAGATGGGTGGGGAGAAGAGGTAAATGCAATATTGGTTGGGTTGCTGGGCTATTTCCTTCATATTCTTTAGCAGAGCATTGCCATAGGGTTAAATAGGAGATTTTTTCCAGTGGGAATGGTGCTTTAGGTGCTCAACCTGTGTGTATACGGAGGCACTTAGCAGCGATACAAAGCGCAGGGCAGCTTACTGCCAGGAGCAGGAATATGAATTATTTTGTCTATGTACAGACAACTGGCTTTCTCCACTCATTACTCCCACGCGGGGGAAGGCAGGGTGATTCTGAGCCTGGTGAAACACACGTTTTCAAACCGCTCTGCCAGGGTGGAGGGTTAATAATTATTTTTCTTGATAGCTCAGCAGCATGTTTTAGTCTTTCCTTTCCCAGCGCAGAAACTCCCCTGACTCCAGCATTGCTCCCATCACCAGTTAGCAATTGCAAAATCAGTAATTCGACTACGTGCTTTTGGCTAAAACGACAGAAGCATAGCAAGAGACTCTGGATACAATTTAAACCCCAAATTCAGCATGGCCACTTACCAGCTGTAAAACAAAGAGAAAAACCAGCTCCAAAACATTGTGAATCAATTAAGTCACTTTGCACCCAGACCCTCTCCCTAACCTCACAACCATAAAACACCATTAAATCTATGTAAGGCCACCCCTTAGGACATCCTAAACCGAAGAATCAGCTACTCAGCATCACACACGGTGGGAAATAACTGAAAATGGATATTCTGGGGTCGCGCTCGCTGCTGAGTGAGATCCAGCTACCCTTCTCAGTGGAGACCCGATGCAGGGGGCATTAGGGGGGATGAAACACGCGGTGGGGGAGACGGAGACATCTTACCGCCACGAAGAACATGGTGAAGAAGTAGACCATGGCTTCCATGTGGAAGCGCCGCTTGGCCGCGATGCTGATGGTGGGGAGGAAGACCAAGGTGCTGATGGTGGGCAGAAGGAGCTTGGCCACCAGCGAACCCATGGGTGCCTCGCGGGCCAGTGGCTCCCAGGGACAGGGTCTTTGCGAGCTGGACGGAGATGGTGGAGAAAACAGCCGTGGGGAGTGTGCTTTAAAATTTAAATGCCCTGTGTGGCCGGGAGGGCTGTGGGCAGGGAACAGCTGCCGCTGCCGCAGCCGCCCCCTTCGCTCCTGTCTCTCCCCAACAGCGAAATTCTTGCCACAGCCGGCGGCTCCCAGTGGCAGATGCTCTGTGCCCCCAATATCGCCCCGGGAGTTTCTAAAGGAGCAAAGGGGAACATCGTCCTTGCACGCCTTGTGCTGGGTGTCGGATCAGGGTGCACGGTGCGCGAGGACTGGGGGTTTGCTTGTTCCCCATGGGGACACCCCACCTCTGCATCCCGCTGCCTGGGTCAGCACTGCTGGAGCAGGGAAAAACCACCCTCTGCTCCGCACTGGCACAAAGTAGGGAAGAACTGGTACGTGGCAGGCACCAGGGGTTTTTAAAACAGCCTGCTACCTGTGCTGTACCTGAGAAATACACACCAAGCTCCAAATCTGCCTTTTATTTTCCCGCAAGGGCATACCTGGAGCGGGTGGCCCTGCTTTAGCGGAGCACAGGCATCGGGGAGCTCGTGGGATGCAGCGTCTGACGCCTGCCACGCGTGTCCACGTGCCCTCCTGTGCGCTCGCGTGGAGTTCAGTGCAGTTAAACTTCTCAGCCATGCCCTCAGGCTTTGGACACCTCCAGGAGATCTGTCTGAAATTCAGGAGCTGAGCGTCTCTGGGGTGGAGGAATTTGAGCAGATTTTCATGCAGCGCAGAAAAGCTGGAGGAAAGGAGACTAAAAGCCAAGCAGCGTTTGGGCTGCTAATCCACTCAGTGGCTTCTCTCTTTTATTATGACTTTTTATTATATCACTGCTGCTCCCCTCCTGGGTTAATATCTTTTCCTTGGAGCCTCGCAGAGATTCTCGGCATCTTTTCGGTTACAGCTGTTCCCAGGACGCAGGGAGCAGGAATGCTACGCTTGAGCAACCGCCTTTGTGGCTGCGGGTTTGGGGAGGAGGCTGCGAGTTGTGATATGAGCCACCATTTCTGAGGCCAATAGGACGGGCTTGCCTGTCCCCCGGGAGGGAGTCCGGTGGAAAGGCAGGCATGTACGGAGAAAAAAATGCTCTTTAAACCACTTCAGCCAAGTTGGAAAGGGCTCCGGGAGGAGAAGCACAGGGGTGTTGTGCGGGTGGTGAGAACAGCACGACAGCATTAAAGCAGTGACCCGAGAGGGCTGTGCTGAGAGCCTTCCTCGGGCACAGCTGAGATGAGCTGCGCAGGGCTCCCATTTTTAGCTGATATTGCAGGAACCATCCCCGTTCCCTGGCCGGCTGCAGGCAGCATCCCTCCGCAGAGCGCGGGGGCTCCACACTGCCCACACCACCTCTCCCACCTGGACAAGCCATAAACTTACCACAAACTCCTGCAAAATTGAATCTCTACCAATAAATAGTGAAAAACTCTGATGTCCCTATATACCGTGAAAATTAATCCCTCCAAGCCAGCACATAAATACCCTGCTTCTCCCCGGGCGTCCAGCCCCGAGCGGGAAGCGGAGCCAAGCACCAGCACGCCCTGAAGTACCCCCTTCCTTTTCTGTGCCATATCCTCAGACGTATCCGTTATTCCGTGTTATTCTTGCATGAGCTGCTTGGACCAAGGAAGGTGCTCGGGGCCGCTGCGTGCTGCATGGCAGGGCTTGATTCCAGGAGGGTTTCCAGTGGGGTTGGGGTTAGCTGGTTGCACAAACCGCTCTGGATTCCTGGCTAAGAAAACCATGTCCGCCCTGCTTTTGTAGCCAAGAGGTTGGTGTCAGAGAGGTGAAAACACAGCTCCAAACCTGTTGATGAGGACAAACTTCCATGACTGGGTGCAAAGCAGCCCCCCTCGCCCTCGTGGGACCATTTGCAAGGACATGGCAGTTGTGCAACAAGCCACCATTTGCAAGGACGTGTGAGGGTGGTGGTTGTGCGACAAGCCAAATGGCATCAGTTGAAAAATATGATCAAGCAGTTGTTAAATGTATCCTTTGTGCCCCCATCCTTTGCCCAAAATCTAGCTGGAGCCCACTGGAGAGGAAACCCCGTTGGCTGCTGGATGCAGCAAGTGCCAGCCACAGCAAGCGCTCCCCCGAGCAGGGAAGTGTTGGAGCCCTCAGGAGCAAGAAAACATTCCATAGGTTGTTGGTTTTTGTTTTTTTTTTTTCTTCTCTCCCAGCTGCACACCCTGGGCTGGCGTTTGGTTTGCAGCCAGCGCTGTAGGCATAGAGGAAAAAAAAAAACCCCACACCGGTTTGCACACGTGTTCCAGCTATTATTGAAAAAGAGACCCCAAAGTAAATGGCGAGGCAAGGGGCAGGCAGGTGGTGAGCTCCTGTCGGGAGCTGCTGCTTAAAAGGTCTTTGTTCAGGCTGCAAACAAACCGCAGCACTAGACGTGGGCTTTGCAAACCTTCCCGGGAAGAAACCCAAATAACAAAGGGCCAGGACTTTGTTCCTTCTCTCCTAAACAGGTAGGAAATGTAGAAAGAGCAAATTTTACCTCCTGCATTTAAGTACTTCTGGAAAGCGTATTTTAAATCTACATTCCACAGGGCTAATTTTGTGTGGACCAGAGTGCACGCAGGAACGGTGATATATATGGCTGAAAACTGGTTCCCAGATGCCAAAACCAGGTTCTGGTATGCCGTCCTGGATCCTTCCAGGGTAACATTAACCATGACTTTCTGTAAGCACTTCTACTCTTTCAACTCAGAGGCTGCAGTGAAGGAGAGAGACATAATTAGTTTTGTTTTATTTTTAATACGAGGGTGATAGTTTGACAGTAGTATATACTGGAACAGAGGATGAGGGACCCGTGCCAGTTGAGAGTATTGAGAGTATATTCTCCTTCGGATAAGTATAGGATGATCTTTCATCTGTGTGTGGTATAGACGGTATGGGAATTGAAACCTGCTCAGTGTCCTTGGTTGCTGCCAGGTTTGAAATAATAGTGATAATGACACTGAAATGGAGAGTCAAGGTTGCAGCTTCTATATGGGCTCGCGGTTTGCAGGGCTGCAATGGAGCGTCGCTGTGAGCAGGTATGCACGGACGGCTGCGCCAGTTCAGTGCTTACTGCAAAGTGTTTTTTACCACTTCCATTACTTCAGAGTCTAATTTTTCATCTCGTACGCTCTGGACTTGGGGATGACGGTGGAAAGCTGAACGTTGCCTGGTTTCAGCAGGACGATGTGCCAGAGCCGCGGCTCTGGAGCAGCACCGTCAGCCCCAAGGAGCCCTGAGCAATTTGCCGTGCATGGCACTGTCCAGCTTGTAAAAATTTCTTGTCTTCTTCCTGCTCTGCCTCAGGAAGTTGATCAAGAAACCTCCTGGCGTGAAAGGACCTAGTGCAAGCGTGGAGCAGCTCCTGGGCACAAGCCCTTCCCTGCCCAGCTGGAGGAGGGACGGCTGTAGCATCTGGCTAAAATACCTCTCATCACCTACCACAGCCTGTGATCGGAGCCGTTGCATGAGACACCGGCGCGGGCGGTGCTTTCCGGATAGCTGAAATCCATACACGGGCCCTGGCACGAGGGAACAGGAGCCCAATAAACGCGGAACCACCAGCTGTGCCTCAGCCCCTTGCGCGGCCGGTGCTGCAGACCCAGCTCTGATCAACTGCAGCTCTCGCCCGCTCCCGTCCACAGCCCTGCCAAAGCACCTGCATCCTTCTTTTTTTATTAGTGGAATAAATTGCCACTTAAAATATCCATTCTCCATAAGGGCTGGCCCCATTTTAGGCAGCTTTAGCTGAATGCTTGCCCTTAAAAAAATTCCCCCTTCCCAACTCCCTGTTGAATAAACCTATTATGCATATTCCTCACAGGTATCCCTGCTTCTTTTTTCCTTAGGGTTTTTTTCACTCTTCCCTCCTCCTCCACCCTGTTGTGGCCCATTACAAGCACGTCACCGTTAATGGTGAGGACATCTCTTTTCTTGTCACCAGGTTTCCATTGCTCGTACCCTTCGGGGTGTCCTGGGGTGGCCGTCCCACTGCCAAGTCCAGGGGGGCAACGCGGGGGTTTATTGCTCGTTTCATGGTGTTTAATGTTTTTTTTTTTTACAGTCACGACTCCTGGAGCCCAGTGGAGATGTGAGGGTCTCAGCTCCCACCCCGTTGGTCAAAAATGTCACTTTTTGAAGAGAAAAGCCTAAAGTTGTGATGCTTCAAGGCTCAAAATCCAGAAGGGAATGAAACCAGTCTTTGGGTTTTGGGGAGTCTGACTCATGAATTTTGAATGCCTGTGGTTGGCAATGCTGCATAGCTGATGTCCCTCAGCACAATACTGCACAACTTCCATGCAAAGAAGTTCACATTCCATTAAAAGAAAAGGCTTTGTACTTATTTTTTTTAATCTTTGCATAGCTAAAGTTTTGAACCAAGCGTGACTCGTCTGGAAGCTCAAGGAATGTGTACTCTTTGGGGACAGGTAAAATTAAAGTGCAAGAAATCTGCAGAGAAAAAAGAGACTTTTAAAGTCATTGAAACTCTATGGCCATGATCGTACCTGGGGTCACTCTGGTCACTTGTGGCTTACAAACTGCCCACAGATATTTTTTAATAGGAATCTGATGGCGAGAGCAGTTTGGTGGCTTTGGCTTCTTCAGTTTGACTCAACGTTTTGCAAATCTCCGTGGATGAAACCCTCACGCTAACATGATATAAATCATAGCTATCCACATTGCATGGAGGCACGCAGAGATGAAGTGCCTTGCCCAACACGGCGCCGTGGGTCACTCTGCAAGGGACTGGGACTGTCTCTAAAGGACGCTTTTTTTGGTCTCCTCTTGCTTGTTTTAGTTACCCAGTGGTAGGCCATAGCCACAACTCTTGAGAAGAAGGTAGGGCTGGCTGCCAGGGCCTTTTTTGGGGCTTCGCCACATTTTGATCCCCCTGGCAATGTCCCAGCCATGCAGGGACCTCACCCGCTCCGTGGATGGCTTAGATCTGCCCACACCGCTCCGGGCTTGCCTGGAAATAGCGTGTGTAGCTGTGCAGAAGTGTTGAACAACGGGTCACTTCTGTAGGCAGTCTTAAAAAAGAAGAAAATCAGTTAGTCGTCTTGCCCCCGAGCGAAGACGAAGCTGCTGGGGGGTTCTGGGCCAACAGATTCCAGACCACGCTCCTGTTCCTCTTCTAGCCTGGCTCTCCTGGACCCGAGCAGGCATTTCGGTGGGGCTGGCTATGACAAAGCCATCCCGTCTGCCACGCTGGCACAACAGCTGGGCCAGAAAAGGGCTAATTTTGCTCGGGGAGTGGTGCTGGAAAGCCTTAGCACATGGCTAGGCCATGGCTCTGGTTCACCAAGGGCAGGTTCTGCCATACATCGTTGAGGGAGGACCTGCTCTAGGGACGTGCTGGGGGCTCAGTGGTGCTGGGTGTCAGCTCCGGTGGGTCCGAGGGCTGGTGCTTGGGTCAGGATGGGAAGGTGTCCTGCGATGGGGAGCACAGCAAGACGGTCAACGTCTTGTGCCTGGATCGGGGCTTACCATCGCTCTCTGCTCCAGGTCAAGGATGGAGATCCCTCCACCGCAGCAAAGGCTGCCCTGGCAAAGGGATCACCCCACCTCTCCCTAGGTGAGAGAGGGCCCGATCCTGCAAAACGCAGAGTGCTTCCGCTCAGCTGAGCAGCCCCAGCTCCTGCTGAGCAGCGACAGTGCCCAGCCCAGCACTTTGTTGAACTCATTTCAGCCAAGGAAACTCCTTTCCTCTGCAGGCACTTCTCCGGCCAAACCAGCAGCCAGTCGCCGGCGACTCTCTCCCGGCTGGAGGAGGTTATTTTGGAGTGTCTGTCGCTCCTTTTATTTGCACTCTGAATTATGCACAGCACTGGTTTGGGATGGAAAGCCTGGCAGCTGCCTGCCGGACCGCTGCCCTGCGTCCCTCGGGGAAGCTGTCGGGATAAGAGCCCACCGGCCCCGCGCTGCTGCAGGGACGGGCATCACGCCGGCGGCTCTGAGCCTCCTTGTGCGGTGCTGGGAGGTGAATGCGCAGCACTGGGAGCACCGGACTGCCTTGCTGAAGTGCGGGATGCGGGGAGCAGGGCTGACTCAGGGACACTCACCCAAATCCTAAATTTCCCTGGGAAAGTCCAATACGAGCCCTCAGCGACTGTCCCTGGGTGGGAAAGCCTCTCGCTGTCCATGCAGGTGCATCTTGTCTCAATTTACTCCAAGCCCAAAAGCAGTAAATAACATCTGCAAATCATTTCTAACGTTTATGCCAAAAACTGGGAGATAAAAACCGCTGTCGTCTAAGCCCGGCTGTTGATGATTAATGCCGTACCTGCCGGCAGCCTCGGCAGCAGCACCCTCAGCCCCGGGGTTTTGGGGGCAGCACTGGCCCCGGGGGCTTGGGGTGGTGGGAGCAGGGGCTGGTCCAGACCCATGTTGGAGCCGTGGGGTTTGGCCGGTGTGGAGCTGGACGGAGGCTCGTGTTTTGGAACTGCTCTCCAGTGCGTTTTGTTTTCGGGGCTGTTTTTGCTCCCACCGAGGCGATGGCATCGCTCCTGCTGATTTCACGAGGACGGGCCGGGGCTGCGTAAGCCGCGCTGCTGCGGCCAGGGATAACACTGCGTGATTTATGGGAGCAATCAGTTGCCACTAGGAGCTGGTTAGGAATTTTCCGATGAAACGGGGATTGCGTCAGAAACCGCTGAGTCATCTCAATTGTTTCATAAAAAAAAAAAAAAAAAAAAATCCTTTGGCTTTGATGAACTTTTGGTGAAGCACAGAGACCGAATGCGTCTCGCCGGCTGCCGGCTCCCCCAGCGCTTGCCTCGGGGACGGCCTTCCCCCACCCTCCCGCTTTCCTCCCCCCCGGTGCTCCCCAGCCCCGGGGCATCCCTGCGGCAGGACGGGGGTGCGGGGTCACCCGGGGATGGGGTCTCCTGGGGTGCAACCTCCTGCCAAACCCCAGGGCTGGTGGAAGCGTTGGGGGGACACTGGGGCTCACATGGACCCCGGCTGCTCTGGCGTTTTCAATGTGAAATATTTTGATGCTTTTAAAACCTCTCGTGTTCAGACTTTTCCCTCCTGGTTGTTCCAAAACGGAAAGGGTTTTCTCCTGCGTGTCTCGGGCTGGGATATTTTGAAATGCAGAAGTTGGGTGAACTCAAGTGCTAAATTTTCCCAGTGTCCTGGTCACAGCCAACCGATGGAAAATTGAAAGTTGCAAATCAACCTAGCTGGGTAAATTAAAACAGGCTGGCAGACATTTAGCCAAACAGAAAAGGAGACTTCATTTCCCATGTAAATTTTTTGGGACAGATTCTCTGCTCAGCTTCACACAGCCATCCCTGGGAGGACTGGGTCCAAATTAACACCACCACGGACCCGCAGCGATTCCCACAGAGTGCTGGGAGCTGTGTGGGGATCTGTGCCCCGCAGCGGGGTGGGAGCACACCCCAAAGCCCTGCAGATGGGAGCTCCTGGCCCATGGCAAATGGTGATGGGGCTGTACATTGCCACCAAGGGCCAGGAGCAGCCGGTGGCGATAACCTCGATAAACTGCAGTGATCGCCTTGGGTGCAGAGCTAGTGCCGGAGTGCGGTGCCCCACTGGGAGCACTGGTTTTGCCCTGTGCAGGGCAGGTCTAGAGGGGAAGGAGAAAAGCCCCGAGCTGAAGCATCTCTGGTGCAACAAAGGAAATCGTTGAGGTGGGCTGCTCAAAGCTGCTGGGATGTGACCACCACGTGTGCTGGGGGGATGTGCTAGGGAATGCACAGGAACGTGCGTCACCACGTAGGTGAGGTGTCTCGTCAACCGTGATTTACACGTAAAGACCGCAGAGAACAGACCACATATATCGTATATAGGTTACATACAGTATATAACTGTGTCCTTTACGCCATAGGCTTTTCTCTCTGACACAGACACACACAGATCAGATACAATACGTGCACGGCTGTCACTGAGCCAGGGGGACTGTTCTCATCCAAAATGACTCTTCACGTGCACCAAGCCCATTTTCTGACCACCACCGTTCTCCTGCGCGGCAGAAAACTGTTTCAAGCAGCACGACCTGCACCCAGCCCATGACACCAAAAAGCACAGGATCACGGGGATTTGGTTTAGTTTTCAGCAAAAAGTGCAATTAAAAACCTGGCAGACCGTACCCAGGCAGCCCTCCCTGCACTTCCACAGGCAGGATGCGGTGCCTGCGGGGGTACCGGGAGTATTTTGGCCACCTCGCTCCGTGCCCCTCCACACACCCACCCCCCCGCCGCTATAAGAGCGGCCGGCGCGGGCTGGGGGGAGCCACTGCGGCGGCTCCTCCTCGCTGGAAGCCCCGGCGCTTTTGGCTGCCCTTTGAAGTCGGAGAGGGAGAAGGAGGGAGGGAGCGTCTGGGGCCGCCGCTGCTGCTGCTCCGCGCCGCCGCCGCTACCGCCCGGCCCCGGAGCATCTCCCCGCCCGGTCCCGCCGCCTCCAGGTACGGCCCGTCCCGGCCCCGCGGGGGTCGCGCCCCGCCGGACCCTTCCCCGCTCCCCGCTCCGCTGGGGGCCGAGCCCCGGCAGCGCTGCCCGGCGCGGCTCTGCCGCCCGGAGCCGCTCCCGCATCGCCCTCCCCGCCGCTGGCAGGTCCGCAGGCTGCCGGAGGGACTCCCTCCGGTACCGGCACCGCGATGCTTGTCGGCGACATCCCTCCCCCCGCTTCTTTAATTGTTCTTCTATTTAAACATGCAGCTCTGACCGACTCTAGGATAAACTCTGAGCGAGCTCTGTTATTGGCTTCGAGTCAGAAGTGTCTGGAAGCCTTAATGAAAACCAAGTGTAAGGCAAGTCTCAGCCACCTGTCCCCGGGATCCCCAGCCAAGCGCTCTGGGCTTCCATTAATCAATGGATCTGCCTCTTGGAAAGTGTCTTTTGCATGCTGGACCTCTACCCTGGGGCGATCGCAAAGCGGAGTTGGGGACCTGGAAGCCCTCTGGTAATTTCGCTAAGCCAGGTCCCACAGTCGTGCCAGCATTGCCGGCAATTCTGCATTTCCAAAAGTGCTACAAAAGTCCTTGCAAGAAGAAAAAGGGGTAGGAGAGAAGCTCTTTATGTTGCAGGTCTGCAGTCCTGCCCCCTCTCCGCAGGAGCAGCACCTCTCCCGCCTTCCTACCTCCCAAAGATACTGTCTAGTTACTCTTCAAGGGAAATTAGCTTAGGGGAGAATATTTTTTTCTTTTTCTTACAGACATGAGCTGCTTTGATTGCCTGGAAGCATGATTTCCTGAAACCTGCTCCTTTCTGGCTCTTGCAGTGAGGTTCACAATAAAATGTATTGTGGTTTTGAGCTGGGTTTTATTTAAGAAAATGCCATTCTGGGTTACTCTCTTTCATGAAGCAGATGGAGAAAGAGATGAAAGGCTGACACTTGGGATACTTCATTTCTGCTCTTTAATTGTGGGTGGTTTCTTTTCCATAAGAACAGGCTTCTTCCTGGGAATCAGTGGGAATTAAGAGTGGAACAAATGAAAAAAGGAGAAATAATGGCTGTTAATTGCTTTTTTTTTTGAAGCCTTTTATCTCATTCTTCTAGGAACAATTCTGTAAATGGGAATATTTAAATGCACTGCTTTTGTAGGTCCAGGGACCTTCTTGTTACTCGCAGCCTCTTGTGCAAAGCTTGCTTCGGTGTAAGCCACGCTTTCTTCCAAGACAGGCTTGGAGCCTCAGCTCGCACTGGTGGTATCAGGTGCAGCCACTGGGAACCAGTACAAAGTTGTGGTTTGGAAGCAACCGAGATGGGATGCAAACCTGTATCATGTTAATGCTTCCACTAATTAAATATAACTTCAGGATCAAGCCCTTGCAGTCACTGGTGGTTGGTGTCACTTAGCTGACCGGGAATGCTGAAGAAGACATGTGCTGTGTAACCCAGGCTGCAAAGCAGCCCCTGCTCTCAACAGTGGGGCTGGATGGGAGTTTTACTTAGTGCGGTGTTTGGTTGCTTTCTAGGATGAAGATACCTAAGTGGAGGTGGAGCAGCATCTCCATCAGTGTGCGGTCCCAGCTGAAAGGCACCCTGGCCCTTCTTCTTGTGGGCAATGTTGCCTTTGTGATAGCCCAGGTAAGTGCGTTACCTTGCTGGGGGCTCTCTGGGCTTTAAAATGGTGCAGTGTCTGGGATGGGTAACCCCTGGGAGTTGCAGGATGATCTGTGCATGCATCAGCTCTCCAGCAAGCGTGAGGATGTATGACTTGGCTTAGCTCTTCAGTCTGGGCTTAAGTTGTACCTTCCGTGTGCACAGATCACTTTCAGGGCTCTGAAAAGCATTGTGTGAACACCGCTTCCTCGGTCCTTGCAGTGGTTGGAACTTTCTTTTACTTTGCATGGAATATTATTATCCCTTTCCCAGTAAACACAGCATTAATAAAATGCCCCTAACCAGCAGGTGTTTCCGGATAGAAAAATACATCCCTGCCCCTGCAATGAGCATTAGCTGGGACGCCCCAGGTGGTTCTGTGCCCCTTGCGAAGGGATGCGAACGCCCTACTGAGTGCAGGCATGTGGTGGTGACGCTGCTGGTGGAGCAGCTCCTTTGCCCTCTGATGCATGGTCACACTGGCTGCGGGGTGGGAGGTGGGGTGTCAAGGACCCTCCTGAAGTCACAAACCCGTACTTTAAAGAGAGCACATGGGTTCTTCCAGCCTGCTAGCATCGGCTGGCGTGCTCTCCTGCTGCAGAGTGGGTTTGCAAGGGTTTGCTTAAGCTCTCAGTGAAGCTTTCAGCTGCAACTGGCTCTTCAGCTCCCTGAATTCACTGTGGAGCAAGAGTCAGAGCACCAAAAGACTTGGAGGGTTTAGGGTTGTTTGGGATCTTGGTTTTGCCAACTGAGCGAAAAAATGAACATTTCCTTTCCTGAGGAATCCCAAATATTGCCATTTCATTCTAATTTGTAAGGAAAACACAACTGGAAAAATGCAGGGTTTCTTGCACGATGGAAATCTCAGACTTGACCTCCGATGGAGAAGGACATGCCCTGTTCGCTCAGGGCAGGCTGGGGGGGGATGCCCTCGCTCCACCCACGCCAGCTCTGCGGTGCGGGTGCTGACTGCTGCTTCTCTCCCCCCCCACCTGATGCTTCAAGCAGGACCTGACGCAGACCTCCAACAGCCTGGAGGAAGGGGCAGACGTCACCGCGTACTGGTGGGGCGAGTGGACCAAGTGGACGGCGTGCACCAGGACCTGCGGCGGAGGCGTCAAGTCCCAGGAGAGGCACTGCCTGCGGCAGAGGTACGGCACCTGCCTGCCAGCGTGCGGGGAACTCCAGCTTGCTGGAGATAGACTTGATCCAGAAGGTCATCGCTCAGTAGATAAGCACTGGTGAAAAAGCGTTGTCTGGCAAACCCTGCTTGTGCAGGAGGTAAGTATGTCCTTGAGCATGCTGCCATGAGGATGCTGTGCCCTGGGCATCCCTGCCAGGAGGACCAGCCAAGCTATTCCTGCGCTGGCCCTGAGGTTTCTCCCGCAGGGATTAGCGCAGATGGGCAGCAGACATTGCGTAAGCCCATTCTCAAGCTTCTGGGCACAGCAGTGAGGACACTGTGGTGTGGGGTTGGTTGGGGACCCGCTGAGCAAGGCTGTGCATGGCTCTGCCCTCTCCGGGCTGTGTGGTTGCCAGAAGGCACCTTGTCCCCAGGCCCTTGTCCCCATGATACCTCCGAGGATGCTGTAATAAGAATAGTTGATGCTGCAGGTAACAAAGCCAGAGAGACCTTTGCTATCGATTCCAGTGAGACCGTGATAGATCTCTGTGTGGCTCTGCTACATGGGGACTGATCTTGCAGAAGCAGGAGACAAATATATTTAAAAAAGGGAAAAGAAGGGTTTCTGACCCCTGTCTAACCATCATTTCTTTATTCAGAAGAAAGTCAGTGAGTGGGCTGGCTAATAAAACTTGCACTGGAACATCCAAAAGATACCAGCTCTGCAAAGTACAAGTAAGGATATCCTTTTTCTCATCAGGAACACTCGATACAAAATGTGGAAAGTCATGCTTGCTTTGTGCGATGGCATTTCTGGGCCTCTCGGAGAGGGGACACCACTTGTCCTGTAGCTGTCACCCTGTTGCCCCTCCAAGCAACTGGAGTTCCCTTCTTTGGTGCCCATCACCATTGTGTCGGGGCTTTGGGTCTTTTGCCTGTGCTGGGGACCATAAAACCCAGCGGGTGGTTCTCGCACCATCTCCTGGGGGGGTTCCCCTGGCCTGTCCCTACAGTGGGAGGAGGAGGATGTGGCTCTGGATGGGGCAGGCAATGGAAACGCTCCTTGCAGCCGGTCAAGATGTGCCAGAAACCTTTCCTGCATTTTGTTTTCATCAGGATATTAATGTATCCCATTCTAGGAGTGCCCGGCGAACGGAAGGAGCTTTCGAGAGGAGCAGTGTTCATCATTTAACTCCCATGTGTATAACGGCAGAACGTATCAATGGAAACCTTTATATCCTGGTAACAAGACATTCTTTGTGTGTTTCATAATGCTTAGCCAAAATATTTTGATAGTTATGATGCTATAGCCTGTGGGAAGGCTCCTCCTCTGCTGTTTTAAAGTGATTTTTCAGAGACACAATCAGCTGTCTCCCAAGTTCAAAGGCGTGTTTTGCAGCTGCAGGGTGGCTTAAAAATAAAATAACATGAATTTATGGCTGTGTTGGTCACAGTTCCCGAGGACCAGGGAGCTTTCAGCATGCGAGAGCATGGGGTGATGGACTGGGCTGGCAGGGAGAGTCCGGCTCACCCGAACAAGTGTCCTTTGAGCTGGGGCTGTTGCTGGCTGCGTTGCGTTTTGGTGACATTTGCTTGCTCCCACACCCTTCACGTGCTCTGTCAAATGTCACCGAGACGCAGTCGGTCAGTTTGGTCATTCAGGGTGAGCGACGCAGAACTGCAGAAATAACTTAGGAGTCAGAGACTGAGATTTCATTTAATTTTTAGACCCGTAACTCCCATCAAAATCAAGCATTAAACAAAAATTGCGGCCAATTTTTAGACTATTGGGAAGCCAGGACCCTTCTGAGGGTCCCGAGGGCTGGTTCTTCAGATTCATGGTGCCATTTGGGCATCTAAAAATAGAGACGGGATCTAATGCAACTTCCTTATTTTAGGGATCTCTGTCCATACCTAAGAACAACTTCATGAAATTACTTGTTGCCTCCTTTATTGTGAAACAAGCCCCTGTCTCGCCAGCCTTCTTGGCAGGGCAGAACTTGGCCCGTGGCAGGCTGGTTAGCTCTAGCTGCTTGGCTGCCTTTGTCCCTTCCCTATGGCAAGGTGACAATTTCTTTAAACATATTTGCTCTTTGAGATGATTCACCAGAATAGTTACAGTGAATTGTTTTGTTTCTTAGCAGGCGTTCACGTGGCTCCTGGGGGATTTGCAGAATAATGTTTTGACATTGATGCTGTTTTGCTTGGGCACGCAGGCCAGTGGGTATACGACCGTCACGAGTTGGCAGAGTTCAACGCTTAGCGTTGGGTTTCTGATGCAAATATGAATTTGTCATTTGCTTCCTGTGGATATTATAAAATGTGGGACTACTGTGCCAGTGGATGCCGCCAGCCAGTCGCTTGCAGAAAGCAAAGGGCAAATTAAGTCTGACTTGGGTGAATGTTTATGGAAAAGTTCTTATGTTTTAAGCTGCTATGGTTTTGAATATACTCTTACTTGTATAATGTCTATAACAATATATCAATGTTAATTTAACTCATGTATTAGAAGCTGATATGTGAATATGCATATGTTTTTGTGTAACGTGTACATATATCACTACTGCAAGTCCTTGCACGGAACAGCGGCTGTTACTGCGTCAGTGCCTCCCCGGGGCTGACGTTGGCGATTCCGCGAGCATCACCAGGCACGTCTGCTCCGGCGGCGGAGGGGACTGCCCGCCTGTGCAGGGGTTTGCAGCAGTGGGCTGTCACGCTCTCAGAAGTGCGATCTCCTGTCCAGCCTGAAACACAAGAGATGTAGCTTCTGAACTGCTGGCTGCTGTGCAATTGTGCTGTTGCTGCTGTTGTTTAGCTTGGCAGAGATTCATTGACATTGGTAGGATGAAAGTTATTGTTTTTGCTGTTTTGAATATATCTTTATATCCTTTCCCCTTAGATGACTATGTTCACATTTCTAGCAAGCCCTGTGACCTCCATTGCACCACTGTGGATGGTCAGAGACAGTTAATGGTTCAGGCTCGGGATGGAACATCCTGCAAATACACTGATTTCCGAGGGGTTTGCGTGTCTGGAAAATGTGAGGTTGTTAAACATTATAGCAAAAATATTGTTAGTAGCATTCAGAAAATTACAATGGGTGCGACATTTGCCTGACCCTCAATATTCTATTTGTGGATTTTCTAGCCGATCGGATGCGATGGCATTCTCTTTTCCACCCACACCTTGGATAAATGTGGAGTTTGCCAAGGAGATGGGAGCAGCTGCACTCACGTGACCGGCAGTTACCGGAAAGGAAATTCTCATCTTGGTAAGGCTTTTGGGGACCTTTTGCTTTATTTGTATCAGAGGGCTATTCTTTAAATTTCTTGGTAAGCTGCTTTCAGCTCTGCTTCAGTTTTTCCCCACGTGTTCTATGTGTGTTAATGCCACTTGTAAATTTGGGCGGAGAAAGCCGCCTTTAAAGAAAATCAGTGACTTTGCATGGTGCTTGTCAGAAGCCTGAGGTCTCTGACGCTGAATGGTGCGAAAGGGTTATGCAAGAGGCTGGCGTCTATTTTGGTCTTCTTTCTCATGACCCAGTAAGACTAGAAATAAATGATTTGTAATAACAGGAAGTGAGGATATTTTGGAAGACCAGGATTTCCAAAATGAGTATGATGTAAAGCAACAGAACCTACTTCTCCTAAATATAGCAATCTAACTCGGGAATAATGATTAATGCTCTCTGAGGATTGGTTTAAGACGCAGCAAGCTGCCAGAACTTCAGTGGCCTTAGGAGGACTTGTCCCATCACTTACCTAGTGCTAAGCAAAGGGGAGTTGGAGGAGAAACAGGTTGTAATCTCTCGCTGGGGTTTTGGGAGGACTGGCTAGCACAGGGTTCAATACTGAACCACAGGACAGCTGTGCTAGCTAACAGAACAGTCTTCAGATATCTTTTCTTACACCACTTTAGATAAATGTGATACTTGTGTGTGTAAGATTGCATCTTTTCCCCCGTTGGCTGTGTTTTTCCACCATAAACCAGGATGCATAATTCGCACATTTTTCTTTTCTGTTATCAATAAGGTCCTGTTTGCAGCCTAACAGTTATCAACAGTATTTTTTTTTTTAATCCATAATTCCTTAAAAATAATTTTGGATCAAGGCCAGTTTGCTTGATATATTGCAGTATTGACTACTGAGTGTTTCGTTCAGATTATCTGTTATAAAGTTCCTTTCATTAATCTGTAGTTTCCCATAGGCTATTCTCTGGTAACGCACATTCCTGCTGGAGCAAGGGATATCCAGATAGTAGAACGGAAAAAATCTGCAGATGTTCTGGGTGTGTATAACCTCTTGGTACTTCCCTAGAATGCATGCCTATAGGAGCTAATGCTTTTTCCAATGCAAAGCTGAATCTAGTTTTATTGCAGACATGAGCTAAATCCATAGTCAATGTAAATCACAACGGCGTTGTCTAAGCCAGTGCGTTTCTCTCTACAGTCTGAGCACCTGGGCTGTATATATCAACACTTTGCTTTAATGCAGAAACTGTTGGTCAATATTATTGTCACTTCAGTGTGGTATGACAAACACTGGTGCCGGATCAGATAGCCAAGTGACTTCACCTCTCTTGTGATCCCCTTGTTCTTCTCCCGCTTGGGGAATGTGCAGTGGCCATATGACAACAGCACCGGGGAGATGTGACCTACGAATTGCCTCGCTGAAGTGTTGGTGGCCACACCACCCGTCTCATGATGGAGATGGCAGAGCTGCTCAGGAGGAATGTGGAAAAATCTGGACTTGCCCAAGAGAAGCACATTTGCTACCATCATACTCGGCTGCCTCAGAGGCTCGTGGCCATGTGCAGGAAGGCTTGAATGAAAAAGGCTTGATTTAGTGCTGTTCCTGGGCTAGTTCTGGATGACTTGGGCCACTGCTGGGTCAGGTGGCACCAGCTCGGTGCTCCCAGGAGGCAGCTCCTGCTGTTGGCCATCTGACAGCCTGCTTATTGTCTGCAGAGCTGTGGTTGTTAAATATTCATGCTGTGCTAGTGCCAAAAGGGTGAGAGGAGCCATGGGCAAGCCACATACCCAGGAGCTTGCAATGTAGAGGGATGCATGGCCCAGAATTCTGGGCACGTACTCATGTGATATGTGTTGGAAATAGGTGACGAAGGCTTGTAATATAGGAGAAACTTGTTTTATGACTGTGACACTCTAATAATTTCATCTGCTGAAGGAACAAGTGGCAATACTGCCTACCTCTGCTCTTACATGTGATGGCACTGATTTTCCTCTCTCTCTCGTTTGAAGCTGTGGCTGATGAAGCTGGCTACTACTTCTTCAATGGGAACTACAAAGTTGACAGTCCGAAGAACTTCAACATTGCAGGCACGGTGTTCAAGTACCGCAGGCCCATGGATGTTTATGAGACCGGCATAGAGTATATTGTTGCGCAAGGACCGACAAATCAAGGGTTGAATATAATGGTGTGCTTTGACTTTTCAAGTTTGCAAGGCTGGGGGTGATGGGGAAGGGAAAATCTGTGTTGGATGGAGGAAGGGGTGGGTGTGGGAGCAGAGTCCTGCCGTGGTTTCCCAGCTTTCCTGGGCAGGTCGAGGAGGGCAGTGGGAGCAGCAACTGTGCCCAATTCCTTGCATGAACCTATTTTCTTCGCATCAGCGCTCTCGGATGCAGGCAGGGTTGTGAATAATGAACATGGGCTTGGTGACCCCTCTCTCTGCAGGGAAAAGATGCCGTGGGCACTGTGGGGAGATTTCTCTTTTACTCCTTGGCATTTTTATCCAGATTACCTGGCAGGAAAAGTAAAAATAAGAAATTGGGCCAGATAGCTTAGAGAAGTGCACAAATCTTAAACTCCAACTCTTTTCTTGAAAGCAAGCCATCTAAAACCAGGCGTATGAAGAAAAACCATTTAATTTTCCTTCTGAGCAGCCAACTGGAGCCCAACTCCTGCCATTTTTCATGTAATCCCGGGCTCCTCTGGAAGGGGAAGGGATGGCTGCTTGGGTGCTTTTAAAGCATTGGACAGAAGAAGATGTTGTAGTGTATCAGCTGTGAGTCCCCTCCCCGGTGGGGATGTGGTAGCTGAAGGGGGGTGTGTGCAAGCTCCTCATTCACCATATAGCCACAAAAAATGGGTTTGCAAGTGATGATCAGTAACTTCTGAAGTGGGTCTCCCAAGTCTCTGGTTGCTCAGCAGCAGAGGAGGGAGTGTGACCTGCAGCTCCCAGTGCCTGAGCTGGGGCTAATCTCTAGGGCAGTGCTGCCTTGGAAAATTGTGTTGGGCTCCAGTTGTAAGAAGTTGGCAATACAATGGAAAGCAGATTGGAAATAGCAAAGTAGATGCTCAAATTGTCAAGTCCAAGATGAATCACAAGCTTTGCGTGCCATATACTCACTGCATCTGCTAATAATGTAATTTGTTTGGTAGGTCTGGAATCAAAATGGCAAGAATCCATCCATCACATTTGAATACACCCTCCTGAGGAAGCCACACTCAAAAAATCTGCAGCCCATCTACTACACCTTCTCTGAGTCAGATAGCGAAGAAAGCAGAGAGTTTGATGGAGACGTGCCATTGGGTTTTATCCAGCACAATGCAACCTATTTTGGGAAAATCTCCAGGGAAAGGATAGACTTGGAGAACCAGGTGTTTGGAAGGCAGGACACGGAGGAAGATTTAAACTTGAGCAAAGGTCAGGAAACCAATGAGGTCTATGAAAGAGCAGAAACAATTGACTGTGAGCCAAAACTGAAGGGCAAACAACCCCAAGGTAAGGAGGAGACTTGGGCCTCACTGTTCTGCTTCTCAGAGCTCTTGTTGAGAAACGCTCTGTTTCTACCTCTGGTGATTCTGCTGGTTTGTTTTTTGGAAACCTTGGAAAGTTCTTTAAAACGTCTCTGCTGATAAATCCTCTTTGCCCTTCAGGTTCTGGTTTCTGCTGGGTGGGAGGGTGGCCATGGGTAAGGTCTCCCCGCTGGTGCCCTGCCATGCTTTGCCTCATGCCAAGGACAGGAGGGAGCCCTGGGTGCACAGAGGTCCCTGTCACAACATCTTCCATTGCCTCCCACCTCTGCCCAGCCCCCAGCAACCTCCTTCCCACTCCAGTCCCTTGACCATCCCACCACCAAACTGCCTTGAGTGCTTTCCCAGCATGGCTGCATGGGCTCTGGGGCCAGGAGGGCATCTTGCTTTCTGACCTCTGCTGTTGCTTGGGGCAGTGCTGGCAGGTGCTGAGCTCTCCTCTGGCCATGAGATAGCAGGATGAGACCCACAGAGCCGCATACTCTTCCCAAAGGGGTACAACCCCACGAGATTCCCCCTCCCCAAGACCCCAGCTCCTGCCTCTAGCCTCCTGGGTGGCTGCTCAGGCTCCGGCGTGCCCCCGCTGCTCCGGGCTGCTTTCGCCTCCCAGCCTGAATGCATTTTGTGGTTGTCACTGTTGTTTCCCCCTGTTGGCTCCAATCTAGATTCAAACGTAACCAGGTCTACTTACCAGACAGACCATGACGACAGAGACTTCGACCCCAGGTTCACCTCCAGGGAATTCCTTTCGGAGAACGCCATCACGGACAAGCTGCTGGACAAGACCTCAGACTCCAAGGAGTTGATGCTCAACATGACCATGAACAGCATCTTTGCCCAGGGAGACCCAATCAACTCTGTGGGGTCACACATTGACAGCCTCTATGTTGACTACGAGGACACTGATGGCGTTGTGACCTACACCATTAATAGCACCTACATGGAGCTGAGCAACAGCAAAGCCATCAACACATCTGCAGAGACGCCGTTTTCAAATGCCACTGTCACCATGACCAACCCTCAAGGGAACAGAACCCACAAAGCAAGGTAGGAGACATGTCTTTAACTATAGTCAATCCTATTTGTTGCTATTCTTGACTCATAATAGCCCTGTAAATGCAGACCCCATTGCATGGTTTCTGTCTGCTTTGGAAGTCAGAAGGTAAGTGGGGGAAGGATGATGTAACAGAAAGCTTTCTGTTGGGGGTTAATTTGGAAGGAAGGGCCAGAGGTTTGGGAGCAGAAAGTCAAGAGAGCATTTAAGCAAGAGGAAAACTCGCTGCCCTCCTTAGTGGGGATGTTGGCAAGTCCGTGCTGATGGCTGTCAGCTTGTGCATTGTGCTCTGCCTGTCAGAGCTCATTATCAGAGCCATGGCTGTAAAGAAGCCTCTTCTCTTGACGCCCTGCTCTGATTCCCCAGGCCCTTTCCTCTGAGTTCTGATGCAGCAGAAGTTGGTCCTGGCCCCTTTTTACCCACCCTGTTGATGGCCACCCACGATCCTCCTCACTTTTGTTGGCAGCAAGATGCTTCCAGCAGCTCCCAGGCCTGGCCCTGCCTGCTTAACTACAGCTGAGAGGCAGAGCAGGGCAACAGGAGCTCTTCTGTGGGCCTGCAGAAATAGCCTGGGTTTGCTCCCTCGATGGACGCAGAAGCAGTGCAATTAGTCACTGCTCTGATGAGAAAATCCAAAGCTCTCCAGGGGCAGCTCACTGACTGATAGGGCCATCACTTCAGGATTCCTTGAATGGCTGGTTTGGAGTCATAGTGTTAAAGATGTAGTGGGAAGGTAAAAAAAGGCTTAATTATCTTTAGCAGGAGAATTAATCCAGGCAAGGATGGGCTGGGTGAAAGGGAGTCTCAGTGCTTGTCCACAAGTCTGTGTTTAGGGTCTTTTGGGGTGCCCTGGGACTCTCTGGGGAGCAGCCACAAATTAAAGCAATCTGTGGATAGCTGGGGCTGCAATCAGGCCCTTGGGAGTCATCCAGGTCCCAGACCCACAACCATGGATTTGGGTCCTGCTGTGCACCCCCATGGCTTGTTGGGGGCCCACAGCACCCAAGACTCCCCTGTGGGTCTCCTCCTGGCTCTGCTGCTTTGACTCTTCTGTCTCCCAGTCTTCACCACCAGTAAAACATGGGCTATGATGATGCTGAGCTTTGGAAGATGTAAAGCACTGAGCAGATGCTCTCTGGTTATAGTTAGCTGTATTTACCCAGAACTTATGCTAGCTTATGCAAAAGCAGCTTATGCTAAAGAAAATGTCCACGCAGCCAAATGTATCAACAAACTTCTTAATGATAAGAACATTTAAACATTGCCAAGGGCTTGAGTCTATCATCTCTTCTTGTGGCTTGGCTTGGAAACTTGGCCTTCAGCTGCCAAAGCAGGCATTTCATTAGCAATCAGAGGGCAAGCGCCGTCAGCTCCCCTGCCTTACCCTGCCGAGGGGGCGAGGAGGGGGCTGCCCTGCCCCATGGGGCTCCCCCAGTCCCCTCCGCGCTCCCTGGGTGGCCTTGCCTGGCACCCTGTACCCACACCTCTCTCTCCCAGTAGCTGTTAAAGGGGTCTAATGCTTTTCCTGGGAATACAGAGACATGCTTTAAACTTCAGAGCAGCTCGGCTATTACAGGACGGTCACAAAAGACTGTCAGTGGCTCCAGTGCAGCTTTTGTGGTACTAAAAAGCTCCTTGCACTATCCCTGGCTGTCCCTCTGTTGAAGACACAGGGCTGGGATTTAAACCCCTTCAGGAAGGATACCCAGCATTGCCTTTTTTTCCGCAGTTTTTCCCTTGGTTGTTCTTATTCCCCCCACTCTAGAATAAAATATGAACTTTTCGGATCTAAACGTTAATATATAAAAAAAAAAAGTTTAGTTGAAGTTTTGCACTAGCAGAAGGCTGCATCCAGGCCCAGCTGGGGCTGTAGCTGGGCTGGGAGATGCTCAGCTCCTCCCTGGCTGTGGGGGCCGTGAGGGGTGCCTGAAGGGTCAGTGGGGGCAGAGGGGGGGCGGCTGGGGTGCAGGAACCATGCTCTTTGGAGGCAGGTCATTTTATTAAAACAAAAAAAAAAGGGGGTGGAGGCAACAAAACAACCTGCACCTCCTTTCAGGAGGCTTCACCCGCTGCACGGAGGCATTGCTCTCCACCCCGGCAGTTCAGAAAGTCCCATAATGTCATTGATAATTAAAGCACCTGCCTGTGTGGGCACTTGTGGAGGAGGGAGAGGGGGCCTGGGTGCAGGCTCGGGGTCCGGCTGTTCTGCCACCACCCCAGGGACGGGCCATCCTTGCTGCCAGGGACTGGGGCAGAAGGGACCGGGTCGGGCCAGCCTGCTTGTGCCCAGGCCTTTATCGCTTCCCCCAACTCTTTATTTATTACTTCAAGCCCAGTAACGCTCATCACTAATCGGTATGTCCTGGTGGGAATGATGGACGAGGAGCCCCAGCTCTGAGGCCAGGGTTAAAGCTCCTGCTGGCACCCGACGCAGCAGGATAGAGCCCGTACTGAGGGCGGGATGCGGTTTTGGGTTTGGCGTGTCACGGGCAGGGTGCTGGGGCACGAGGCAGGTGAGGAGCGTTGGGGACTGGAGGAAGGGCGGTGGAGGGGACAGCCAGAAGCTGCACTGAAGGACGTGGCGGTGGGGCACCAGGAAAACCTCTTGCCCTGGGTGCAGGGCAGGGTGGGGGGTCCCCATCCTCGGAGACGGGCAAAACTGGGCTGTGTGAGGCCCTGTGGGACCCAATCTCTTATTGGGATCAGCCTAGTTCTGGGCAGGAGCTTGCACTCGAGACCTTCCCAGGCTCAGTTTGGGGTGGACGGTGGCTTTTTGCTCGTTATCATTCCCTGTCAATGAACGAGCGAGGGAGGATCTCTCTCTGCAGACTGTAACCAGCCAGTCTGCACACGCGGGACAGTGTTGGTTAGAGGTGGGGCATTTTATTTCTTTCCAAACTGTTCTTAGCGTGGCTGGAGTTACCCAGCTACAGGAGCACCTGGCACCAGCGTGCCGTGTTATATTTCCTCTTCTGGGAGCAAGCCCCGCTGGCACGGGGATGGGCGGCTGGCTCTTGTGCCGTGGTAGGGATGCAGTGGTGCTTTTCCTCTCCTGGAGCAGTTAAAGTCTTTCCACGGCATGCCAGGGCAGATCCAGGCACCCTTTGTCCATCATCCTGTGCTGCGGTGTGCAGCCAGGGCTGATCCTGCAACAGGAACCATGAGTTTCCCCCTTTGCTTAAAAATAAAAACTGAAATAAAACACAGAAATGTGAGCCCAGGGAGTCTGGACTTGGATCTGTGGTGTTTGTGTGCACTTGTTAGGATTATTCTTCTGCTACAGGGACTGTTTTGGGAAGACGGGCAGCCCAGACCTCAGCTGGGGGTGAAGGACTGGTGCTAATTTTTGGTGCAGCTGCTTGCTGGAAAAGCAGAAGCAAAGTGCAGGCAGGGAAGAAAATACTTGACTCTATAAGAAAGCTCATAATAAAGAAGAAAAAAATAAAAGAAAGGAGGAAAAAGCCACCAGCTTTGTAGGACGATGTGCTGCTGTTTGCATCTAGAGGAGAACAAAATGACAGTTTTGTCTTTGCTTGAAATGGTGAGAGAGCTAAACGCTGCCCTATGACCAAATGTCTGATCTATCTGCAAAGACCTTGTCCCTGCGACCTCATTACACATAGAAGCAGCTCTTTATTTAGGATCACATACATTAAATGGACACTGTTGAAAGATTTTTTTTTTTCTGTCCTCAGATGTAGTATAAAGTTTATTCTGAAGGTTATTTTCTCCTTTCAAGGGAGAGGAGTCTTGGTCACAGGGTAACGTGGTAGTTTTTTGGTGCTTCCAAGGGCAGGGTATACCCTGTTCTCCAGGCAAATTAATGTACAGAAGCCAGATGTTGACTGTGTTTTAATGGATCTTACTGAAAACTGTCATCTTGTGAGCCCTCTCCTGGCTGGGTGACAGCAGGCAGCAAACCGACGGCAGCCGGGATCAGGGGCTGATGCGGGTCCCCAGGCAGAGCTGTTATGGAAGATAAAGCACTATTTATAGTGAGCCGAGGTTGTTATTTTTCCGCAAAAAATAGTCACATTCATTTCAGTTCCATTTCAAACGCAGGAAGCGACCATTTGCCAAACTGACAGAGCAAAATCAACAGGGAAAATGAGATTGTTGTTGTTTTTAATCCTTCTGGAGGCTCAGTGCTGGCGGTGGAAGGAGGGTGGGTCCGAAAGGAAACGGCTGGATTCTCAACAGTGTCCTTTTAAAGGTTGATTTGATAGACTGGACCTCAACTTTTTCTTAGGAACAACTAAATAAGGCAATTTCAGAGCTTCTGCTGCCTAGAAATCATACAAGCTGCATATCTCGCCAGGCCAGAGACAACTGGATGTCAGGATACAACCTTGTACGCTATTTCAGTGTAGCCGTTTCAAGGGTTTGCACAAAGGTATGAGAACAGAATCGAAGCCTTTTGTTGTAAAGGTGCAGTATCCCTGTTGTGTTACAACCTTACAGCATGTAGGATGAACTGGGAGAAGCTGTTAGTCTTGCTTTGACAAATGCTTTTTCGTACACCAGGCTGACTCCGTTACTCCTTTCCCGATGGCATTACGTGTTTGAGCACAGCGTGGATATGAGAGATGCAAATTACCTATCTAAAATAAACCAAAATAAACCAAACCAAAACAAGAGTGGCCGAAGCAGCGGGTAGGCGAATGGCATGCCTTGGTGTTTAAAAGCAAGGCGTGCTTTGAGAAGCAAGCTTACAAACCCCCGTGCCACGTGTAGGCTTTCGGAAGGAGTGAGCTGCTGAGATTTGAGCAGCGGAAAGCTCTGCCGCGTTGAGCAGCACGAGTCGGCGTGCCCGGCCCTGGAGACGCAGGGGAGGAGATACTGCACCTTTAGTTGCTGTATGCCGAGGGCCAGGTGTATTTGAGCAGAAAATGCAAACTTTGTTAAATTCTGAACTGTTTCTACTTGTGGGTATTTTTATCCCATTCTCTCTATTTCTAGACAGTGGAAGCTCTGCCTCTAACCGGGCTGGGGATTCTACTTGGGGCTCAGGACAGGTATGTTGTGAAACAAACCAAACCGATTAAAACAAACAAAACAAACCCCAAAAAATCAGAAAAACCAAACCCAACCGCCAAACAAAGCAAATCCCCTCCCAAACCCAAACCCAACCGAACTGCAGCCTGCTGGCAGATGTGTGTGTCTGACGTGGCCTATCACCGCTCGCCTTGTAAATGCCTTTTTTTGTTTTGTTTTTGTGTTTTTTTTTTTTGTTTGCTTATCGCTAGAAACAGATTGAAGTTGTTAAGAAAGGGCCAAGGTGTGAGTGCTGCTGACATGTACAGGTGGAAGCTTTCCTCCCATGAACCCTGCAGCTCTACATGTACCACAGGTAGTTATAAGAAGCAGCCAAATTCTGCACAACCGCTGAAATCACCTGGTGTGTGAGTCACTTTTATGTCTGTTAGGGATGGGAAGGACCTGGTGATGTGTAGGGGATCTCGCGATCTCTGGAGCTGGTTTAGCACAACCCCGAATCCGCTCCACCCGGGTGCAAACACGGGGAGAGGAGCCGGGGTGCAAAGCCCACCAGCCTTGCGGGTGCATCGGGGACCGGGCATTGGTGCCCAGCGTGTCCATCATCCTGCAAAACACTCTCCCTCGGGGAGCTCTGAACGTCGCCTTCAACTTCCCAGCCCAGCGGGGATGTGCTGGGGCTCGGCAGGATCCCCAAACCTGTGCTGAGTCTCAGCATATTGCCGCCTCCTTTTCCTTCCTCCCCTTTTTGACTCTTCAGAAGGGTTTGAAAAGCTCAGCTGCTTCCCCGCAGAGTGAAATTTTGAAGATTGTTCAGCTCTGGCAGGAAACAAAATAGCATTTGGTTTTTTGATTTTGTTTTGTTTCTTCTATTCCTTCTACCCTGGAGCCTGATCTCGGCTGTGAGGGTGTAAATCTGGAACCGTGACGTAGATGCCAGGGATATCAAAACTGAGCCTGTATTCTTTTTGCATAAATTCTCCCTTTTTGCCCCCCCCGAAAAGCTTCAAGCCACCTGATCTCTCTCCTCCTTTACTCCTCGGTTAGGGGGTCCTGGCCCCTGCAGCCCATCACTTGTGATGAAGCACGCGCGTGGGTCGTGCGCTCGCCCGCACCGCTCCCCAACGGCACCGTCCCTGAAATAATCCAGATCCTGTGGTGCTTCTGGAATTAGAAAGAAGGGAAAAAGGGGGAGAGAGGAGATGGGAATCTAAGGGACATCTCTTAAAAGAGCAAATGCAAGGATTTTATTTTTTAAGCATTTGTTGTTGTCCAGCAGACACATGCCCGCAGCGGGAGCTTCGCAAGCCGTCCCTTTCCCCGGGATCTCGTCAGCCACGTGTTCTGGGACGTTTTTAACTTCTTTGATCCCCTCTGAACAAATTTCCCCCTTAACCGGGCCAGGTTGCTCTGCCTTGGTTTGCAGCTAGCAGAGAGAGGTTTTACTTAAATTTCTCCTTTCTCATTGCCTTTTCTTAATGACATATCGCAGAGAAGCAATACCATGTCAAGAGCTGTAGATCTTTTTTTAGTTTCATGTAAACCATATGTTCCCGAGAGCTGCAATTCTTGTTACCTGTAGCCAGAGCAGCCTCCTGGTCCCCAGCCAGGTCCCAGAATGGACTTCACAACATTTACTCTGGCACGGCAGGCTGCGGGGGGAAAAGGTCTCGGTCTGAAGACACTGGCTGCCTGTGCTTTTGGGGGGGGGGGGGCAGGGGGGGCAGGTGCCTCCTTGCAAAGCCCCCGGGAGCCCTTCCTTGGCCCGGAGTGCTGGGTGCACGTGGGGGAGCACCCAGGCACAAATGGGGTGTAATGTATAGAGAGAGAGTGGGTGGATGGAGCGGGTTGGGGACCGTTTTCTGTCGCCTCCACCCATGAGCCTGGCAGGGTGGGAGCTGATGGTTGTGAGGTGGAGGGAGCTGCCGAGCAGACTCGTTGCCCCGAGCGTTTCCTATAAAAATGTGTTAGTCATATATTGATCTTGGTGGCAAGCCCTGGCAGGGGTGGCCGTGCCCGCCTTCGGAGCCGGCCAAACTCAGCCACGCTGCCTGTGTTGGCTGGGTGGCCGCCGCGGTCCTCCCCTCCCGGCAGCGTCCGCCCTGTGGGGCAGAAAGTCCGGCTTGCTGCTTTCCATCGGGAGGAAGTTTTGGAAAATGCAACTTTAAAAAAAAAAAGAAAAAAAAGAAAAAAAGAGAAGACTTTGGATGTCAAAATCACCAAGCGTCCTCTGTTGTGTGTATGTATTCTCTTTGAAACTAGGAGTGATGTCCACATATGCTATGTGTGTTCGCTATGATGGGATCGAAGTGGATGATACGTACTGTGATGCCATGACCCGTCCCGAGCCCGTCCATGAGTTCTGTGCTGGGAGAGAGTGCCAGCCAAGGTACCGCCTCGACAGGGCGCTCCTGGGGGGCTCCGCGCTTTCCTTGCCGTGGATGTATTTGGGGGAGGGGGTCGGCGTGGATTTGGTGGGGGGGGCAGCAGGGATGGCCCGTAGCACCCCTGTCCCTCCTCCCTCAGTTGCATCTGCCCGGGCTGCACCGGGACTCAGCAAGACTTTCCTCCCGAGTGCTTTAGCTCAAGCTGCCAGGTTAAAGCTTCCATAAAATCCTGGTGGATTTTGCATCTGCGGCTCCCATCGTGTCCGGCTTCTAACAACGCAGGCAGTATCCTGCCCTGGCCAGCGCAGGGGGGATGCCTGCGCAAATTGGGTGGAGGGGCCGGGCTTGCAAACTGTGCCACGGGTCCAGCCCTCCGGTCCCTTCAGCATCCTAAACATCGCTGAGGATTGCGGTGTCAGGGGAGGAGCTGGTGCAGAGGGGAACCCGTGCTGGAATTCCTTCAGAAGGTTTCCCTCTGATGTAGCTCTTTATCCGAAACACGCGCCTGCAGTCCGGAGCCGGGCTGTACGGCTCGCGTGTGGCCCGGGGCGTGCTTGTGGGAAGGTTTGCAAGTAACAGCAGTTCTGGGCAGACAGATGGGTCTGTCGGAGGGAGGAGGACTGTGGTGGTGTGGGACTACGGAGAGGGCGAAGGGAGGAGTAAAGCTCTCTGGTGCGTGCCCTGGAATGGTGTCACTTGTGAACAGGGCAAAGCAAGACTAAAGTGATGCAATAGAAAGTGCTTGCTTTCGCCACAGGTAATTGTGAAGGAGGACAGGGGAGGAAAGCACGTACCCTTTGCAGCGTAAGATCTCGTTGAACCTTGCACGTTAAGGCTGAAAGCCGGGGCAGGCTGCAGCCGAGGCAAGAGAAGTGTGGGAAGGTGGCTGGTGCTGCTGCTGGGAACATACCTGCCCGTGGGGACACCACGGGGACTTTAATCTCTATTTGCATTAACTTTGTAATATTTTAGCATGAGCATTAGGGCTATTTTCTTGCTTAGATTATCCCATTGGTCTTTTGTAAAGCCACCCCTCCTTATAGTTGTGCTGTTCCAGCTCCATGGGCTTGCACTGTGAGAGAGAAGAGCTGCTCTGTGATTTACCGGTGATTGCGGCTCGGCGGTGGGTAAAACCAAGGAGCTGCCGGGACTCAGTCGGGGCAGCCGGGCACGTTCCCCAGCTCTTGGGCAGACGGGATGCTGCTTGGGCTGGCAACGCTTTTCCGACAGAAAGTGCCAAGAGAATTTGGCCTTATCTGGATGGGAAAGACCTTGGTTTCATCTCCCTTCTGAATTTAAGTGGTGCTTCTAAGCGTGTGACATCTCCCTACAGCCGCTGCTTGTGCCTGGAGCCCCGTGCGGGGCCCGGGGCCGGCGTGCAGCCGGGGGATGTGGCTTTCCTGCTCGGAGAGCGGCAGCAGCGGGTGGCACCGGGGGATGCATGGGGCAGCCGCATGTCCAGAGGAGTTGTGATTTCTGATTCATTCAGATTTTTACATTTTTTTTAGATTATTTAATTCAGAATTATTATAATGTTACTGTACTGTAAAAATACTGAATTTTTATGTCTTTTCCCTTGGTTTACAAGTTGCTCTCCTCTTGCAATGTCAGGACAGTAGTGGCAGGGGACGGTAAGGGGCAGGCAGTGTCTTGGAGCAGATCCCAGCTCTTCCAGCCCATCGCATGAGGTTGCCAGAGTTAGACTGATGGTGATACATGAACGCCTGTCCCACCGGGGCGCAAGCAGCTCTGTGTGACGTTATTGCTGGAATTTGCAAGGTGATGGATGGTCGTGTCCTCTCTGTCCATTAGCTGATCAGGCAAAAAAGAGCTGTCGAATGTGGGCAAAAAGCATGGCAGGGAAATGTGCTGGCAGACACGGGGTTGCAGCGGGGGAGCGTGCAGCCTGCGGGTGACAAACGCTCGGCAGCGAGCGCACCGGTCCGTGCCTCACCGCGCCGGCGCCTTCTTCCTCTCATCAATCTGATTTTAGCATCCGCCGCTGTGGGCGTGAGCTCAGGTCTGCTGGGTGAAACCACCGTCCGTTAATACATCCCATCCCGCGGGAAAACCTCTCGCACGCTGGCAGCCTGACTACAGCTCATTCCCATTGCAGCCGTCTCCCTCCAGCCGAGAGCAGGCAGGGTTTTCCCATGGGATGCTGCAGCCCATGGACCTGGGCGCGATGGCCTCTCTTGCCTCCGCAGGTGGGAGACGAGCAGCTGGAGCGAGTGCTCCCGCACCTGCGGGGAGGGCTACCAGTTCCGCATCGTCCGCTGCTGGAAGATGATCTCTCCGGGATTCGACAGCTCCGTCTACAGCGACCTCTGCGAGTCCGCTGACATCGCCCGGCCGGACGAGCGCAAGGTCTGCAAGAACCCAGCCTGCGGGCCCCAGTGGGAGATGTCGGAGTGGTCCGAGGTAGGTCCCCGGGGAGTGCTGGCCTGGCAGCGCTGCGGGCGAGCACGCGTGCCTGCGCTCCTCCATTCCTTTTCCGACTCAAACTCATCCATGGCCGTCAGAGACTCTGCTTTTTAGGACACTGGCTGCAGTCGTTGCAAGTGGACCAACGTTCACCGGTGATTTTTTTTTCCCCTAAAATGAAGCCTTGGGTCCCCTCCAGGATGGGGAGGCCACCGCTGTCGGTCGCTCACAGCCTTTGACCGCAGTGAGGTGCCGGCATTGCCCGCTGAGGTAGGGCGGGAGCCCACGGCTGAGGTCCTCCCACCGCTACTTGCTTGGCAGCCTCTTTGCCCCGCGGTACAACGCGGCAGGGAGGAGATCCCACCTCACGTGTGAATTATGTTCCCATAAACTTCCCTTCCTCACCTCCAATTTCACTGCACCACGTGGGGAATTAAGCCTTTTCCTAGCTATGCCTTAAGCAGATCCCTAAAGCAGTTGGAAGGTGGTTTGGGGCGGCGCGGTGCTGCTTTTGCTTTAGCTCATCGGTTTGCTCAGGAAAACCTGTGAAAAGATTTGTGCCCCTGAATTCATTTCCAGACACGGCCAGCGCTCTGGCACATTGCTTGCAAACAAAAACCCATGGAAACGACCAAACCAGTGCCGCTTCCCTGGGGAGCTGGGACCGGTCCCCGAGCTGGGGTGGCTTGGGAGCCAGTCCCCTGGCTGCCACCCGTGTGGCACTGGATTGACACTCGTGGTGCAGGGAGGGGGACGCAGCATGGCTTGTATCGAACGTATAAAACACGTGGAGGGGTATAAGTGTGCACCCGCGGATTGCTAGGAAACAGCCCTGCCTCTTCAATGTCTTCTGGACGCGGGCGTGCATGGGCAGAGTGAGATTTCGGGTCCGTGTCCGTCTCCGAGCTCGCCCAGGGGGCCACCGCCAGCCCCCCGCGATGGGGACGGCTGCGTGCGGAGCGTGGCATTTGTGCCCTGCTCATTGACTCGCCGCAAAGGAGCAGATGTTGTTCCTGCTCCCAGATCGGGCCCAGAGCCCTTCTAAGCAAGAGCAGACTGAGCTCCGAGCCAAACTGTCCGTGGGTGCAAACCTGCCTTGCAGTTTACACCACGAGGGATTGGATTCTTCCTCCTGGGAGGCTCCCAAAATGCTTCTTGGTCATAATTTAAATGTCTCTTTTCCTCTTCAGGCTGGGGTGAGTCCTTTCCCTCAAGCCGATGGAGGGGCTGGCGTGTTCCCTGGTGTGGCAGGATGTTTTGACTTTCCCAGCTGGGTAGAGAGGAGCTCCCAGTGCACGTGCTGGCGCGTTATTTTGACTGGCGTAGCAAACCAGAGTGGCTTATTTTACAGAAATCCGTATTCTCCTCCAGCATGTGTCAGGGACAGATTGCTTGAGACAGTCCTGGAGTAGTTCGTTCTTAGCCAGCAGCAAAGCTAATCTCGTTTGGATCCCATCTGAAGCAGGGTGCCAAGTTGGCTGGGGAAATAGGCATTAAAAAAAAGCATATTTCAGGGATCTGAGGATTAACATATCAGCGCGGTGTGTCTGAGCGCTGTGCTGTTGACACTTTTCCCTGCTTTACGTTATGCATGGAGCAAATGTGTGTATGTGAGACTGTAGTAACTCAAATCCAGTTCTAAATAATGTCATGGGGCTGCGCGGTGCCAAATTTATCCACAGCATAAAAATCTCAGTTGTGCGGTTTGGGGAAAATGTTCTCCAAAGCGGTGGAAAGGAGCTGGCTGTTCCTGGGAAGGAGGCGAGGGAGATCTCAGCCCGTCTGTAAGTGGGGGCACTTAGATCAGCTCTGATCGGGCATTTTTGGTGCCTTGGGTTTTCACCCTCTGGCATCTGGCATCACCCGGCGGAGAGCTTGCACAGCACCCGGGCAGGATACAGCCCTCCTGCACCTTAACCTGACTGCCGAAGCTGTTGAGGGGTTTTGGGGGAAGAGGGGCGGCTTTGCTACGCATTGTTTTACAGTCACCTATGCATTGTCAGTGTGTGTTTTTAGAGTTTCATGTTAAAAATGTAAAAAAAAAAAAACCCAGAAAGCAGCTCCCAGTGCCCATGGCGGCGGGAGCCCCTGCTGACGCCGTCCCCTCCCGGCAGTGCTCGGCCCGCTGCGGAGAACGGAGCGTGGTGACACGGGACATCCGCTGCTCGGAGGACGAGAAGCTGTGCGACGCCAGCGCCCGGCCCCTGGCCGAGAAGAACTGCACCGGGCCACCCTGCGACCGGCAGTGGACCGTCTCCGACTGGGGACCGGTGAGACCCCGGGGTGGCCGGCCGAGTGGCCATCGCGACCCATTGCAGCTGGCCCTGCTTGCAGGCTTGCTTGTGTCCCCGGCGCTGGGAGTTTTGGGGTCAGACTCGTCCTCCCCAGCAGCTCCCAGCTCCGACAGACCCGCAGGCAGCCCGCACCCGGAGCCAACCTCCAAACGATGTGGCCGCTTTGGTTCTCCCAGTCCCCGGGTCACCTCAGAACTTGCCCTCCAGTGTGGCCACCCTGACCGACCGCCCCGGCTCCGTGCCCGGGGCTGCACCGGGGTTTGGGGGTGTTTGTGAGCACTGAGCCTCTCACGAGGTTCCTCCTTGCGCAGGGCAGGGATGAGCTGCCGGATGGGCTCCGGCTCCGGGGGTGATCCAGCACCCCGGGGTGTCCCACGGCTTCCCGGCAGGTCCTCCCCGGGGCTTCTCCCTTGCGGGGAGCGGGGTGCAGGAGGGGTTAAACCCCGAGAGGCCTGGCTGAGGGTCTTAGTGGGTGTCAAAATCCCCCCATCTGTCTGCTGCACAGCGTACCTTGACAATGCTGATGCTCCATGCCCAGAAAATGAACCTTGTCCCTTTCCCCGCTTTTCCCTTTTTTTTTTTTCCTTCCCCCCCTTTTCCCTTTTTTTCCCCCCCCTTTTCCCTTTTTTTCCCCCCCCTTTTCCCTTTTTTTCCCCCCCCTTTTCCCTTTTTTTCCCCCCCCTTTTCCCTTTTTTTCCCCTCCCTTTTCCCTTCCTGCACAATTCTGCTAGAGACCCCCTCCATCCCAAGCTATTTTTACCCAGGTTTTGATACATTAGTATCAGCTAAAAATAAGTAGTTTCCATGGCAGCAGCGGCGCTGTGAAACCCCGTACGTCTCCGCAAGAGCGGCCTCAAAAGAGCCGGGGAGCACTGGCTGCCTCGGGCGGTGCTCGGGGTGCTGCCGGCCCGGCCCTTTGCAGGGGAGGGGGGAATATTTGCAGCCACTTGCTTGGTCCCCTTGGCCTTGACCTCTTCGAGAGCCACCCCGGGGTTCCCTGCGTGTGGGCTTCCCCTCCCGTCTGGCCCGATTTGATGCTGAGTTTTGCTCAGCACCAGCACGATGGGACCGCGGGATGGGTTGACTGTGGCCGAGCTGCCCAGGGAAGGATGCGCTGAGCTTCCCTGCAGCTGCTTGAAGCTGAGCCCCAGTGATCCCTCCATGATTTGGGGAAGGTGGGGTCGGGGAGGCAGCTGAGCCCCACGGAGGCATCTCGGCCCTTGTCACGGGGATGGAGCCATGCTGCCTTCCCCGCCGCTGACCGCCCGTGCCTGCTGCGGTTGCAGTGCAGCGGCGGCTGCGGGCAGGGCAGGATGATCCGGCACGTGTACTGCAAAACCAGCGACGGGCGAGTGGTGCCGGAGTCGCAGTGCAACCTGGAGGCGAAGCCGCTGGCCATCCATCCCTGCGGGGACAAGAACTGCCCCTCGCACTGGCTGGCGCAGGACTGGGAGCGGGTAAGTGCAGCCCCCCGTGGGCTTGGGGGGTGCTTGGAGCAAGGGTTTGGTTTTGGGGGGGCGATGGAGGAGGGATGCCCTGCAGTGGGGTCGGACCGGGGTGTGCGGGTCTCAGCCAGCCCCGCTTGTGCCCCCGCAGTGCAACACCACGTGCGGCCGGGGCGTGAAGAAGAGGATCGTGCTTTGCTTGGAGATCGTCAACGGCAAGATCAAGACCCGCAACCCCGCCGACTGCGACGTCGCCAAGAAGCCCGTGGAGGAGACGACGTGCTTTGAGCGGCCGTGCTTCAAGTGGTACACGACCCCCTGGTCGGAGGTGAGCGGGGAGGGAGCCGAGGGCAGCTTGGGAGGGAGATGGGGGGAAAATACCCTTCAACATGCGCTTGCCCTGAGCGTGTGGTGCCCTGTCGCCTTGTACCAAGGACCCCACCACCTGCAAAATAACCCAAGGAGGTGGGTGAAGCTCTGCAGCCCCCAAGGGAGCACCCAGGGGGGCCCTTTCACCGCACTGACAGCTCGGGGAAGAGAGCCTGCCCTGCCACGGTGCAGTCGGGACTGGCCGTGCTTGGGGAGAATGGGAATGAGAAGAGGTGTTTGGGGTCAGCTTCGGCTTTTTTTCTTCAGCTTTTCCAACCCCCCACCCCCGCTTCCTTACCCTGCAGCTGCTGGTGGGGTGTGCATGGAGCCTGCAGGGTGCAGAGGCTGGGGGTGCAGAGGCTGGGGGTGCAGAGGCTGGGGATGCAGAGGCTGGGGATGCAGTTTGCCCAGCACCCTCCATGGTCCCCAAAGGCAGCCAGGGCTCGGTGGCTGTGGGGACAAGCCCAGCGAGTGTGGGCGAGGAGCTGTGAAGGGCTGCGGCCGGCTCCCCGCAAGCCCTCCCTGATGCACCCCTCCTCGTCCATGTTCCAGGTGCCTCGTTTTGTTTAGTCTTGCAAACCGTCGTTGCAGCCTATAATTAGCCAAAGCAGCCCTGCTGTAATCCCAGCCTGACGAGGCATCCAAAGGGCAGCAGGCAGCGAGCGCCAGGCCCAGGAGCAGCTCTGCAAACCCACGCCCGGGGTGCTGGTGAGGGGTCCCGCGGCCTCGGGGGGCTGCAGCCCCCCTGGTGCCTCGGAGCAGCTCGTTCATGGCCCTTTGCAAAGAGCAGGAGGAGGAGGGGGATCGCAGGGCAGGGGATGGGAGCACATCCACGTATCCCCGGGCAGAGGCTGCTGCAGGCGGCTGATGTTGCTGGCAGCAACGACGGAGCAAGAGGCCAGCAGTGCCGGACTGAGGCGTGACATTCAGCCAGGGGAAGTGTTCACCCCCCTGCCCTGACATCTTCAGCAGCACACTTGAGTTTTTTTAGCAGGTTCTGGCTTACCACAGACCCCTGTGATGGCAGGGTCTTGCTTCACCCCCTCTCTCTGTTCCCCAGTGCACAAAAACCTGCGGCATCGGCGTGAGGATGCGGGACGTGAAGTGCTACCAAGGGAAGGACATCGTCCGGGGCTGCGACCCGCTGGTGAAGCCGGTGGGCAAACAGACCTGCGACCTGCAGCCCTGCCCCACGGAGCCCCCAGGTGAGCCCCACCACCGGCAGCACCCCCCAGCGTCGCTTTTCCCCTGATCCCCCCAAGCAGCACCACCGAGCCTCTTTGCTTCCACCAAGCCCCAATTTGATAGTCATCCCGGGGAGGATGTGAAGGGAACAGCTCTCCCTCTGTGCCCAAGAAATGGGGCACCGTGCACCAGCTATTTCTGGAGGTAACCCCCTTAAATTAAGGGGAAAGTTTAAAAGAGGCATGCTCTGACCTTAAGAGAAAAGGGAGCTTCGGAGAGCAGACTCAGGTGCTGCTTCTGTGTGAATCTAGTGTCTGGGAAGTTTTGTCTGTGCCATTATTTTAATGATGTTTGGTCTCCAAATGTCCTGCGGGATTTGTAACTATCTCGTTATCTGACTCGTCTGCTGGCTCAAAGCCCCTGTGATCTTTAGTGAACACGCGGTTCTAATTCTTTAATAGGATTTGGGAATAAGGACGGTGTGGAAGAAAAGCATGAAAATGGGAGACAAATTTGGGGCCAGCTCCTGGCTCGGCTCCGGAGCCGCTGGGTGCCCTCGGCTGGCCTCTCCGGCAGGGTCCGGGATGCGGCACGGTGTTTGCGAGCTGCCTTGAGGCCCCCTCGTAGCAAGCTGCCTGCCCTAGGAGCAGCCTGGTTTCATGCATCCTATGGATTTTAAGCAAAATATATATATATTCACAGGGGGTTTTTTATGTATATATATACACACACAGTTTTTTATATATATTTACAGTTATATATATATTTTTACAGTTTTATGTATATATATTTAGTTATATATATATATTAAAAAAAAAATATAAAGTGTAAATCCTACGGGTTTGAAGCAAAATATTGCTCTGAAGGGAGCTGGGAGAGTGTCATAGCGGTTTCTGCCCTCTTCCCTCTCCAGCAGCTCACTTGCTCCAAACTCCAGCTGTAACGCTGCTGGACTCCCGTTCCCACATAGCCTTTTTGGGGCAGAAATTGTGAGTGTGTTGGGGTCACCCTGTGCCCTACCATGGGAGGCCCTTGGCTTGGGGACAGCTCGGTGCTGGGCTCCCTTGGTGGCTGCAGCGATCGCTGGGCAGCTCTGTTTCACAGGGAAGAGCTTGAGTTTGGGGCTGGGACCAAATAAGGTTCCCCAGGCCAGGGCAGGCGTGATGAAACGCGTCAATCTNCATCTTCAGCAGCACACTTGAGTTTTTTTAGCAGGTTCTGGCTTACCACAGACCCCTGTGATGGCAGGGTCTTGCTTCACCCCCTCTCTCTGTTCCCCAGTGCACAAAAACCTGCGGCATCGGCGTGAGGATGCGGGACGTGAAGTGCTACCAAGGGAAGGACATCGTCCGGGGCTGCGACCCGCTGGTGAAGCCGGTGGGCAAACAGACCTGCGACCTGCAGCCCTGCCCCACGGAGCCCCCAGGTGAGCCCCACCACCGGCAGCACCCCCCAGCGTCGCTTTTCCCCTGATCCCCCCAAGCAGCACCACCGAGCCTCTTTGCTTCCACCAAGCCCCAATTTGATAGTCATCCCGGGGAGGATGTGAAGGGGACAGCTCTCCCTCTGTGCCCAAGAAATGGGGCACCGTGCACCAGCTATTTCTGGAGGTAACCCCCTTAAATTAAGGGGAAAGTTTAAAAGAGGCATGCTCTGACCTTAAGAGAAAAGGGAGCTTCGGAGAGCAGACTCAGGTGCTGCTTCTGTGTGAATCTAGTGTCTGGGAAGTTTTGTCTGTGCCATTATTTTAATGATGTTTGGTCTCCAAATGTCCTGCGGGATTTGTAACTATCTCGTTATCTGACTCGTCTGCTGGCTCAAAGCCCCTGTGATCTTTAGTGAACACGCGGTTCTAATTCTTTAATAGGATTTGGGAATAAGGACGGTGTGGAAGAAAAGCATGAAAATGGGAGACAAATTTGGGGCCAGCTCCTGGCTCGGCTCCGGAGCCGCTGGGTGCCCTCGGCTGGCCTCTCCGGCAGGGTCCGGGATGCGGCACGGTGTTTGCGAGCTGCCTTGAGGCCCCCTCGTAGCAAGCTGCCTGCCCTAGGAGCAGCCTGGTTTCATGCATCCTATGGATTTTAAGCAAAATATATATATATTCACAGGGGGGGTTTTATGTATATATATACACACACAGTTTTTTATATATATTTACAGTTATATATATATTTTTACAGTTTTATGTATATATATTTAGTTATATATATATATTAAAAAAAAAATAAAGTGTAAATCCTACGGGTTTGAAGCAAAATATTGCTCTGAAGGGAGCTGGGAGAGTGTCATAGCGGTTTCTGCCCTCTTCCCTCTCCAGCAGCTCACTTGCTCCAAACTCCAGCTGTAACGCTGCTGGACTCCCGTTCCCACATAGCCTTTTTGGGGCAGAAATTGTGAGTGTGTTGGGGTCACCCTGTGCCCTACCATGGGAGGCCCTTGGCTTGGGGACAGCTCGGTGCCGGGCTCCCTTGGTGGCTGCAGCGATCGCTGGGCAGCTCTGTTTCACAGGGAAGAGCTTGAGTTTGGGGCTGGGACCAAATAAGGTTCCCCAGGCCAGGGCAGGCGTGATGAAACGCGTCAATCTCCTCATGCCTCTGCTTAGGTTGACGATGATATCTGAGAAGCTCCATGGCATTTTCCTGGGGATGCTCTGCCAGATATCGGGGAGGTGGCAGTTGCAGCCGGGGCGATGTGTTGCACAGCCCGTGGGCAGGCTGTTTATGGGGGGAAAAAATGAGCTCATGAGCTTGCGATGATTTATTTTCTTTTTCTTTTCCATATCGGTGCCTTTTGCCTTCTCTCCCCCAGACGACAGCTGCCAGGACCAGGCAGGAACCAACTGCGCTTTGGCCATCAAAGTCAACCTGTGCAGCCACTGGTACTACAGCAAAGCCTGCTGCCGCTCCTGCCGCGCACCCCACTCCTAGTGCCCGGCAGCACCCAGCACCCACGGCACACGCCGGGCCGGCACCCCTGGGCTGCGCCTCCCTTAGCAAGGGCTCCCTATACCATTTAGTAAGCACTACACATCCCACAGACCGGTGTTAAGGATGCTTTTGGGTTGGTTTTTCCCCCCCCACCGATGCAGAACTACTCTCCTTGTCCCTCTCCCGTGTAGAGGAAGGGTGCCGGCGCGGTTGCAAAGCCGTTACCGCTGTACATTGGTAGCCCTCGTTATCAGAGCTGTACATAAAGTCGTGTATATTTGATTCCCCCGAACTGCAGACACGTGCACGTGTTTCCCAAGGTCTTGTCCTTTGGTTTCTTTCCTCTGTGCAAGTTTGGGGTTGACGATGGGAAGGCGTGAACTCTGTGAAGTGCAAGTTTCCCTTTGCAAAGGGGGTGAGTGCCTCTCTCCTAATTTATCCCCGAGACCTGCGCTCTCTTGTTAGCTGCATTTAAAGTGGTGGGAAGCTCATTTTCGTTGGCTAAATGAACTCAAGCCCTTTTTTTGTAATATGTAGGTGTATACTTTTTCAGAGAATTTTATCTTATAATCAAATGTTAGTTCCATAGACCTTACAACCCCCCCGTAATGCTGACATATTGTATATAATATGGAAACATAACTGCACTTTATATCACAAAAAAGACGTGCTCTTTTTTAATATATTTGTTTACAGACAGTGAACTTTATCCATATAATCATTAAGTTGTACTCATATGTATATTTTAATAAAATTGTCATATTTATGGTGGTATCTTGTTTTATTCTCCAATTTGTAGTGGGTGTTTGCCCTGTGTGCTGGGAACACTGGAGTCGGGGCTGTGAACTTGCTGGTGCCTGGGGGAAGCAGAGCAGCTTTAAGTCGGGGAATCACGTCTGCTCGGACAATGCTGCAAGGAAAAGTCCCGGGAACTGGGGGTTTTGGGGTGGTTGCCCTGCGTTAGGGGCCCTTTGGGGTTATGTGTGTGGCTTTAGGAACTGCAACCCTGAAGCTTCTCAGGAGCTTGCAAGGAAAGAGCTTTGATCCGGTGCCAGCAAGAAAAGGGCCTTTCCACACTCCCAAGGGGGTTATTGCTCCATGTTCTGCGGGCCTGACTCACCGAGGTCGGGCCAAAGGCTCTTTAGCATCCCCCGTACTAGTGTGTGCCCACCAGTTTCTGCCGCGTTGCTCCCCTCTGCAGCAGGGAAACTCCTGCACCGGGGTGAAAGCTTCGCAAACAACACCCTGTGTTTGAAGATGCAGAGACAAAAAAGCCTCACAACCCATGTCAAAGTACTTTATTTACTTTTTTTTTTTTTCCTCCCAAAGTTCTGTACAACAGATGACCAGATGAAGGTTAGTGTGAGCTTAGTTTCCAAGCTACACGGGAAGGAAAAATGAAAAAGGAAGAAAGGAAGGCTGGCGAGAGAAGTACGGTCACAAGAGATGCAAAGAAGAGGAGGGGTCGATGCACGGAAACAAACCCCGGTAAGAACTGTACACAGGAGCGTGGCCGCAGCGGCTGCCGTACCCCCAGCGCAGAGGCATCGTCCCGGGATGCGGCACCACAGGGACCAAGCCCGGAATATTAAACTTGTAGGAAACCAAACCCAGCCCCCCCACCCCAAACAGAAACCCCCGAGGAAGTCAAAGATCCTCATTTGCAAAGACTGACTTGTACTTCAAAAGATTTCCGGGGGGAATTAAAAGCCCTCGTGGTTAAAAGTAAAATATCCAGCTGGGCTGCAAACAGCGTTTGTGAGCCGATGGGGCTTTTTCTTCCCATCGCATCTTTAAAAAGGAAAGCTGACCCAGAGCGCAGCGCTGAGGCCATTAAAGTCTCTTTGCAGCCAGTCCATCCTCCGCTGCGGCTGAGCCAGCTGTCCTCGAGTCCAGCACGATGCTTTTAACCTGATTAATGCACAATCCAGGAGAAGGAGGGCGTTTTGTCAGCCAAACGGTGAGTATTGCAAGGGTGGGGGGAAGGAATCGAGACAGCCAGGAGAAACCAGAGCATGAGAGTTCCCAGATAGGCACCGCTGCCATGAGCGATTCTTCCTCCCAAAGCACTGAATTAACCAAACGGCTCCTTTGCAGCACATTTAGCTCAGAGGGACGCGCTCCGTGGCCGGCTCCATGCCCCGGCCGGCTCCAGGGTGGCCGGCGGAGCTGGGACAGAGCTGGTGCCGCAGCCCCGGCCAGGCTGCCCGGCTGTGGGAATCGGCATGGTGAAAAATGCAAAATAGGTGGTTTTGCCTAAATCTAAAGTGTTTTGACACATTCCTGGATGGGGAGAAAATGTCATGGCTTTTTTTTTTTTTAGGAAAAAAACCCCAAATGCATGTTAAAATGTGCATGCGGGGGGGGGGGGGGGGGGCACATACATGGTCATGCTCTTGCCCACCCAGCACGCAGAGCCCTCGATTAGAAATCGCATATGGCATTATTTGGAGTGGGGACACTCGTTAGCCGGAGAGGGCTGGCTACAGGTATATTCCTCCACCCGACACTGCGCCGTGCATTATTTCCATGGCCAGGTAATGCAATGGGTTTGCAACCCCCCCAGCCCATCTCCATCGGGGGGGCCGTGGGGCTGCTCCAGGGGCAGGGCCAGGCTGTGCACCCCCCCAGCCATCCCCACCCTGAGGGGTTCGCGCCTGTCACCAGGGAATAAATGACCAACTGGAGGAGTGAGACCGCCTGGGAACAGGGCAGGGCTCTGCATACGCACGGCTGCAGCGTGGAGCGGTGCAGGAGGGGGTGGCAGAAGGGTGGGCAATAGCAGCCCCGCTTGGCTATGGGACCACGGGGTGCGTGCGTGTGTGTGCGCACCAGGGCCAGGAGCAGTCGGCTGCAGCGTGCCCCCACCACACGGCAGCAGATGCCCACCGACTTGCAGCACGAGCTGTTTTGCAGCCAACCCTGTGCCCCATTACTTGCTTGTCATCGCTCGGTGCTCCAGCCAAATGTCGAGGAGGGGGGTGTTTACTCTGTATAAAAGGATGCACAATATCAAAATCCTCTTTATAAAAGAAAAAAAAAAATGCTAGAAAACCTTGCGTCCCAGCTGCAACCGTCCTCCGCCCCCCTCGCTCCCCTTTTGGTTGTTTTTTTCCTACCCCTTTATATTGCCATTTAGCTCATCTCTGCCTACAGAACGTAGAAATACATTCAATTTTTTTCTTTCTTCTTCTTTCTTTTTCAAAGCGCTTCCATGAATTTCCCAAAAAAAAAAGTTCTCCCCGCTGTTAAAAGCCGCTTGGGCAGCGGCGAGGCGCGATGTGATGCTCCGGGCTGGGCGGGCAGCCAGCGCCTCACACATCGGTGCTTATGCTGCGGCTGCGGGAGAAAGCTTCCCGCATGGCCGAGAGCCGGTTGGGGTTGAGCGCCTGCAGGTTGGCCACGCTCACCGGCAGGTCCAGGTCTTCCTGGCTGACCGTCTTGTAGCTCACCCGCTCGCCCCCGTTGTGCAGCTCCTCGGGGGGTTCTTGCAAGAAGAAGGTGGGGGGCTCGTACGGCGAGCAGCCGGGGCAACCGGGCCGGCTCGGTGCCGGCTTCTTGCCGAAGGGTGACGAGGTGTAGAGGGACGGGCCGTTGGTCAGCACTATGTTGCGGTTGCAGTGGAGCGGCGGGATGTGGGAGTGCACGGCGAAGTCGGGCTCCTCCTCATCCTCCTCGGACTCATCCTTCTTGCAGCAGTAGTACTGAAAGGGGATGGTCCCGTGGGGCCGGGGCTCAGCCCGTGTCCCAAACCGCCCACCCTATCACTGAGGGGCTGCTCCGTGCATGCCAGCCCTGGGGACCGGGATGCAGGCTCCCCTCCCCACCGCAGCACCCTTTGGGGGCCGCGTCCCCCCCAGCCTTACCTGGAGCCTACAGTAGCAGAGGACGGCGATGATACAAAGTAAAATGACAGTCGCTAATATTCCACCTGTGATGACCACGGTCCCGGCTGTCATCCGCCCTCTTCTCCATTAACAGCCTGCAAAAGCAAGTGCACGGGGTGACGGGGAGCGGCGGGGGCCGGGGTGAGGCTGGCACTGGGTGACGCACCGGGCAGCAGGTCCCCAAACCCTCAGCTCACCCCCATTTGCAGGGGGCTAGAAACTAGGAGGGCTCATGGGAGGTGATGGGCAGGATCGGGCCAGATCCTGGCACCGGGTGCCTGTGAAAGCCATCAGGGAGTCCTCGTCCCCCCTAAATGCCACCTTGCAGGTGCAGGGAGATAAAGAAAGCCTCATGCAGTGGGTGAGAGATTTAGCAGCAGCTCTGGGGTCACACCGGGCTGTTCTGCATGCGGGAGGGGGGACCCAAGGGAAATAAAACCTTCTGCCCAGTGCCTGTGGCACTCAGGGCACCCTCCTGGCTCCTGCCTGGTGCCGGAGAGCCCCAGTGATGGGAGAAGGAGCTTTGCAGTAAGGATTTCTGAGCTGTATGCATTTTTCTCTGAGCCTATAATCCATTTTCCCCATGAAAACAATGTGGTATTTTAATTTGGAATAACTGGAGCTGCTAAGTGAGCCTTTAATGACTGCAGGGACGGGCGCTCTCCCCTCCCCGAGCAGCGAGCTGGGGTACGGGACGTGTCTGCCCGCCGCAGGAGGCACCGAGCTCCTCGCCTGCGCCACGGCCAAGCCACAGTGTTGGGGGGGCTGTGGGGGCACCCCGGGACAACGCTTCTGACAGCCTCGGGCGAGCTGCTCATTCCCACCACAGCAAACGCCACAGCTGGGACCAAGCGTGCTGGATACCACGGAGATGCCGTGGCTCAGCTTGGCCCCGTGCTTGCATTTGGGGTACCACCAGCACCCTTCTCTCCCTGGCGTGCCCCTTAGAGGAATCTGGGTGCTGACACAGAGCTGGTAGCGGTGGAAGGTCCCTGCTTCTTGTGCTGCTGGGCTCACCCAGAAGGCAGATGCTGTGCATCAAGCGCAGCGCACGAGCCCTGCAACGCCAGCGCGGGTCTTGCTCTGAGCATCTCTGCTCCGAGAGCTCGTGGGAGGGCTTGAACTTCCCTCCATCCCAAGCTCTTTGCCACAAAAAGGATGCTGGGGAGACACATACCCGCCTGCACACACCTGCTAGCAGCTATGCAGACAGCGGCACTAACACCAGCATCACTCTGCAGCTAAAAGCTCCAGCAGCCCTTTAGTGCCGCAAGTGTCGGGCTGGGAACAGGAGAAGAGACATAAATTAAGAGAGAAATGGTCCCCTGACCACCTACTCTACAAGCGCTTTAACAAAGCTGGCCTCCAGCTCACGCTATCAGGTTAAAACAAAAAACCAGCCGCCCCAGCCCCAAATTACTTCAGCACCCGAGGAAAAGCAACCGTATCTGTCAGGGATTTAACCCGCTTCCAAAGAAAATAAATCTGTGGCATATTTTCAGGCGCTTAATGTCCTGCTAAAGTTGGGTAAGTGCTGAATGGATAAAGCAGTATCACATTTTATGTTGCTGCTGAGCAGCGCTGTAGGAGGGAAGGTAATTTATAACGACATCTGAACGCCGCCTCGCACCGTGCGGCCACAGGGCAAGCGCCGGGCCAAATCCTGCCCTCATTCCGTGGGCAAAATACTCAGAGGAGGCTCGGGGGGCAGGAACACAGTCAGGGGAAGGTTTTGCAAAAAAATGCATTAGTGATTTAGAAACTTTGGTTCCTGTTTAAAGAGGGATGGAGGCACTCGGCTGCAGACCTCGGGCTACACCTGGTGCTGTGGGTGCGTGCACCGGCCTGGCAGAGCCGGCTGGAAATGCTCGTTCGTGGGTGCTTTGCTGCTCCCGTTTGCAATCACTGCAAGGGCCAGGCAGGGCTGGGTGCTGCACCCATCAGAGAGGATCAGCATCTTCGCAAGCTCCTTGCCAGCCCAAGATGCCAGCAGGCAGGGCTCGGGCAGGGAGGGCTCCCTGGCTTCCTCACCAGTTAATTAAACAGCTGCCTAACTGGGGGGACAGCGAGGGTTGCACAGAGCCAATTTTCATGGTTTCTGTCCAGCCGCGGTCAGCCAGACATGGCATCGCAGCCACCGCTCCATCCAGAGCAAGACCATTTGCATCTCGCTCTTTTTCCCTCCCATAACATACTTGTCTGATTAAAGCTGCGTACCTGGAAGCATTAAACTCTCCAGCGTGCAAAGTGGGAGGAAAGCAGAGCATGTGGAGGCCCATAAGCAGAACAATTCCTGTCTAGACCTCCTTTATACATTTGTTCCTAATTTCACGCTCCACAGGCTCCCAGATTCATATATTTAGTAATAAATATCCTGGTAAAAGGAAGTGCTTTGCAGCTCCGCTGTGGTCTTGGAGAAAGTATGCAGGAGCCTTGGTATTAGGAACGCAGGCACTGAGAGACGCGGTCCCAGCAGACGGTCGCTTGGCTCCTTCCTCGCCCCTTGGTAACATTAGGAGCCCTCGAGCTACCGAGGATGCCTGAACCCCCCCAGCCCCTCTGCCCCATCCAAATCCAGCTCCCAGCACGTCCTCCATCGCTGCCAGACAGCAGGGAAGGGGCTGTGGGGGGATGTTAACTCCGCACAGGCTGTTTGCCCCCAGCCCAGGAGCCCTTTGCTGTAGGAGAGTCCCCAGCGCCGGGGGGGTGACGGGATGGTGCCTCTCGAGGTTGCTGTGGGCAGGTGGGAGCTTGGGTGCAATGCTCCCCCCTTCCTCGGCACCCTGCCTTACTTTCCCTGCGCACAAAGGACAGGTCATACCGCAACAAACGGAAGACACGTCCCCGCGTGGTTGCTACAGGCTGCTCCTGGATGAGCCGTTGGGTTTTAGACACAATCCTGTGCTGCTTGCCTGCTTTTGCCAGGACATCTATTGCTGCAGCTACAGAGGCACCATCCCTGCAGCCCTGCAGCGGCTGGGAAGTCTCAGGGTGTGAGAAAATTGCCTTTTCCATTCCTTGCAACCTGGAGAATCATAGAATCATAGAAGCACTAAGGTTGGAAAAGACCTCTAAGGTCATCGAGCCCAACCGTCAACCCAACCCCCCCATGCCCACTAAACCATGTCCCCAAGCGCCTCATCTACTCGTCTTTTAAATCCCTCCAGGGATGGGGACTCCACCACTGCCCTGGGCAGCCTGAGAAGACACAAGCAGAGCTCCCATCGGTTCCAGCCCTGGACCAGTGGCTCCTTTCCTCGCTGACACCCCCTGCACGTCCCTGCCATGGCTGAGGACATGGGCTCTGAGGTTGCCCTGCTCACTAGGAGCCAGGGCTGCATCAGCCCCTCTGCTCCCCTCTTTGCCTGGGCGCTGCCACGAGGGACCGACGGACCTTCCCGATGTCCTGCAGCCCAGCCCAGGGGGCTGGGGGAAGCTTCCTACCAGCAACAAAGAATGGGACAGCACAAAATTGCACTTGACAATGCAGAAAGAAGAAGAGGGGAGAATAAGAAATCATCCCCCTGCCTTCCCAGCATCTTGAACGCGGCCCCTGGACCGCCGAGGGTGCCCGGTGCGGGGAGAGGAGAGGCTGCTCACAGCTGCGCCTGGCTCCTGGGGCAGACGGGCTGTGCAGCCAGCGCCTCTCGGGAGCCTGCGTGGGAGGAAGGCTTCAGAGCAGCTGGGGGGGCCGAGCTCAGCCCATCTGAGGGCTTCAGCTAACACCCGGCTAACTGCGGCTCCGAAATGCTGAGCTCCAGGTGCTGGAGCACTCCAGCCACAGCCAGCTCCTGTGGACTGGCCTGACCCTGCCTGCCGAAGCTGTGGGAGAAGGAGACGCAGGGAATGCTAAGGAGACCACACTGGGGTTTCTTTAAGAGACCCTCAAGTGCCCAGCTAAGCCAGCTTCTGGGATTAACAGGTCTTAAGAACAATCTTCAGGCCAGACCTCTATGTGAATGGCGCTTCCGCTTATCCCATCCCACCCCGTCCCATCCCAACCCATCCCCACTCCCATCCCCAGGGCAACACAGTCACCCCAAAGCCTTTTGCACTAGCTGAAAGTGCTGTCACAGCAAGTGCCAAATAAAGGGAGTGCTGGTCCCACTGAAACTGCCTGCACAAGGAGACCGTGTCTTACCTGAGAAGAGCTGTAGCCCATGGCTTGTCCTACCTGCATCCCCCAGCAGCCCTGGGACCTGCTTCCTCTGCAGCCAGAAGCAGCACAGCTCTCTATTTAACAAGGAAGTTGGGAATTGCCCTTATTCACCTGACTCCAGAAGCTGGAGATTTAAACAAAACAGTCAAATGAGGTACGAAACAACAACTGGCAGCACAGACGCGAGTGCTGGCAGGATTGCTCACGCTGGGTACGCCAGCACTGGAGCAGGTGGGAGCTTGGACCCCAGCATAATAAACACACAGGAATAAACACACAGCCAGAAACACCCCGCGCTCGAGGGACACCCAGCCCAAACCTTCTGCATGAGACCCCCGGCCCTCCTCCTAGCCGCTCTGCTGATCACAACGGTGGTCTCACACGTGCGGAGGGGAGCGGGGATCAGCTCTGCCCTGCGCTTCCAAATGGCCAAGATGGAAAAAAGAGAGAAAAAAGAGAAAAAAAACCCACCCCACCCTTCCCAGGGAGCGGAGGAGGCCAGGACTCTGTCCTGAAGTAACACCATCCTGCCTTGTCTTGGCTCTGCTCTGCGCTAGCACATCCCCGGCCGTGCTGCGTGCTTGGCCGAGTTGTTCCTGCGCCGAGCCCCGCTGCCGCGCGTGGGTGTCCTCCTGCACCTGGGAAGGGCCTCCGAGGGGGGAGCGACCCTGCACGCCAGCACGGCCCCCCAGGCAGGGTCCCCACGCTGCCGGCACTGACCCCCCTCCGAGCATCACGAGCGGTGGCTGGTGGTGGTGGGTCAGCTTGTGTGGGTCACTCTGGGGAGAATAACCAAGGGAGGGACCTCACCGGGGAGGATGCTCAGGTTGGGAAGATTAAGTCCTACGTGGAAACTGGGGGTTAAGCAGCTGTGTACGGGGGGAGCACGAGCCTGACCCTCCGTGGTGGAGGGTCACGAGCTCCACAGGTCTTGTCCTGGGTGGGCAATGCGGCCATTTCCCAGCTCATCCAGGCACAACGAACCCTGATGCCGACACTTCTGACCAAGCCCCACTTCAGAAGAAAGGAAAAGAGCTCAGCAAGAGGCCGGGGAAACAGGAGAGCACCCGAGTGATGCCGGCTGTCTGAGACACCGCTCCTCTGAGCCGCTGGGTCTTGCTGCTGCTGCTGCTTTCCGTCCCGGAGCTGGGTGCAGCCAGCGTTCGTGGCCCAGGACCTTGGTCCAGAGTAACACGAAATCACACTATAATAAACTGGCTGGGGCAGAGAAGACTGGATCTGAGCCCTCGATGCTGCAAAGTTTCAGGGTGAGCCTGGCGTACACTGCCCTGTTGTCCCCCCAGGTGCCACCTAAGTGCCACGGCTCTGCCCAAGAGTAAACCCTGGAGAGCACGGGGGTGATGGAAAGCCACTGCCCAGCCAGCAGCCACCAGCCTGGGAGGTGGGAAAGCAGCAAATAAGTTAGAAGCCAAAAACAGTTTGGTGGCAAATACAGCCTTATTTCTGCATTTCCCCCAGTTCCTGTAATTCTACCCAGTCAATGAATAAGAGCCGGGCTGCTAGGAACAGCCGGGCAGCGTGCCAGGGAAGACTTTGCATTTACGGAGCCAGGGGACAGGGCAGCTGCCAGAAACACAGGCGGAGAATGTGGCTTTCCATATGAAAAACACTTTAAGCAGAAGGCCTGCATCACTTTTGTTTGCTTTCTCTCTCTTCCCCCTGACGGCAGCACTCCTGGCCTGGGGGCTGATGCTCTGCGTAAACAGCAGGGATTTAAACAGCCAGGCTTGACAGTGGGTGGGCTGGGGAAGGGGTGCGTGGGGGCTTGGTGCCTGTGGACCCATCGCTTCGGCTAGACCATCTGAGCACTCCTCAACGCAAGGACAAGACGAGACACGTCTCATCAATCAATGTTTTCCCATCTCAGCACAAGTGCTTCCCATGTGGCACCCCCCCCTCCCCAGTATCTCCAGGCACCCCATACTCCAAGTTACTTTTGAACACTTTAAGAACAAAGGGTACTTAACTCCCTGCTGTCCCCTGTTTGGAGAATGCTACTCACGATTTCCCAGGCTGATCCGTAGCAGATGGGTCCTCCTGGGTGCTGCAGACGGCTCAGAGATCCCAGCAGCCCCATCCTCCCATCCGTACCCGCAGGGACCGCGCTCGCCCCCATCTCTGCTGGGGCACCGGCCCTTTGCAGAGCGGGAGGTGCTTTTCCTACCCTGAAAATGGGGGTTTGCACCATTATTGATAGCACCTGGAATAAGAAGGATTTTTGGAATTGAGTCTACGGCACATCGGAGAAGGCTCCACCGCCCAGGAGATGCAGCCAGGTCTGGGCCAGCACTCACAGGCTGTAACGCTGCCGTGGGCTTTTAAATGATAAATCAGAATGGGGAGCAAGACATTTCACACCCACCTGAAACTGCGTGTCCCCTTCTGGTGGCCTTAGAGCACCAATTACAGAGGTCACCAATACCCTCACGCAGGTACCTCATGGTTCAGCTAAGCCTGCAGTGACCCCTGCAGCTTCCCCCCCCACCGCTAATGCACCCCCAGCCCTCCTGCCCGCTGGGACAGACCCCGGTACTTCAGCTCCCACTGATGTCCAGACCAGAAACAACACATTTCAAAGGTGATCTATACACAGCGCCTGATAAATTATTCAGCAGATAGGATATTGCTGGAAAAGTGCTGAGCTCTGCAGAACAGGATCCCGGCCACCTCCAGGCTCCGGCGCTGCACGGGGCGGCTTGGGCAGGGCTGGGACGGCAGCTCGGGGCAGGCTGTGCTGGGGACCAGGGCTCCCGGGCGCCTGGGAACGGCCGAGGGCAGGAGGACAACACCATGGCCATGGCAAGGTGACAAGAGCTGGGGTGCGAGAGAGCCCTCTCCGCCCGCAGGCACCAGCTCCGTGCTCTCCCGTGCTGGTTTCAGTGGGAGTTAAGCCTGGAGGTACATCAGGCTAATGCAAGATGAGCATCGGGTCGATATGGGAATGTATCCCCCGTGTTTGCATCAACCATAATCCATGATAAACTGCTCCAGGGACCGTTCCTCTCCCCTCTGCCCGTTCTCAGCTCAGCCCTTTAAAGCCAGAAATGCTCCTCCAGCACTCCCAGACTAGTGCCGATGGTCAGGCTGAGACGGGGAATGGGGACAGTCAAATGTCACAGTGACCTGCTCCTTCTATCTGCTCTTATTATCATCCGATATAACGATATATAATAACGATATTATATATCATTAAAAAACAGAATTTTATAATCCAAAGTGTTTTGTTACATATTGCACAGCAGCCCGAAAACTCCTAGATAAGCCACTGCTTTTCCGATAAGTTGTATAAGCTTTTTCCACACGCTGAGGACACCCCGTATCTGTATCCCTGCAGGCGTCCCTGCTAGCGCTGGCACTGCCAGAGCAGCCGGGCTCTACTCCTGTGCGAGGCAGCTCATCGGCAATGAAACCCAGCAAAGGAGGCCCAGGCTATTCAGGAGATACATCATACAGCAACAGCCACTCTGAATTTTGGGTTTTCCTGATGCTTAAAAAACCCCAGAAGTTCATGCGACAATTAGCGAACCTCTCCCAGCAATTACTAGTTTTTAAAACAGAGCTTGGCACTTAGTGAGCCATCTGAATTTTCAGCACACTTAAGCAGGCTGCCTTCAAAGCGCATCGACCGAGGGGATGCCTGCCCCAGCAGCGCGCGAGAGGGAATATGTGCTCTGCAATAATGAGGCAATAATGTCTTTTAATACAACCAAATCACGCCTAATGAAAAATAATATTTGCACAGCTTATCAAAGTGGCATTGAGGCTTACTAAGCAGAACTCCAGGCATGAATTTAAATGGCTGCAGATGCTAAACAGAGTGCGGCGATGCCGCTGGGGACGGACGAGGGAAAACACTGAATCACCTGGATGGTGTGTGCGCTGCCCTCGGGAATGTCCCCTTCCAGTGCCCCTGGGGCCATCCCAAAGGTGCTGCTATCTCTGACCCAAAGGGACAAGGGAAAGTGTCTGCGGACACTTCAGCATCGCCTGGAGTAAAGCAGGATATATACACCCAGCTCTGCCCTTCTGATCCTCTATAAAACTGGACAGAGCACGTCCTAAAAAGCAGGGATAGGGATGCTCGTGACATCGATAGGGATGCTCGCGACTCAGCGCTGCACAGCATCCTCGCACACCAGCCCTGCGCTGGCATCAGTCCAGGAGAGGTAAACCCAAAAACCAGGCCCAAGGAAGGAACCGGTGCAGACGTGATGGACTGGCCTCCAGGTCCGACGCTGCGCACGGTGAGCTGCCGCAGCAGGGGCTCGCCGCCAGCCGGTTCCTGTCAGGATTTGAGAGCTGCTGTCAAACCACACCAGAGGGTTTTGCCCTCCCCAATCCCACCTTTCATTGCCCAAACAATCACACTCTGCTTAAGTACCAGGAATTATTTCCATACATCAGCTGGAAAGCAGGCCGTAATCCCAAACACATAAGCAGCCTAAACTCCTTAAAAAAAAAAAAAAAAAAAGAAAAAAGAAAGAAAGACAGGCTGTCTTTCCACCCTGCATCATTTAATCGCCTCATGAATTATGGTTTAGTCAGCCTGAGATATTAGCATCAGAGAGAGCAGGTTTTGGTATTAGCAGCTTGAGATAAGCTATCAGTAATCACTGCTGAGTGGGAAATAAATCAGAGGGTGGGGAGCACCCACTCACCGCGCGGACTTCTCCTAGCAGGGCAGTTCTGCAGGCTGTAAACGTCCCCTGGCCAACCTGAAAAGCTTGGGTTAGGTTACTGAGAACTAACGATACATCTTACTCCTGACCAGTACTTTTTCCTGCAATTCACGGAGCAGGCACTGCTCCCTCTCCGTCGCCGTCCCGCGAAGAGCTCACCGCAGCCCCCCAGCAAGGCACGGTCTGCTGGAGCGCTGGCGGAAAGATCCAAAAGCCTTAATTGTCAGAAAACGCTGCTGAAATGATGCACCAAAGGTAGAAAAAAGGGAATTTGTCCTCCTGAAAGAGCAAGTCTTTCCAGAATTGTTCCATTCACCTGGATTTTGAAAGCTCTTCAGGCTGCTGCCCCGGGAGCCCGACGCAGCCCGGGTGCCCCGAGGGACCCGGTTCCTGACACCAATAGCTCCCACCAGCTTTTCCGCTGTCACATCTCCTGGCAAATGCCTCGAGAGCAGGTTTCGTGGCTCAGACGGGACTGCTGGGCCATGCGGATGGGAAGAGACTCGCACAGAATTGCCAGCTGAGCTCTCGGCAGATTACAGCCCTGGCTGGGAGCTGGAGCTGCCTCCTGGCCCCAGGGGCACCGGCACCGCAGCTGGGATGGGTCCGGCACTCCCATCCGCGACGGTCCTGGGGACAAGGACACTGCGCAGAGGGAGAGCAAGGTCTTGGTACCCTCTGATGGGCAAAGCAACAGGAGCAGCAGCTCTCATGGTGGCCCTCCCAACAGTGGCTGCTTTAGCTCCAGGGATTTGTTGGCTCCGGCCGTGCAGTGGCATCTGCACGGAGCCTCATTTTTATGGGAAGACATTGCAGCACCTATCCCGGGGGAGATGGGCTGAGTCAGCCCTGCTGGGATTCAGCCCTAAAAAAAAAAAAAAACCACATGCCTCGAAACTCCTGTTTGCACCTTTTAGCTTTTGCCTTAGGCAACCACAAAGCCACGCAGACCCCCGCACGGCACCGAGCAGAGCAGCAGCCGATGCAGCCAGCAGCCAGCCCCAGCTGCACATTCAGCCTTTGTGCAACGTCTGAGCTGATGCCCTGGTTCAGCCCAGGGCCTCTGGCCCCGGCTCCTCTCCAGCTCTGGCAAATGAAGCAGTACCGTGCCCAAAAGGGAAAGCATCACGATGCCAATACCCATTTTACAGACAGGGAAACTGAGCCCTGGGCTGGTTAAGGTTCTGCTTTTGAAGCTAGGTTGCTTGAAATCTATCAAATACCAGCCCGATTCCAGACTAAGGTGCTTTCCCCCAGGCCAGGCAGTGGGTAAGCAGCGAGCTGGGATCAGCTCCACTCTCTCTCCACTCCCTACACCAGTGGTTGGGAAGGATAAGTCCCCACACCTGACCCGGTGGCCCCTGCAGATGTCCTGAGACGCAGATGAGCCATCGATCAGGGGCAGGTACAGTGTACATTTCCAGTAAGCAGTAAATCCAAGAGCTTTGCATTTCCAAGAGGTATGAACACAGCTCCGTGGGATGGGAAGATCCTCGGCAGATTAAAGTCTTTGTGAGCTGCACAACTCGCTCTCACTCGCTCAGGATTCGCGGCCCCAAGGAGGCTGGGGGGGAGGCAGCACCCATTTCCTTGGTGCTCATTAAATGCAGCAACCTGAGAGCTCCAGGGACCACCCTCCGCTCAGCTGCAGTACCGGGCAGGAGGGGGACCAGCCCCCCGCTGTCCTTGCCCCCCCGGCTGTGGGTGGGTAGCTGACGGCCGGTGACAGCCCCACGCTGTCCCCCCGCTGTCACACACCGTTTCCTGAGCTGCCCTGGGCTCCGGCTTTCCATGCAACCTGCTCACTCCTCACCAGTCCCCGCTCCTCCGCCCTTGTGACACAGAGTCCCTGCAGCGTGACCTGGGTCTGTGCTCCCAGCTCCTGCTGCTGGGTGACACGGGGTGACTCCCCGGGTGCTGGCTGCGACCACCCAGGGACAAGCCCTCGGGGCTGCCCGCACAACCGCCCAGGCACCACCAGACCCACCCGGGATCTCCAAAGAGACATACGCTGCTGCCTTAAAAAAAAAATCACAAAAAAGGTAGGGAGTTTCCATAGCTACAGCTTTACGTTGCTCTGGCAAAGGCTCAGGTTCAGCCCGTGTAACAAGAAGCAAGCAGAGTGTTTTTCCCACTCCAGCCAAGCACGGTAGCGTGGTGCATGAATAAAGAAGTGAAGAGAAGAGAGAGAGCTCGGCGATTCTGGAAATAACGCATCAATATTAAGGACTGGCACGCGAGGCTGCCTCTAGCCCTGCGCTCCCGGCCCTGCCTGGCCCATCGCTTGTGTGGGGCACGAGTTGCATTTGCAGGTGGGCAGGGAAGAAGCCCTCACAGCCCCCCTCTCGTCACCACGGCGAGCGAGACACGTACCTTCATGCCGCTTGACACGGTCAGAGGCCAAAAACTGCCTCCTTTAAATTACTGTCCGCATGGTGCTCCCAGGACTGGATTTCCAGAGAGACGGGGAGCCGGTGCGAGCGGTGAATCTGCAGAGATTTAGTGCTGCTGCCAATGCAGAGTCACTGTCCACAGGACCCGGGGACATGGGGTTTGCCTTGCTTCGTATCCGTGCCCTGAACAACGTAACGTCACGCACTTCGGGCTGGTGTCAGCGCCGCGGCTCATGGGGAAGAACATGCACAGTTGCAAACTGCTCTGATCATGAAGAAGAGGCCGATGGGCTTCCTCATTGCTTGTGACCAGGAGTTTTCCTACAGGCAGTAAAATCTCCTTATGTTATCCTTTTTAATAAGGATTTATCATTGCTGCATCAGGGGAATTAATACAGACCCGTCCGAGAGGGTAATTTTCAAATTCTTGGCAACTTACTCTGAACCGGTTCCAGTAAATTTTCCTTTTTTCCTCACTTAATTCTGTTACAGCTTTTCCTGGGAGATGAGAGAGGGGAAGATTTAACTCAAAGGAAAAAAAACCACAAAACAACAAAATCATAAGCAAAAAAGCGGAAAAGATAAAGTAATAAATACAGCTCAGCTGACAACCGTCATTAGGTGAATAAAGAAATGGAGAAAACCTTCACACAAATTGCTCTGCTCAAAACCATGTGGGCTTAACAGGGCTGCTGGGATCAAATGTTTGAAATATCGACTGTTCCCAGGGACAGCATCTTTCAGAAATCACAACACGTGATGGATCTTTTTGCCTAGTGTCAGCATTAGGACGACGCAACCCCTGCCTTTGAAATGACTCCTTGATGCTAGAAAGGCCCTTGAGAGCGATGTGGTGCTTTGTACTCCCCGCACACTCACTCTCCCGTCTTCTCACCATCCCCAGGAGCCAAAGCAACGCTACTGCCGGCACCGAACAGCATGGGAAACTGAGGCAGGCGAGGCTTGTTGGGCAAGGCGCTCCCACCACTTCTGCCGGCGTCCGATGCCCGCACTGCCAGGCTCAGCACGCCTCGTGTTTGCAGCGGTTCAGTGCCGGCATCTTCCCGAGCAGGCTGCAGTTTTTGTCCTCCTCGCTTAAATGATGCCTGACTTGGGGCATCTCAAAGGACTAGCAAATGCCAAGTAGCTTCTCTTTGAAAGCCAAGCCTTAGACCGGGGCTCTGAATCACCCCTGGGTGTTTGAGCCCTTCCTTGGGCTTGCTGAAGGGCGGACGGGGCAGGGTACCAGCAGCAGCCGTACCTGCTGTGGGACGGGCTGTGCTTCCCGCAGCCCCGGGGGGGTCAGATCACGTAACCCCGTAGGGACGAGCATGCAGAAATGCCTCCATCCACCCTGGGAAGCAGGAGGAGACTCACCCCCGGCGTCCTTGGTGCCCACCCTCCGAATCCCAGTTGAATTCCACCTTTCTTCACTTGCACGGTGAGTACGCTCACCTCACTTTGAACAGGTTTGCTTAAACTCATTGGAAGTAGGTACGTTATACTGTTAAATAACACCTTCTGCCCCAGAGCTAACCTTGCAGTTGTGATGAACTGGGAACCCATAACCAAAGTAGCAAAAGCTTTCACGGAACCTTCGCTGATGTCTGAGCTGTGCGGACATCACCCTGGCCACGCTGATGCTGTAGTACCACAACAAGCTCTTCATTAACAGCCTGCCTCAATGGTAAACCATACAGAAACCTGCTCAGCAGATAAGTTTAAGTCTTACAAAACCCAGTCCTACAAATGTGAGGATCTTCAGCTGCCCTGTGCCTGGTTAGCAGACCACAGCTCATCGAAACGCAGGTGCCCGACTCGCGATGGAGCTCTGCCTGCAGGAGATGCCCCTCGCAAGGTTAAACAGAACCACAGGTCTCCTCTGGGAATCGGGAATACATTCACTGGTCTCTCAAACCATGGGCCTGTTTAATAAAACACCCTGCAACCTGGCTGCCACTGCTCCTGGGCTTGACAGCGGAGAGACTGGGCAGCACGTGGGAATTTCTGCTGGGATCACAGGATGCTTCAGTTCTGCTTCTGGTTGGTTTAATTAGGATATCATGAAATTGCACAAGATTGTGATATTCAGGTTATATGGAATGTTAGCATTCGTATCAAAGAAAGAACTTTTTATTTTCAGGTTCCTGCAATTGTTCTCATCTGTATTCATTTTTGGAAATCTTCTCTTTTTGAGCAAAATCCAAGCATTGGCTACAGCAACAGCGTGCCAGCGTTCCGCATTTCTGAGGCTGGGCAACTCTAATCCTCTGTAGTCTACAGTACTGCCATAGCCCAGCAATATTCATGCTTTAATTTACTGTCTATCAAGTCAGACAGTATTTTAAAGACCAACCCTTTGTCTGCCAATCCTAACATTCAACAATATAACAATTTACAAAGGTATCCAGAAAGCAAGTATGATCAGTGCTTGGTTTCTCCAAAACCAGTATCACAGTCTTGTGTTTTCTATAACCTTTGTCGTTTTATTTAAAAACACAGCAAAAACAAAGATGTGATGCCAGAAACACAAGAGAAAATATGTGCAACCAAGAAAACCCCACTTTCTGTGGGCTGAATCTGCTCCCACGAGCTACTGTGGGAATCAGGAATAACTCTTGAGAAGACAGTAATGCTAAACGATTGCAAATCAGAAAAAGCAAGCTGGAACTGTCTAATATTAATTGCGTACATATTATGCTTGTCTTTATCTCAGGGGGCTATGCCTGCCCACGGGATGCCACATCCAGCGCTGGCCAGAGGGAATACCAGCAGGACTCCACTGCGAAGAGCCGCCAGGATCATCCCGCTCACGAACCCGGCCCTTCTTACAGCCCAGGATTAGGCACAGGGGGTTTGTGTCCCCGAGGTGCCGAACACCCTGAGAGCTTCTGCCCGCGCCGGAGCGAGCCCAGCGGTGCCAGCACCCGGCGCTGCAGACCAGGGCTGCCCTTCGCCGGGTACCTCTTCGGCTCCAGGTGCAATCCGTAGGAAAATGGCTTTAGTGACAGCCGGATCGGAGAGGTCACCTGGAGGGGTTTGAGAAACACCTTTCAAGCACTTTAATGCATTTGGGTGGGGAAGGGGGGGCTGGCCCCGCTCTCTGCCGGGGGCACGCTCTCGGGAGGGCTGCGGCCACAGGCAGCGGCTGAACCACGCAGCTTTTTGCTGTTTTGCACGAGGAAAGGAGTCGCAACAGAAACCCACGGGACAGATTTAAGTTTGAATTATTCCCCCAGCCCCTCCTTTGTGCAATATAACAATAAAACCACAAAATTCGCCTAATGGCAAACCCAAACCAACACTTCTTATCCTTCCCCTCCCAATTCCACTCCCACTCTCGCAGCGTGGCTCTTTTTCCCCAGATCCCCCCACTAATCTTTCTAGGCGACACCAATCAAACCAAGACACCTCCTTTTCCTTCCACATGAGAGCCTTATAAATTGCATCCCTGTAAATCCCTGCTCGCACTGGCTTGCAGAGGGAGACGGGGAGAGATCCCCAACAGCGAGGCTGAGCATTTCCTCGGCCACCCTCCCGCAGCCGGGGCACCGCAGCACTTGCTCAGAACCGAGTCTTTGGCAGCCTCCACACTATATTTTCTCCCCAGGGGGGAGTTTAGCTTGGATTGCCACAAAAGGCGTCATGTCTTGCTATGTAACTCACCTATATTCTGTTAACTAAAGAGTGACAACGTGCACGCTATTGTTCTGCGGATGCAAGGGTGGGAAATCAGGAGGAAGAACGAGCATCGCTGCCTGCATGGACAATCCCACAGACACCCGTTAGGGAGAGCCTCCCTGCACTGCACAAGCTGTAATCGAGCAATGAATTGTAATCCAGCAATGAAGACGGGCAACAAAAAGAGGAGAGTTAATGGTTTGCCAAAGTGCTGGCAGGAAGACCCACGACAGGTCTTAAAACAAATCCGCACTGAGAGGAAAGGGAATCCAGATGTAAACTGCATGGCAAAACCAAGCAACATCCTCCGCTTAAATGGGGAAGCAAACAGGGGCTGCAGAACAGGAGCTCTGTTCAGGGATTGCACTGTCCCTGCCAGTCACTTCAGCAAATGCTGTATTATTTCCTAGGGAAAAAAACCACCAAACAACCCAGAGGAGCGAAGGTGGAATATTGGGAATAAAAATGAGCAAAGCTATTTGCAGGTAAGTTATTTGTCTCACAGGAAACGGTGCCTGTAAGCGGATGCTTTAGCGGAGCTGCGGTTTGCACGCCGTAAGGCAGCCGCTTCGGGGACTCGTCTGGCACTTGCCTGTGAACTGCGTCTCCAGGCACGTTCCGGCATCATCACAGCAAATACCCTCTCCGATGGAGCCCGTATATGATCTTTTACAACAAAGTCCAAGACATCTCTCTGCTGTGATCAGTGCTGGTTTACAAGTCTTTGAATCTCGAGACAGTTGAAGTGACCCGAGCTGGGGAGAGGTCGGGGGAGCCGATGACTTCTGAATCTGTCACAAAGCTGCGGTGGTCCCCAGAGGGTTTCAAAGCAGCCACATCACCCAGCAAGCTGGGTATTTATCTCCCCCCAGGCAGCCAGTTTCCTTTCGTTCATGCTGATGTGTTAACCTCAAACAGTCCCACACTCTCCGTGAGCAAAGACCAGTCTGGCGCTGACTGATGCCAGCTCTGCAGGTCCCAGCGGAACAGGCTGTGCTACAAGAGGCCACTTTTGTCCATTATGGCCCAGCCTAGATTTTCAGGCAGCTGAGGAACAAGGGACCGCTCTGCACAGGAAAAACTGAAACCACAAAGGACTTTTCCTCCCAGTTTGCTAAAAGTCCCCTCCAGCAGAAAGGAAGGAAATCCCAGCTGTGTGGCGCGCCCACCACTTGCAATCCCCCCAATCTAATGAGCTTATGAGCTTCTGCGGCTCAGACCCTTTGATGAACTTGTACCTAGAGAAAAGCCATAGCGTGGCCTCAAAGCCATACCTAAAGCTGGCTGTGCCAGGGCTTCGTCCCCTGCCTGGTGAGAGGATCATCTCCTTTATCCCCTGCCCAAGAGAGGCCAACCAGTGCAGCCTTGGAAGAGCCTAAGCTGGAGTTTAGTAGCAATTTAAAAAAAAAAAAACCTACAAGCTTTTTCACCAAAGCCTATTTTTCAGGCTGGCAGCTTCCGATGGCTATCTCACTACCTAAGTTTTCGTAATTGATATCTCAATGACTGACCCGCGGGAGGGCAGGGCTGGAGCACAGCAGATGAACAGAAGGGAGAAAACTGATAGGGAGAGGCAGGCTGGGGTGTGTGGGCTCTGAACGGCTCCTCTGCAGCACTGACACAGCCTCATGGCAGCATCAGACGAGGCAGAGGAGGGCTGGAGCCAGTGCCCGGGACGGGATGGTCCTGCTGGGGGCAGAGTGCTCTGGTCGGCTCCAGGACTCCATGGGCACCTCGCTCCCCCCACCTGTCCTCAGAGAAAATCAGTGGCAAAACCAAAAGAAAGATGTGGGAGACCGCGAGGTGATTTCCTCCCCATGACGGCTCTCCGAGGGGCATGACATTAATGGTGAGAATTAACTCTGTTTGCCCTGGGGGCAGGAGTGATTTCTGCCAGGCGAGCGTGCAGATGCAAGGCTGATGTGAGCGACAGCGAAGCCACATCTCTCCCCTTCTGCCACACGTGAGCAGTGTCCTTGTCACCTGGGCAAGGGGATGACGGCTGGCACTTTGCTTCTGCCAAAAATCCACTCGCCTTTCTTTTTCTTTCATATTCTTTTTTTTTTATAAGAAGGCTATTAACTGAACAGGGATGTGATGAATAAAGATGTGGGCTGCAGCGTGTCTCCCACCGTGGCCTCGCTGAGCCCTGCGAGCGCTGGCAGACCTTGCCAGCCCCCCTCTCCCTGCAGAGCCTCCCGCCCTCGTCTCAGGTGCTCAGAGGCGGTTGCTTTACCCACTGCTAATGACACTTATTTTCTTTTCAAAGGTCTCTTTCTCTCCCTCTCCCTGCTGATGTGAACACTGCTGCCCTGTTACGCTGATCTGAGCGTTTTTTTTTTACTGTTGAACCGGCGGTGGTCTCCCCCAAATCCCCCATCTGTGCCCCCCGCCTGCTCTTCCCACAGCACATTTCCCGGGCTTGATTCAACCAGCACTGAAGTAAAGAGAAAAACTCCTCACATTTTCAGGTTGGATCAGGTCCCTGGCCTGGCGAGGACGGGCTGAGACTTGCTTTTGAGTTTCTGGTAACTTGCCTCTAAAATGTCCTTCAGAAAAAGGCAGTTATCACAGTGCCATTAAGGCTTTCCCCATTGCACGGCCAGATAACTCACTAGGAGCCTTTCGAACTAACCTTTAAACAATAGATCCTGTCTTGTTTACTGAATGTTTCTGAACTCAGCAGTAATGCATCCAGATGTCACCCGTGTCTACTGTAGGCCTAACTATTTCTGGAAACGCACCAAGGGCAAATTGCTTGAATAATGTCAGATATTGTTGCAGAGAGAATGTGACAAGTTTCCATCTCTGATAAAAGCTGGGGAGCAGGGAGATGTTTCCCAGGGCGGCAGAGCTCCGTGCACCTTCAACTCAGCCCCGCGCAGGAGCTGCATCCCTCCCTGGAGCTCACGGGCAGGTACAAGCGACGTGTACTTTCTGGCTGGGGAGAAAATTAGCGTTGCTGTCAAGCAAAGCTTGGCAAGCTCACAAACTGCCATGCTGGGTGGTTTGTCACTATGGGTGGCTTTTGTCCTGGAGGTAAGAGAAGGGGAGAGAAGTGTTGGAGACAGTGAGGAGCTGTCCTCATGGCCAGGCAAACTTGGGGAAGACCTCTCAGCCCATCTTGTGCCATTACTCTGAATGAAGCTGAACACCAGCTCTGACCCAACAAGTGAGATAAAACTCCGTCTGAAGTGAGAAAGGGAACAAAACTCCACCCCAGCCCCTGACTCATCTCTTGTCTCCACTCCATGGCCTGCCAAGAGGAGCACCAGTGCACGCCGAGGGAGATGCCTGCATCTCCCAACAGCGTCCCAGGCTGCAGCTTACACTGCTGTGCCCCCGGCTCCCGTGAGAAATCCGTAGCTAAATCAGCTCCACTCCCGTCCTGCCTGACACAGGCACCTTGAGAACCGCACAGTCCACGGCCGCCAGGTCCTCCCTCTGTTGACCTGAACTGCTATTAATGGGTCATGGCTGTTACTAAGCTTTCCAGAGAGAAACAGGTCCAAGGATGTTTCAAAATGTTATTATTACTCTTAATTTTGTTTCCCAACCTTTCCAGCTGACCTCTGCCCAGGTCTGTTCTTGCAGGGATCGAAGGGCTCGCAGGTTCCTGAGGGTTGGCCTCAGCTGTGATCTGAATGCGGCTGGAAGGTCTGAAGAGGGTCAGAGTCCATCACCCAACATATTTGTCATCCCTCTGCCAATCTGTGGTGCTGGAATATATGCTTTTTCCTCAGGCAAAGGGTGAACAAATCCTGCCTACTGTAATAAATTAAATTATGAGGAGAGAAGGAGATAACAGACAACAACACGGGAAGAAGTGTAAATTAGAATGGGAACGCAAGTTCAACCCCAACACCTGCCACCTCTCCTCCATCCCTTCTCTGCTCTTCTTCAATGTTATCAGTTGCATCACAAGCCGTGCCACCAGCAACAAGAACCTCTTCACTAGCCACGTCCTTATCCATATCCATGACAACACGACAGCCAGGTACCAGAACACGACGAGTGAGAAGGTACCAAGTTATCCCCATTTCTTACACCAGCACTCATACAGCTAGGCACTGCGCAGCCAAATGAAAAGGTCCGAGTTATGTAAATACCTTACAGCTCGGCCACCTCCAAAACCCCTCACTGACCCACATGGGCACTGAGGACACATCCTGACATGCCCAAAGGTCAGTGGCACAGACTTCTTCAGCCCGTGAGGATGCAGCTGAGCTCTCTGGGCTGCACATAAATGCCCGAGGGCATTAAGTACCTTTACCTCTTTGTAGCCAGTCCCCAGCAAAACTTTTAAAGGATCCTAAGGTGGGTGCTCGGGTACGGCTGTAGGGTCAGCAGGTGTTCTTCAGGTTTAGACATGGGAATACCTTTAGAAAGGCTTGGGTCAATACGCCACTGACAGCGAGCGGGTCCTTTGTCACTTAGCCACTTGTGAACGTGTTCTCCTTAGATTGCAAAGCCCGTGAGGCCAAACCTTCTGACTTGACTCTTGTGTCACCTACATGGGGGCTTGACTGCTGCAGTTGCAATGGAAAAGGATCAGGAGGAGATGTGACAGCTAGACCGATCTACCAGGCTTTGCTGGAAAGCAAAGAGAAACATGGCAGAGATACAGCCAGTAACCACGGCGCTGGTAACGTTCTGCAACTCTTTTGGGCGAGGATAGGCACAGGTATTTAAGAACTGCCTGTATTTGTAATCTGTGTTCGCTGACAAGAAAACAGAAAGGAACAAATTCTGTTTCCTTCCTTTCCCCTCACATCCCCACATCTTTCATAAGTGAAAACCAATGTTCTGAGGGGTGATAAATCAACATCAGTCACTTTGCGGGGGATTTTGTGGAAGATACTTTATATCTACTGAGCACCAGCACCGTTCCTTAAGAGGTCCTGTCATCATTCTGCACAGAAATCCTGACACGCAGAGGAAGGAGGTTACACTTCTAATTACAGCTGCACTGCCTTTAAGGTGTTTGAAATCTCTTTTCACCAACTGACAGCCGTAATCCATCTTTCTGCTCATTTCAGACAAGATGAAAACCAACCACAAAAGGCTGCAAACAACCTTCCGTTATTCACACGCCATCGCAATGGGGCAAGAGCCTAAATACAGGTGTGCAGATAGTTCAGGCACTTAGTTCATGCACAATTTATGTAAACTATTTTCCCTTAACAGCAATATAATTTGGCTGCTTACTCAGCGAAGACAAGATACAATGACTAAAAACCCCATCATTTTGGGTACTTCTGCTCAAACGAGGTCACCCAGGAGCACTGTCTGCACTCTAAACATTGGGATATCCACCAGGTTTCCTAAAATGACAGGCATCCATCATGAAAGACTGAAGCGCGTGATTTTACCATCTAGGTTTTATGCTGATTTCACTGCTCATTTTAGGCTAGAAGACAATCTGTTGAACCTCAAAGTGCAGTCTTCTCTTACCTTTAATTTATTCTGTCAGAAAACTGTCTACCTTAATGAGTATGAGCACACCCCCACTACCTGCCAAGTTTGGTGATCTGTTATGTCAAATATAAATAATCCTGTCTGAAACCAGTCGATATGGGGAAATGAAAAGCCATCTTCCCTTGGGGGATTTCTCTCTCCCTCCCACAGCCCCTCCGAGCCTGCAGACTACCTTTAACGTACTAAACAACATCCATGTGCTTCCGAGAGCGCAGACCTAGACAGCTGCTGTATTAACCAAATAGTGACAAAAACAACCCACGGATAATTGTGCTATCACCTTCCTTGCATTCAACTCTGGATTCCTCTCCATCGCCATTGCTTCGTTGCGTGTGAGCTAGCGGGCTGGTTTGCTGCCTAACCTGGGGCTGGGGTGGTCTCTACAAACTCATCTGGATGGAGTGGGGGGTTCCTATGTCCTTCGGGGCCAGGACACGAGATAGGAACAAACCGTTGTCCTAGAAGCATGGCTCCAGGTGAGATGCCCAGACAACCTACCGGGAGAGGCCAGTTTCAGCCCCACGCTGAGCGTGCAAAGGAGGACGAGCTGTCCCCAGGGCAGAGAAGGACACGACCCGCACACCCAGGCAAGGCACGGGATGGGGGCAGCTTTCCCACCCCATCCCTGAGAGATGTTTTCATGACCTCCTGCACAGGCATGGCTTTGAAACTACAGATGCTGTAGGACCAGGGAAAACCAAGTCTGGACCACCCCGGTATTTTTCATCCTGGTCTAAAGGCGGTGGGGCTTGGCCAGTCCCCCTGAGACAGGCTATCGGGGAGCGGATGCTGTGCAGATCTCCATGTACCTATTCGCTCTGCCTCCCCCTTCCAAATCCCTTCCCAGCCCCAACTCTCGCAGCCGGGGCTATCCTCTGCCTGCCTTCCTCCTTGCAGGCATTCCCCCGGGACGCGGCGGTTGCCCCGGTTCCCCCGGAGCAGCAATCCCCCCGCTGCCGAAAGGCAGCTGAGGATGCACCGGGCGGAGGGCGGGATGGGGGGGAGAGAGAAGTAAACCGGGGAAAAGCACCGCAGAAGACCCCAACGTCGCGAAGGACGGGGCACGGCCGGGGAGCAGGAGCCCAGGCAAGGCCGGGGGAGGTCCCCCTGCGAGCGGCGGAGCCTCCGCGCCGGTGCCCTCTCGCCGCTCCGCCGCCCTGCCCTCCCCGCTTACCTTCAAACGGGGGAATTGTGCCGGATCTCTCAGGTGAGGACCGCGTCTCCCGAAGTCTCCAGCTCGGAGAGCATCAATGCAAAACCAAACAAATAAAAAATAATAAATNCCCCCCCCGGAGCCGGGTCACCCCCCCACGCAGCCGCGGGACACCGCAGTTTGGCCGAGGGAGCCTTCATCCCCGGTGCTGGTGCGGGGAAAGCATCCCACCCCACCCCAGGGAGAAAGGGGAGAAAACCAAGGCAAACCCTGCAGCGTCCCCCTTTTAGCCCCCCAAGGGTCCTGGGGCATTTTACACGTGCCATGACTTTGTCCCGTGCACCATTTATCAGGAGCTGCGCTGAGGTTTTTTGTGTCCGATTTTGGTGACAGCCACCCCTGGGGAGGGGAGCGTGTCTCCTCTTCCCAAATCCATGCCCGTTCCAGCACAACCTCAGCTACTTTAGAAGTCCTTATCCCAAGCTTTCTCTGAAGACACTGACTAGTGCATGTTCAGCACTAGCAGTGGTGATTCACAAGACTTCGTTAGTGTCAGGGTGGTTACCACCGCCCAGAGCTGAAAAAAGCAGTGTTTGGTAATAGCAGAACATGGGACAAAACCTGGCGATCCAAGCTGCCGTTACCCCTCTAGCAAGTGGGCAACTGGCTACTGCTGCAGAGGCACCGGCACGGAACGGACTGTCACACCCGTGCATTGAGGTTGTCCCCTCTGCCCAGGCTGGTGGGACAGGGAACCAAAACCTGCCCCAGCTCTCCCACTGCATCGCCTGGGCTCAGCAGCCGCTCATCCCTGGGCTCTCTGCGGAGCAGCGCAGCGCCTTCGCTCCCCCGGGCACAGAGGATGCTCAGCATGTTTCGGGAGGCCCTGCCAGCCCTGCCTAATTGCACCCCTTGCCATCAGCCTCGGCTGTTGTCACTCATGTTGCCTGCGAGCTGTCAAACTCCTCCGGTAGCAGGGACCCTTCTGCAGATCACTGCCTCTTCCAGCCTCCCGGCGATGACGCTGGGAAGACGAGCGCGCTCAGCCTGGACTGCCTCCGTCTGTCAGGACGCGTGACTTTTGCCCCGCAGCGTTCATTTCCCTGGCCTGACTTGTGTTTGCAGTCCCAAAGTTATTCCTAAGAGTTAAGTTAATTTTTCCCTTCGGCAGTTTTAGTCCATCGATACTTGTTCTGTCCTTGTTGACTGATGAGAATAATTAGTCTCTGGTCCTTTTATAACACATCTGCTCTTTTTAAGATGGTATCGCTTATAGCACTCTTTTAATCTATAGAAAGGGAAACAGTTGCATTTAATTAATTGCTCCCTAAATAAACTAATTACTGCCAGTAATTTCAGCATACTTCGCACGCAGTTCAAACGCCTGTGCAGAGATCTGAAAGGCAAGCCACCCAGTCTAACGACAAGAAATGAAAGCAAGGGGGCAAAATATGGTTTATCTTCAGAGAGTCTACTTAAGACTATTAATGTTTAATTATTATAGACTGTATCGGTTAGTACTGAACTGTCTATGTTATGGTTCCTGTTCAGTTTTGCTTCAAGGTTGCTTGGACTATGTGCAAAAGATACTGAAAAGCTGTGCCAGGAAAAAAACAATTTTAGCTTTTTATTACTTTTATGGGTCAAACATCATTGTCTAGCAATTTATCATTGTATCTTTGTTCAGAAATATGAACGATAGAGGTTCTTTGCTTGGGCCTTTCATGGCAGTTTCTATGCCTGGCCTCCTGCACTGCAATAAACAGTCCCCTGGCTTCCCAGTGAGTATGTCAAAATAATTTGCCACTAATCTGAGCCCAGGGTAGAAGCAAGGAAAAACAATGTTATAACAAGGACTTAGCAAACACTTGGGCTGCCTTGAGCAAATAGACCTTGTTTTCTGGGCTAACATGAAGTCCACTTACTCTAAGAGCAATTATGTGAAGATCAGTTACCTATGAAGGAGTCAAAGGTTTTTATAATATATATCTCTATTGCAGCCGCGTGCAAGACCTCCGTTGTGAGCGTGGTCTTGTCGTGCTAGGGGCTGTGCAAACACAAAGCGCAAAGAGCCCTGATCCCCTAGACTTTGCAACATAAATTTTTACAGAAGGAAAGTGCTAATTGGTATCCGCAGTTTGGGATCCAGTCTCTGGCCTCGCGAGCTGGCAGCTGGCCAGCCACAACTTTTATCAACCCCTCTTGCCATTTGGGAAGTGTCCTGTGTCTGCCAAGTTTGTGGGATAAACAGACCAGCAGCAGCCAGGAGCCAAATAATTTGTAGGTTTTAAGTACAGTTTTCAGGTTATAAACACCTGCTTTCCTCCACCACCACCACCGGGTTATTCTCAGCGTAAATCCTCCGGTGAGTTCACGCATTCACACCCCTGCACCCAAAAATCCTTGGTTCCCTCACACTTGACTCAGGGCTTGGGATCAAACTGCCCAGGAATATTGTATGATCTTCCCTTCGCTCAGCATCTAAGGCCACTCTCCAGGCTTTTTCTTTTCCACCTCCAGCTTGCTCCATCCCCAGTGACCAACTCGAAACACATTGCCACCAGGGAAGGGCAGGTTCCCATCGCTTGTCATGACCCTGGAGACATCTTCCTTCTGAGACTCCCCTTAACCCAGGGGCTATGTGACCACAAACCACAACCAAACCTCGGTATTGCTGGGAGCAATGGGCTGCTGAACCACTGCCCAGCTTTCCGTACCTATTCCCAGTGCTCCTCCAGCCTGGGGGATAGTGGTGCCATTTCTAGATTCAAGCCTCTTTCAGCAACTGCAGTTTGGTGAGCACGACACAAATCAAGTGCATGGCCTCTCAGAGATGCAAAAAAAAAACCAAAAAACCACCTGAAATAGGGTAGCAGAGGGCACTTAATACCGCCAAAGGATCACACTGCTTCTGCCGGTGCTTTGCTCCAACAGGGAAACACAGCGTCAGGGCTCTAATAAACCACCCCCGCGCATTTTGCAGGCACAGACCACGCATCTTCTGCCTATCGCAGACCCTGGAGCGGGTTTGGATGCAGCAGCCAGGTACAGGGACAGCACGACCTTGTCGTCACCTGCCAAACACTGTCTTTTTCCATTCCTAAGGGCAGGGCCTTTTCCCTTGCTGCTCTGCAGCGTTGGTTTTTGCTTTAAGCTCCCCAGCAGTAAGTAGGGCCCCATGTGTGTGCAGCTTTGCAGGAGGAGGCTTACCTGCCACTCCTTGTAGTGACAGTTGCTCTCTGGTCCCGATGGAAGCGCGGGGTCCTTTGCTCTGCCTCTTCCCTGTGATAATGCAGGCACCTTCTCTTGGACAGTCTCCAAGCTGATCCCAAATATCCAGCTTGAAAGGTCTCCACTCCGTTGTCCTCTTCTCACTGGGACGTGAGCACATGCTCACAGCACCTCAGTCACCTTCACTGGATTTAAATGCAATTTTTTTGTTTAGGTGAGAACAACACCCTGATCCCCAGGTGTGTGCTCTTCCACGGCAGCCTTTCTCCCTCCTGCTTTAATCACCAACAATATAGGAACCACCTGGCTTATAGACACAGTCCTAACAACTGCCCACAACCAGGACCTTGCTTGGTGTCCCTCTTGCACCTACCGCTCCCCGCTGCCGTGGCTCGCAGCACTGATTCGGGCAGGTGTGGAGCTGAAGATGCCCTGGGGCCAAGCCTGCCCCATGTTACCCTGAGAAGTCTCTGTTCTTGAAGGTGACGACCTCAGAGTGCTGAGGGATGCATCTGCTCAAAAGAGTTAACAAAGCAACAACAGAGAGAAACTGCTTCTTAAATAAGTGGGTTTAACCCAAACAGATGGATTACCCAGTGCCGCAAGCCAGCGTGCTCCACGCTCGCTGGGTTAAACATCCCCAGCCCGTCACCGACACCGTACGCCAAGGCTCGCGGGGTAACATCGGCCTCAGCCAGAGCAACGTGGGTCAGAGGAGCTCTGAGGGAACATGCATTTAAAAGCCGCTCCGTGGCAGGGCTTGCCTGGCACATCGTGTCGCGTCGCACCCGTCAGCTCGTGCCTCTGCACCCGAGATGACGTGCCAGACTTGCTGGAACGTGATCCTGTGCAGCCGCTGCTCCGGCTGGAAGTGCCAACAAAAGGAAGGGCTTAGGGAGGCAGGGGGTGAGCTTAAGGATGCTCCCCACGGATTCCCTCGTGCCCCTTTACACAGGGCAGCCCTCACCCCGGAGGCATGGATACTGGGGGGGCTGCTGGCTTGCAGGGCCATGTGAGGAGCTGGGGGAATAATCCTTCCATGGGCATCTGGGCCGTGGTGGGAATAGTGCAGAGCCTTCTGTCACAGCCTTGGAAAGCCAAAGAGACCATATCTCCTAGAAACACCTTCCCCTTCAAGCTTATTGACCCTTTAAGGTTGTCAAGAGGTTTGTAAGGCAAGCACTCCCTGTACAAAAGCCATGTTGAGTTTTCTGAAGGAAATCGTATTTATTCACTGTTTCTATCCTCTATTAGACCTTCTGCTAACTTGTCTGTTACAAACCTCAAGCGTGCAGGGCCTGCAGCCTTTGTCATTTAATGCGCCAACCCTTTTGCTAAGCTGATAAAGCTCCATCTTCAGACTCCTCAGGCTTTTTTGGCCCCATGTCCTTGCCTGGATCGGCTCCTCTTGATGTTGATCCTGGCTTGCTGTGTAATCTTCGGGAAGCAGCTTAGTGCCAGAACACAATGGCTAGAGGAAAAGCAACAAGAAAGGCTGGCATCAAAGAGCAGAGCCCCACGCAAAAGGGCTCAGCACCAACCCACCCCCCACCCCGAAAACTCACATGGCAGACAGCCCTTCCCCTGGATCCATGCTCACAGCAGATTCCAGCTCCTTTTGTTGTTGTTTCCTACCAAATCAAAGCAGAGCTCTTCCCCACCACTCTGGAGACGCAAGAGCTCACTTCGTGAAAATTAAGATGGGTCCTGCAAAATCAGGGATGACAGGTCATGCAGCTGAAGAGCAAAAACTGGATTTGGTGTGGTTTTAAACAATAAAGCAGATCTTTCCTTACTGAGTTTGGTATTCTCCACCACACGTCAGAAAGTGAGGCGTGGAAAGATGTCTGCTTGGACTCACAGGGAGAGCGATAGGAGTGAAAACGAGTGGATGAATGGTCGTCCCACGGTGCAGGGCATCTGGAAGGCCACGAGGGATCTGAAGCAGCCGTGGGCTGGGGACGTCACCCACAGGTGAGCATGGAGGATGAGAAGAGGAAGCCACTGATGGAGACTGGGAGCTTGGGGCAGCACCTGCTGGGAAGAGAAAAGCCATCCCCATGATAGGACTGGAACGAGCTTGTCATGCCTCTTGCATGAACAAGAGAACAAGGCTAGAGCAGGGTTTATCCTGCTTGGAGCATCTTTGGCAGGGACACATGGATCTGTGTTACAATGCGTGGAGATGGTTATTGCAAAGCCACTTTATTTATGGTGTTTTTATTGGCAGGGGAGTGGGAGTGCAATACAATTTTAGCCACTCTGATGTCTCCATCTCCCTTACATCCCACCTCCATTTCTAGAGCAGGTTTTTTTCTTTAAATGACATGATTCCTCAAACCGTACAAGGGACTTTCTGTACCTGAGATGGCACAAGATTAGCCGAATGGTCTTGCTGAGCAGGGTCAGGTGTGATGATGACTGTACGTCTCCACCACCACCACCAGTCCTGACCCCCACCAGCTGCAGGCAGCAGAATCTCCTTGCATATGGCAGAAACCAGGTAGGGCCAAGATCTGCGTGAAGCCCAGCGAGGATGAACTTGAGTGTGAAGAACGGTGCACTTCACACCACGAGCTGCAGGGAGCCCAGCTCTCGGGCACGAGCAGGGTCAGCAAGCAGCCTAGCAGCACTCTGTAATCGTTTTAGAAGTATCCTGCTGAAGATCGGAGGGAGTCTCCAGAGCTACCGAGTCTGACACCACCGCTCGGTTATGCTCCACTTCTCAAAGCTAACACAAATCTCTCCCACTGGCACTATCCACTGGATCACACAACCCTTTATAAACAAACCCAGAGAACGCTTTTGTCTCTTCCTGTCCTTTTCAGATATTTTGGGTATTTGTGGCAATCTCTCCTGTTTATATAACAAAGCCACAGCCCAGTGTTTGTGGCACCATATCCATGGTAACCCTAATATAGCATGCACAGGCGACTGGATTTCATTAGGTGGCTCAGCTGCGGCAGCACTGGGGAGGGAATTTCTCTGGGGTGCTGAGCTGCACAAGCAGCCTGGTGGGAAGGGGCCTGGCTGCCCACCCAGCCTCGAGCACGTGGCGAGGCAGCTCCTCCCAAAGAGCAAACGATGCTCTCCTTTTGCTAACTTTGGCCTTTTCCTTGCTCTCCCATCCCCAGCTCACCGTGGCGTGGTGCTGGGCTCAGCCCATCACCCGCCTTTCGTGCTGCAGAAGAGCTGCGGGTGCAAGGCTGGCCCGAGAGGGGAGGCAGAAGAGATGGGAGCTGCGCAGCCTCCTCCGTGCACGGCAGTCCTCGCCTCCGCTGCCGGAGCAGGAGCAGCGGGACCGAGCCGTAAAGGGAGCTGATGTCCAATTCTGTCTCAGATTTGGGGAGACTCCTGCAGTGGCAGTGGGGAGGTCCGACTGCACAGTTGGGGCTGGGTCCCCTTCGGACGTGGTCCTTATGAGGGGGGGACATTATTTGCTGTAAGAGAGAGAAAATTTGGTCCTGAGGAAGGCAAAAAAAGAGAAACGGATTAGGAGAAAGCAAGAAGGTGGAACGAGCAGAGTCTCAGCAAGGGGGACGTTACAGCATTTGTTGCTCTTGTGCTGTAAGGCACAAACTCACACGCAAGGAGGAGAAAACGGCTCTTCCCACCCACCGCTGCTGGGTCACGGTCTCCTCCGAGTGTCCTGTCTCGGTTAGCGTCCAGCACATCTGCGGGTTAAATAGCAAGTGCTGCAGTCACGTGCGGAGATTCCCATGCAGTGCCATGCAAAACAATGCAGCTCAGAGATAACCACCCCGAATCGTTCGCACTGTGGCCCAGCAAGGCTCAGGTGACATAGAGACATTAAATACTCGCCTGTGCCTCTGTTGGGCAAATGCAAACCCAGACTTGCCACCCCAGCACCGTCTCGTTGCACAACGAAGCCAACGAGCAGCCTGCAGATCCCTTCTGATTTGTTATGGGAAGAGGACAGGGCAAAGTGATCCTTTTGAAAGGATGATAAACAATTCTCCCGACCCTGGGATGTGTATCGAACAGTTCCTGCGAGCCACGGGGCTGGTCCAGACTCTACGGCTCGGGTATGAAGGGTGAGGAGTGGATCTGGCCAGAGAAATTGCACACAGCGTTGATCAGGGCAGGGGTCCCTGGGACTCTGCACCACTGCCCGTCATGAGCATCTCCCCTACGTGCCAGCCTTCTCCTCCCCCTTCTCATACCGCGTCGGGTCCAGCCTGAGTCAGACACAGCCTAACCTCATCAGCACGGAGGCAAATTCGATCCTGGCGCTGGCTGGCCACGGACAGGGGCTGCAAACAGCAGAGCCCCCGGGGCACGGAGAGCTGCGCCCAGCCGTGCGGGAGCAGACAGCGAGCTTCCCTTCCCTCCCTGCCCTCACCCAAATTGAATTTCCATTTATGTTAGTGAGGCAATGGATTATAGCTCGGAGGGGTGCTGCCTGCTTCAATCCCTGATTTGGTGCATCAATTGTGTTTAAACCTACTTACCTGTAAGTCAGGCTTTGTTCCAGGCAGGCAGCCCTCACCTCCTGCCGATGGAGGCAGCTGCTTCCCCGAGCTCTCCGTCACAAATGTCAGGCACTGCTGCTTGCAGGGCTCTGGAAACTAAGCTTATCTCCCTTTAGGGCTGGCTTTGCATCCGGGGTCGTTAGTGGCAATGAAAGGTCACGGTAGTTTTAGCACGTTGCCACATGCGGCTCTGCAAAGGACGAGGCCAGCAACACCCAGCGGGGGATTAATGCTGCTGCTGGGGTTCGTACGGCATCCAGCACAGCCGAGCTGGGGCCTGGGGGACACATCTGAGCACTGTCCCTTAAAAATAGCCCTTCTCCGGGGGCTGAAGGCGTGCTCCAGGTATTCCCTGCTCTTTTCTGCCGGGGAGTTGGGCAGGCTCTGCCTGGAGCGGGGCAGGGGGGTGTGCGGGGAGACCTGAGTCTCGTCTCCAGCACAGGATGCTCCCATGCTAGTGCCAGCGCAATCATGCTGGCGTTAGCTCCGTCGAGAGCTCGCAGGTGTACAGAAAGCCGCTGCCTTTGCTCTGCGTTCGAGGAAAGGGGCTGAACCCACGGCACCCATCCTGCAGCCCTCCCGGTGCTCCCCCCGGCAGCTGGCCCGCGGGAAGCCGCTCTGCGCCAGCCCCGAGCGGTCGGAGTTTTGGAGTCAGGAAACTGGCATTTCTGCATCTCCTTGAAGTCTTAAAGCAATGAGTGGAAAGCTGGATCCTCGCTCCTCGCCTGGATTTATGAGCAACGACCAGGGAGAAACTGAAGGGGGGAGAGAGAGATATACATAATTTTTTTCTCTTTAAATAAATTCTCACTGCTTATCTGCAAAGTTCAGCTGTTTTCAAGCTGACCTACTCGTGTTATGCTGTTCCACCCCAAATTCCTTCTGTACGGGAAAGCTCAGGAGCTCCACTTGTGCACGCCAGCAACCTGGGGTTTCATCTCTAATAGATGGAGGCAGAACTCGTTAGCTAAGGACCCCCTCCTGCCCCCCAGTGAGGATCATTTGCCTTTCTGCCATGCTGGCAGCTCAGCTTCTTTCCCCTTAGAATGAGGAAACAAAGCCAAGAGAGGAGGAGAAGTGGGTAAATCTGTGCTTGCAGGAGGTTAGAAATGGGGCAAGGCAAAAATCTGTTCCCAGGGGCTTTTGTAACGCAGCCAGACGTCTACCCAAGCAGCCAGGGCTGGAGGACAAGGAACATCCATCTGACGCTTTCAGACAAGGATCTCGGAGCACAGCGCGTCCAGGAACGAGCCCAGGAGCCTCAGGCAAAGGGGAGCTGCTGCCTCCTCCCTCGGGAAGATGAGCGGAGCTGCGGATCGGCTGCGCGGTGGAGGTGCAGACCCAGCCCGGGGGTTCGGTTCACACCTCCTGCGGGTACGGCCCCACGAGCTGCCTGGGTGGGAGCCTTCCCAGCAGCTCTAATGACCTCCCGCACGTTAAGCTATCCAGACATGTGCTTTTAAAGCTGACACCAGCAGCAGCAGGAGGGCTGGTGTGGGGCCGGGCTGTGCACTGGGGTCACTGCTCCCACGGGGTGCAGGATGGGGCTGAGGGAGAGCTCAGCTCTCCGGCTTTCTCTCTGCTTTGGCCTTTTGCCTGACAAAGCTGAAGGAGAGACCAAAACCTCTAACCAGCAGGTCACCGACAAGGAGAGGCGCTCCAGATCAATTGCCGCATTCCTGGGTAACGGTTGTATCTTAGGACAGTAAAACCTCATCGAATTTAACATAGAGATGCATATATTGATGATTCATTAAAACACCCAGGCACTGAGCTGAATCTATTTCCTCTCATTACTCAGGCTGGGAAACGTGGATCTGCCCCCGTGACATTGCTGCAAGGACCACGAGTGAAACCCAAGACCCAGAGGGGACCAGAGGGGACTCCGACAGAGGCATCTGAGAGCATCGCTTGTCACGTGAACCAGCATCAATAAAACAAGACCACAAACCCCGAGACTAAAGCAAGGCTGTGTGTGTGTATCAAAGAGCTTGAGATCGTTCATTATATTTCCAATTAACACAGAAATGTTAATAACCAAAAGAGAATACATCAGACTTTAAAAAAATTAGAAGGGGGAGGGGGAGAGACAAAAGGTATCTTTAAACCGGAGCCAAAGTCCCAGCTGCTACAAAAGCAAAGAAAGAACAAATATTTAACATCTCCAAAGGTCCAGGCAGGCAGGGCCTTTGAGGGGACCCAGGGTGGGAGAGGAGCTGGGCTTTGCATGGGGATCCTTATTTTTGCTTAAATGCTCTGCTGGGTTTGGAAGGGCCAGAAATAATTCGCACAAAGGCAAAAAAAGAGGGGAGAAGGGAGAAGGGAGAAGGGAGAAGGGAGAAGGGAGAAGGGAGAAGGGAGAAGGGAGAAGGGTTTCATTTCTGGCTGTTTGGGGGCAACCAGTGTTTTCTCTGGCATTTAGCTTTGCAGAGAAAATATTTCAAACACTGTCAATATTACCTAAAGCCTGGGAGCTCAGACAAGGCCCTGCTCACGATTAGGGCTCCTTTGTGCTAATTGCATCGTTAGAAAGCAAAAGAGCAAATCTCAAAGCCTGCAGCATCTCCCGTTTGCGTTCCTATTCCTGAGATACTCAACCTCATGGGATAATTATGTAAATAATCAGTGCAGGGCGGATATTCTCTCCTTGTCCCATCCCAGAGTAATGCCATTTGACAAGAGCACATCCCAGGTGCTGGCCCCCCGGTGCTAAACTCTGTACCACACCGATGAGAAACTCCCAGGAGGAAAACGCAATCAGACAGGGACATTCACCCACACTTGAGTCACCACCACCTCAGCAACCGCGGGACCGGAGACCTGGGGCAGCACCGCTGGACCCTGACTTCTCCCAGGTTCTCTCAGGGGTGAAATCCAGGCCATGCCAGCACTGGAAAGCCCCCGGGGCTGCCGGGGTTATGGGGGACCATTCCCTGGCACTGCTGATGGGAAGAAGAGCAGCCTTGGAGCTGCTGGGGCAGGAGGCTGAGAAGGGCTGAGTTCTGTTCCCGTGACAGTTATTAACCAAAAATGTAATTTTCCACCTGGAAAAGTAAACTGAGTCCCTGAGGTGCCCTCCACAGATAATATATCCCCGTGGGGTATTTTGGAGGAGGATAGGAGTTGGGACTCTGCAGCAGTAAGTCACTTCCTCGCTGCAGTCCCCATCGGCTGCCTCCTCCAGCCATCGCGGCTGGGTCTGCTCACGCTCCCCGTCTCCTCCCAGGCACTCTGATGAGCGATACGGCACGCTGCTCCTAACGTGCCATTCATTCTAGTTTTCTTCCTTGATCTCTCTGAGCATTGACAAGCTGGGGTGACTCTGCTCTGGTTTGCACCCTTTCTGTCCCTGGCTGCCTCCAACCCTGGGGTGCACAGGAAAGACCCCATGAGATGCCAGGACCCCAGCTCAGCACTGCCAGGCCAGCTCTACCCTGCTAAAATACACTCTGGCAGCATTTTCCTGGAGGTGTGATCAAGATTACATGTAAAACTATTATTAACAGGTTAAAAAAGGGATGGAGGCTGACATGGGAGGAGAACAGCCAGCTCCCACACTGTCTCCGGCTGAGCTATCGGGCTGGCCCACTGGAGCAGAAGGCACCGTTGCCACCACCCAAGACACGGGAAGGACATGTCCTCTCCTGGGACCCTCCCTCTGGACCTGCTCTGACACCCACGAGACCTTCAGCAAAGACACCGCAGTCAGCTTGGAGAGGTTCATTTTAAACCCAGCAGCGACGAAAGGACCACGGGGCTCCGGGTCGCTTGGCTCGGCTCAGCTTTCGGCAGCATCTCATGCAAACGTGTCCCCAGGGAGGCCAGCCTCCAAAAATAAACAAACACAGAAACGGCTCCCCGGGCTTTGTGCCATTGGCGGGGCCTCTGGGAGGGAACGTGCAGCCGGACGGGTCCCCGCGGTGCAGCCCAGACCTTGGCACAGCCTGAGCAGCATGCGGCAACAGGGCTGGGGGGAGCCGAGGGGTCCCCAGCGTGGGTTTGGGCCAGCTGACCTGTTAGGCATGGACCTGCGTGGTTACTCGGAGGAGCAAAAAGAAAACGGGGATGCGCACAGTGATACCCCGACCTGCACCCAGCAGAGCGGGTTAGGGTGTCCATCAGGCAGCTGACCCGGGGATTTGATCCCCCAAGTCTGGCCACCTTTTGGGTGATAAGTGATCCCAGCTGGGGGACATGGGGGGCTGTGGCTGCCATGGCCCCTGGGGCTATCCCGGAGCTTTCGCCGTGCAGAGCTGGGCAAAAGGCACCGCAAGCCGGGCAGAGCGAGTCCACGTAGGGCTCGGCAAGAGCAGTTTGCGAGTAGACAGCCCTTTCCAGCCGCTAAGGAAGATTTAAGAGCGAATAACATCAGCCCAGTCGAATCCAATTGCTATTGATAATGTCCATGTGCAATTAGAGCCAATTAAGGGGAGGCAGCAAATGACAAGCGTTTGGCCAGGAGGTGGGGGGGGTCAATACAACAATCCAATTTCCCAACAACCAAATGCAATTAAAGAGTATCACTTACCCAGCTTGCCCAGGAGGGCCAGCGCATAAATGGGCAAAGCCGGGCGCGCGGGTGCCGTCCTGCCCAGCATGCAGACCTCCGGCAGCAAGCCCTGCCCCTGCCCCAGCTTCAAGCTGCGGGAAGTGGCATCCATGTACTTCACCATGATCGCGGTGTTCCTGGTCATCTTGGTGGTGGCCCTGCAGGGCTCGGTGCCCCATGAGAGTGATTTTCCCTACAAGGTGCCACTCGATCCCCAGGGGCTGCTCGAGCTCTCCTGGAACGTCAGCTATCCCGAGCAAGCCGTGCATTTCCAACTCCTCGTCAGGGACCTGCAGTTCGGGCTCCTCTTTGGAATGTCGGACAGGGGCGAGTTCGAGAACGCGGACCTGGTTGTGCTCTGGAGCGACGGGCAAAATTCCTATTTTGGGGTGAGTCGCTTGTGTGTTTGTGTGGCTGCTTTTGGGGTTGCTGCCCCACGGGTGAATCTGGCTCGTGGTTTGAAAGAGTGGGGCTGGTCCAGGGCACGGCGGACGCTGGACCGCTCCGGCTGCTCGGGTGGAAGGGGTCCAAAAGGGGTGGGGGGGTTCTATCCCAGAGGGAACCACAGATCAGGTCTACACTATGGGTTTGGCAAAGGATCTCAAACCCAAAGAGAAAAGAATAAATAGAGCAGCCCATCAGTAAGGCTGAGATGTCTCTGCTATGCTTAGCTGTAAAGAGCTCCAACAGGTTGTACAGACCAGCTCACGTGCAGGGTGCGTCAACAACTCAGTTCACTTGTGCGCTGCTGTCAGTCACATTAAAAATTAACCACAGATCCCACTAATGACTTTGAGACAGTGCAAAAGCTATCAGCCAGGAAGGCTGCTCCTGCCAGCACCGATAATCCAGCTGCCAGTCGCGTTCGATGCTATCGCAGAGATAACAGGACACAGGAAAACACAACCTGACGGCTGCCTGCCCGCGGCGCGGTGTTAGCAGAAATTAAACATGCAGATATATTTGGGTGATATGTAAATGCCTGGTGGTAGCAGACGGGGGGGAACTCATTTCTAATTTCGCTGTTTGATTTTGCTACTGCAAATCGCTGTCCTTTCTGACACCGTCCGTTTGTCCAGGGGCTGCAGTTACAGTAACTACCCCTGCGCTCTCCGGCAGCTACCCATCCCCAGAGCACCACGTTAGGCTTATTGCAATTGTGCTGGGCTGCAGAAAACAATTCACATTTTTCCCCATGTGAGGCTTTCCAGTAAGTTACATTTTACCTCTCTGCTTACTTCAAATTAACCACAAAATACTTTATTTCACAATCAGCCACAATGTGATCTGCAGTGTAATGAAAGGATGAAAAGGAGGGCTTATTAGCTCTACTGTTTTCCTGCTAATTACCAGCCATTCAGGATGTGTGGTGGCCCAAATGCTACAGTATTTCACAGCGTCATGTTAAAAAAACATAAAGGATCATTCCTAATCTGCCTTCATGTGCTCACTGAAAGACAAACACCGAGCAATATTTGGGCTTTCTCTTTCAGTTGGTGCTGAACAGCATCCTGCAAGGAGATTTCTATACATCTCTCCAGTCCTGGTTTTCTCTCTCCCAGCAGCCTTTCTTTGGGATAAGTATGTCAGCTCTTAAAAAGATCCAAATTTGCTTAACCCCCCATGTATTACGAGATTAATTTGCACACCATACTCCTATGAAAACAAACGTCATGCTAGCTTCATGTAGCTGATTTTACTCTCCCCCTCTAAGGACAATATGTTCTCGAAATATCACTCTTTACTTCTGGCTGAAGCGATGCCAAGATGCTTTATTCTTTTTCTGCTGGTTTTTCCCCCAAGATAAGAGAACCTATGCCACTTGAGTATGTACAGTGAGGTACTTGTTAGGTGCCTTTTCTCAGTAAACAAAAGATATCAACAGGAGATGCAAAAGATCAAGAAAACAACACTGTTCAAATCCAAATTATTGCAGGATTTTATACTCCAAACCTTCAAATCCTTAAGCACAGGAGTAACCTACTGCTTTGCTTCTCAGTGTGGCTTTGTAACCATCGTCACCAGCGAGCGGTTTTGGGGAGGTCTTGCTGCACTGCTGAAACAATCTGGTTTCAAAGTAAGGATTTTGAAGAGGGATAGCGATTTCTAGGGCTGACACTAGGGCCCAGCAAGGGTCTGATGTTAAATTGCAAGCAGCTGGTTTGTGGCAAGGGTCTTGGAGAGCACATCACCCCCCCCAGCCAAATACACCCAAACCACAGCACAGACCGATGCAACACCTTCGTGTGTCCCTGCGGGCTTTCCTCCCCTCACCTCCTTTCCCCCAGTCGCATCTCAAGTTGTAAAGGTCCTTCTGCAGACTATTAATGCTGGGTCACGTATTTCACAGGTCTGCCTGTGCCGAGCTCCAAGGGTCTCGTGGCAGGGGCCATGCTGGCACGGCTCTGCCCGTGGGCTGCTGGAGGGTGGCATGGGGCAACCAAAACACAGGCTCCCTCCACCTCTGGGATGCGGAGGGTGAACCAACCGTAGGGTGAAGAGAAGGAGGACCTCAGCTCACGGTACCGCTGGAGGTCACCGCCGTGGGCTCCTCGGGCTGAATGTGGCCAGCGGAGCCTCCCGGCTTAGCGGGATGCTCTTCCTCCCGCAGGATGCCTGGAGCGATGCCAAGGGGCAGCTCCACATGGACTCGCAGCAGGACTACCAGCTCCTCGGGGCTCGGAGGGCTCCCGAAGGGCTCTACCTCCTCTTCAGAAGAGCCTTCAGCACCTGTGACCCCAAGGATTACCTTATAGAGGTACGACATCGCCCCCACCTTGCTATAGCACTCCCCAGCCCTGGGGCAGAGCTCCAAACCCCAGCCTGCATGGTTACACCTGATCGGTGTTTTGATTCGGGGACAGCATCAAGCGTTTGCACTGTCTAGGGCAGAAAGGAAGCGCGTTACAGATGTCAGCCCTGGGACATGAGTAATGTTTGGCACGATCTGTTTACAACCCCTTATAAAGTGTAGATTTTAGCTCGTTTGCATCATCCGCTCCTGTTAAGCATGTGTTAGGTCTATATAAATACCCTCCTGCATCACTCTGGTTTGCAGTCTGGAGCCAACTGTTTGGAGTGTTACGAAGAGATGTTGGTGTTGTTCAACGGGAGGCAAAGGGCAAGGTTTTGGAAGGAGCCAAAGCAAAGGGATGGCGAATAGAGCAGCTGTGGTGAGCTGGTGTGTGGTTCAGTGAAGTCTCTCCTGGTCTGCATTCGCCGCTCCCCCGTGAGACAGGATTTGGGGGGAATGTTCCCAGTGGGGATGTCAAAGAGCTTTGAGGTCTCAGCCATGGACCCTGGGTGCGGGCAGGAATCGGCACCAGGCTCATTTCAGATGAAAGTCTTGGTGGGCAGGATATTTTAAAGCCAATGTGGGCACAGAGCATCCTTGAGTTTTTGTTGTTAATTTTCAAAAGCTTGCCTTGTGGTGAGAAACATCTTCTGTCTGCCAAAACATGGAGAGTCCTGGAGGGAAAAAAAAAAATCTGTGTGTGAACTGGGAAAGGACTTGCAGGTTTTTATTCTCTGATCTTTAAGAGAAAATTATTCTCTTTTCCTTTCTTCCTTATCTCCTGTCCAGAGCTCACTGCGTTCAGCAGCACCTTCCTTGCTCGCAGTAGACTTTCAGCAGAGCTTCTCGCAATAGCCCCCCAACAAAAGCTGGGAGAAAGGGAGGATTTCAGGGAGAAGTTTTGTTTCTGCTGTTCCTCTCCAGGCTGCTGCCCATGGCCATTGCCAGGACCAGGGTTCAGGGTGGGATGAGTCTTGAACCGACATGGCCGGCCCAGCCTGGAGGGCAGGAGGGACGAGGGGCTCTGAAGAAGCAGAGAGGCGACGTTACCCTTATGGGCAGGGGAGAGGTGTGAAGGCAATAGTATTAACTACTTAAGTTTAAGACTGATGCCGTCTAGGGAAAACTTTGCAGACTCTCCCAACTGGTAGGAAACCCTCTATGATCAAGTCAGCCAAAGAAATGCCCCCAAATCTACAGTCTTTCTCGGACAGACCAGCAAAGTGAGCTACTGGTGAAGTCAGGGTGGCTTCCCATCTGGGCATGGGTCAAAAGGCCCATTCCTGGATTCATGCCGCCAATACTGGTGCTAATAGTCCATGCAGTTCACGTTCCTGCATGATAAACTACCTGATATACTTTGCTCTCGCTTCAGGATGGCACCGTGCACCTTATCTACGGGATCCTGGAGAAACCAGTCCATTCCCTCCAAGCCATCAACATCTCTGCCATCCACAGGGGACTGCAGAGGGTGCAGCTGCTAAAGCCCAACATCACCATCCCTGAACTGCCCAGCGACATGAAGACCATGGAGATAAGGGCCCCTGACGTTGTCATTCCCAGCCAGGAGACAACCTACTGGTGTTACATGGCAGAGCTCCCAGACAGCTTCCCCAAACATCACATTATCATGGTAAGAGGCAGGAGAAGAGGGTTGCTTTCCCTGGTGCAGATCAGCAATCACGTTCAGCCATTCTGCGAAGTCCTCCTCTTCCCTGCCCTGTCGCAGGGAGGCTTTCAGACCCCTACATCTTCCCCAGCACAGTACCAAAACATCTCCCATCGCCATCCCACCAGCCAGTAGCATCCTCACATCTCCTAGAGAACCCGAAATCAGAAGTTTCTCAGCAGGAGGTGGCAAAGGAGAGGCAGAAACCTGCAGGCAGCCTAGTGCCGGGGAAAGACAGGCGTAAGGCCAGTCTGGCTGCCCGTCACGAGCTGCTGGGAAAGCATCGCCCCGGCAGGCACGGGGGTGGCTCGGCAGATGACCTGGCACACCCAGAGTCAAAACCACACAATGGGGAGAGGGAAAACCTGACACAGGAGCCAAAGCAAGTGCTTAGTGATTTAGAAGGGAGAGATGGCGTTGCAAAGGAAAACTCAGAAGGAGGATTTTCTCTCCAGCAGATGGTGTGAAATGAATCATCTGTGTGTAAGTAAAAAGTGCGTAACTCCTGATACCTTCCCGCTGCTGCAGATCATTTCTACAGCTGGTGCTTTTAGCCAGAGCCATTCCTCAGGCTTATTTGAAGTCACTCTTTCTATCCCAAATCCCACTCCCCGTGCCCCGAGCAGCTGTTGTCTAGAAAAGAAACCCAATAGCTGCAGGCAGAGCTACTGCAGCGTGGCCGGGACCCTCCTTAGGAAAAAGCCATGTCCCCAGGGTCACCTCAGCCCTGCAAAACTGGCAAAGGACTCAGTCATCACAAACCAGACCAAGATCTTCTGCTGATCAGGTGCATCTGTCGCTGGAGAAGCGATGAGATGTTTCTCTATGGGTTCTGGTGGACTCTGGGTTGGTCCCAAAGCCAACCAAGAGCTCTTGACCCTTGGTGCCCCATGCCCAGAGCAACCTTCCCTCCCCACCACGCGGCAGAAACCGTCTCCCATTCAGTAATGGATAGCAGACATACCTGCCTTGGGCTCCTTGTGGGGCTGGGCTCCCAGCAAATGGTCCTAATGTGTCCTCCTTTGACACTGCTTTGCAGTACGAGCCAGTGATCACGGCGGGCAATGAGGCCCTGGTCCACCACATGGAAGTCTTCCAGTGTGCCGCCGAGTTCGACAGCTTCCCCCATTACAACGGGCCCTGTGACTCCAAGATGAAGCCAGACCGGCTCAACTATTGCAGGCACGTGCTTGCAGCGTGGGCCATGGGAGCACAGGTGGGTGCAAGTTGGGACCCACCACCCTGGGTGAAAGCTTTGCTCCTGAGCGCTTTTCTGCTGTCATCCAACCCTTCTTGATCCCTTCTTGCATGAATGGGCATCTGAGCAACGTGGGCTGCCCCAGTCTCTGCTGGGATTTGTGTCCAGCCCTGTCTGAGCTCCCCATCCTCCCTATGGATGTGTCTGATTTTCCACCTCATCCCAGCCCACCTCCTTGGCACCGTAAATCGGTGCGATGCCCCTACTCAGTGGTTATGTCATTGCATGTGCATGTCAACAAGCAAGAAGCCTTTGGAAGCAAGACCAGCCCAAGCACAACCAAGAGCACAAGTCATGTCCCTCAGCCCATGGGAGGGGTCAGGATTATGCCCAGACATTTCCCTTAGCCTTTCCAGCCTTGTCCCCAGGAAAACCACCCCACCGCTCTGCTAACACCCTCCCTCTGCTTCCAGGCTTTCTACTACCCTGCAGAAGCAGGTCTTGCCTTTGGTGGCCCAGGCTCCTCCAGATATTTGCGCCTTGAGATTCATTACCACAATCCCTTGGTGTTCAAAGGTGAGTGGGCACGTGGTGATGCCCAGTGCCTCCCCAGTAAGGCAGTGACAGGGGAGCTGGGTGAACACCAGGGACTGCCACCCTGCCAGGGAGGGGTCTTTCAGAAGAAAACGTGGCCAAAATCATAGCCCTGTTTACAACTTTCTGGAGACCTCATGGTCCAGATCTGTCCTAGTGGGAGAAATACATTAAATTCCCACCATGTTGCTGCCTTTCTGATCTCAGCGAAGTCATCCTCACCGGAGGCTGGATGCCATCCTCGTGCATGCCCAGCGGTGGGGAGGGATGCTCGGGGAAGGGAGCCTGGCTGAGCCCGCAGCCCCCCGGCAGAAAGCTGCCCCCACACATCGTTCCTGCAGGGCCACGGCCCAAGGCAACGCTGGTATTTAGTCGGGCTGTCACAGGGTGTCCCCCCAATTTCTTTGCAAGGTGGTGGTGGTGGGTTTGAGCTCAGAGCAACAGCGGTGCCGAAGTCACCAGAGAGACAGCACCAGCCTGGCTGGGGATGGGGAAATTTAGATGTTGTTTTACTGGTACTCTTGCTTCGATAACATTGTCAGGAGACACATTTAAAAAAAAAAAAAGGATTCCAAACACCCCAGTTTCTTCATTTACATAAAAACAAGTAGCTTCTTGACTACCCAAGTATATTTTTAGGAGACCAAAGCATATGTACTGTAGATCAATCATAGCACATTCGGCAACTCGAGAAGAAACATGTCTATAAATACAGAGCTCACGTCTTTCATAATTTATCTGCTTTTGCATGTTAACCAATAGTGTCTCCCCTGTTATTCTTATCCCTGGGTGGGCTCCAGCCCAGAGACAGGGGGTTCAAAGCCCGCCTGAACCCCTCCTGACCTACTGAACCTGCCCTTTCCTTTTGCTCACAAAGTTGGGTGGCAAACGGGAGCCAGAGCTCGGCTTTGCGTCTCGGCAGAGCTTGCTGCTGCCTCTGCCTGCCCCGTGGTCAGCATCTGCCAGGGCACATCACGGGCACAGGGTCTTCTCCAGCCGTGTTTGGGCATTGCGGGGGGCATTAAATGGAGCAATCTCAAATGCAAGAGAGACCAGAAGCTTTCCAAATGCAAGAAGTCCTTGCTCCATAGGCATGTCTCCTCCTGCCAGGCCCCCCATAACAGCATGGCCTTAGTTCTTTGGATGCGTAAGTTAAAGAGCATGAAATGAGACATATTTCTGAGGGAGTTCTCCAAAGCACCCCATGATCCATCCTTCTGCTTTGGGCTCTCAAAGGTACTCCTTACCTCTCTTGGGAGCAATTCAACCCCAGGTCGATAACCTCTCTAGGGGACCAGGCACGTGTCTGGGGCCACTCAGTAAAGACTTGCATGAAAATATCTAGGATTGAAAAACAACGACAACGGCACACATGAAGAAAGCTATGAGCGAGAGGCCGGCGCGCCTCTCCCCACTGCAGCACAGCATCATTTTTCACGCCTGACCTCGTCCCGGCAGCCGTCACTTCTACTTCTCCTGCGGTGACTTGCAGCCTTGTCCTCTCACCCGCCAGGTCGCCGCGACTCCTCCGGGATCCGCCTCTACTACACGGCCACCCTACGACGCTACGACGCCGGCATCATGGAGCTGGGCTTGGTCTACACACCAGTGATGGCCATTCCACCAGGCGAGGACGCTTTCATCCTCACGGGGTACTGCACCGACAAATGCACCCAGCTGGTGAGTGCCCATCCTCTCCATCCCGGCTTCACCTCGGAGAAGGGAGGATGCAAATGGTTTTTCCAAGGTCCCAGGCAGCAGTGATACAGCACCGAGATTTGGGCTCCCAATTCCCAGTTTTAAACTCCCTGAACCCCTTATCATGAGGTTGTGTTGGAAAGAAATATTCTGCCGTGTACAACAAAGAGCGAGCAGCTGGTTGGGACGTGCTGAATCCCCCTCGAAGCTCCTCTCCTGGGCAGCCATCTGCTCCGGCTCCCCAGGCTACCAATCCCATAAAATTTATTGCTGCTCTGGCTGTGCCCCAGCGGTGCTTTCCCCCATGGAGATGGGAAGATTGGCCTCTGCTTCCAAGGAGCTCGCCAAGACCTCTCTCAAGTACGTTTTCAAATTGCCCACCCTGCTCTCAAAGAAGTTTTAGTGGATGTTTTTGTAGGGCCTACCCAAAAGGAATCATTTGTGCCACCGCTAACGAATGCAAGGAAGCAAGCAGCGTCCAGCTCAGCTGCTCCTGCTGACTTAGGGCACGGCAGCGCATAAATTGGATTTGGCAGCGGAGCGAGCGTCTGTTCCTCTGCAGGGAGCTCACTTCCACGCTGCCCCACGGGCACAGCAATCCCCAAACCCCCTCGGGCAGGAGCCAGCGCAGGGGCGGCCGGTCCCGAGCACGCAGCAAGGGGATGTGCGGGAGGGGAGAGGGATGGGGTTGAGTATGGAGGATTGAGCTGTCCTTCCCCCAGGCTCTGCCCGCTGCTGGCATCCGCATCTTCGCCTCCCAGCTCCACACTCACCTGGCAGGAAGAAAAGTGGTGACAGTGCTGTCCCGGGATGGGAGAGAGCAGCAGGTCGTGAACGCCGATGGTCACTACAGCCCTCACTTCCAGGTACGGGGGTCTGCAGGGGCAGCGGGGGGTCCCGGCTGGACATCACCCGTGGGGCTGCCCCGGGCACAGCACCACGACGTTGCTCTGATGCAGCCCCTTTCCTTCCCTCCCAGGAGATCCGCATGCTGAAGGAGGTGGTTGCAGTTTTTCCAGTGAGTGGCTTTAAAAAACATGGTGGCTTCCAAATAGTGCAAGACCCTCCCCTGATCCCGTGGCCCTGAGACCCCTGACTCCTTTACACCGCCCCATCCCCTGCACCACTGGCAGCCCCTGCCCACGCACAGGCACCCGCTGCCATCTGGGACCTCCCGGGGGGCTGCAGGAGGACTCGCTCCCCGTGGTCCCCAGGTCATATCTGCCACCCCCGCGCAGATGCCTTGGGGACGCCGGAGCCCCATCTCATATGGCACAAAACCAGATCGTGCCAGGAGCTAAATTAAGCATCTCATTTAGCTGGGCTTCCTCTAGCAGAGGGGGGCTCCTCGGGGGGTGAGCGCAAACTGTGCACGCACTGGAGGTGCCCACTCCCTCCTTGCTTGATGAGGAAGAGATTCTGCAGTGAATGTGGTGGGAGTGGGTGGTAAAACAGAGGCTGAGCATGCCCCGGGGCTGTACGGGTGAGGAAGGACCCGGCTGCAAAGCAGGGGGCACCTATGAGCCACCCCAGGAGACTGCTCGAAAGCCTCAGCACCTATTGAAACCATACCCAGGGCTGTGCTCCAGGGTGTCCCCCCGGCACGGACTGCGGAGGGGGAGGCAGTTGTGCCATCAGGTTGGGTACAGGTTTGGCAATTCAAAATGTTGTCTAAGTGCATTTTTTTTAGGTGCTTCAGTCCTGCAGAAATTCTTAAAAAATGAGGAAAGCAGGAAACACCCTCCCTGGGATACAGCCCTGGGGAACCTCCCCAGGGAATGCAAGTTTAGCAAGTGCTCCTACGGCACCGTGGCCGGTGCTGCCCACGGGCTGGCACCGCTACAAAGAGCGGAGATCTGCTACGTTACAAACTCCCCGATCCCCAAATTTGCTGATCTGAGAGGGGAAACTCTGCACTCTCACACCTACACGTGTCTGTGTTCAAACCCCCCAGGGCGACGAACTCATCACGACCTGCACGTACAACACGGAGGACCGGAGCCGAGCCACCGTGGTGAGTGCTGGGGCGAGCTCACCTGCCCGCGTGGGGCTGGCGTGTGTTTGCACCCCGGGGTTGGGGGCACCCACAAAGTGAGCATCTGCATGAACCCAGGCTGGATCACAGCCAGAAACCAGAAGGAGGGCTGTAAAGAAGCGAACCCACAAGGTTCTGCTGCCTGCAGCAGGGATGTTAAGGTGCTAATTGAGAAGTAGCATGTGTCACGCTAATTCCCATCACAAACTGTTCCACCAAGGATTAACTGTAATTAAAGAGAAGTGGCATTTTTTGACAGCGCATGTTATTTTCTTACATAGGCAGCAAAAAAAAGAGCCTGTCAGAGGTACCATCAACAGGGACAAAGCTAAATATAGCAGACGGATTATAGGAAATCTGCATTTTAACGTAAATCACACAATCTAGCCTGAAAGTCTGTCCTTGCATAAAGAGTGGATGGCCAGATGAGCAGAGTGCTGCCTGTCCCATGCACCTGAAGGGGTGGAGATATAGAGATATATACACATATATACACACGTGTGCATGTGTGCACATACAGGTGTAGCTTTGCGCCTTTGCAGCTCCTCTGCCCTCCCCGCTGCCCGGGCAGCCCTGGCAGGGCAGAGCCGGGCCCCGCTGCCAGCACGTGTGTGTCTGTGCCGCAGGGCGGGTTCGGCATCCTGGAGGAGATGTGCGTGAACTACGTGCACTACTACCCCCAGACGCAGCTGGAGCTGTGCAAAAGCGCTGTGGATCCGGGCTACCTGCACCGATACTTCAACCTGGTGAACAGGTAGAGAGCCCTGCATGGTGGTGCTAAGCAGAGAGGGACCGTTGCAGAGCCCTTTGTTAGTAACGCTGGGAAAAAAAAGTTTAAAAAGTGGGGTTTGAGGTGCTGGCTGTGCGGTAGGGGTGCGGGGGCACTCGGGCGGTGCGGGTTGCAGGAGCCGTGGCTGCGTGCTGCGCAGTCCTGCCCTCAGAGCAGGCAGCCAAACCCGGGGCTTTAAGGATGGCTGTGTAGTGAGAACCAGCGGGGAGGGAGAGCATTCCCGGGGAGGGACTGCACAGCAAGAGTCAGTGCATGGCCCAGTGCTTATGTGCAAAACAGTGTGTGACCCAAGGCAGACGCCAAGCATCCCTGCCAGAGGCTGCAGTTCCTTCACCCACGATGAGAGGGGCGAATGCTGACCTTGCACAGGGTGTCCTGCTCACGGGCGGTCCGGCTGGCCCCAAATCTTCCCCCGCAGGTGCCGGCTGCGCTAGGCTCTCCCTGCTCCCAGCGCCGACTTCGGAGCTGTTCCAGGCCGAGCTTTAGGTAGGGAGGAATTAGACACATCCAGCACCGAAAGGGGACAGCACTGCTGCGTTTCAGTGCGGCATTTCTCCTGCCCCAGGTTTAACGACGAGGAGGTCTGCATGTGCCCGCAGGTCTCCGTCCCACAGCAGTTTTTCTCCGTCCCCTGGAACACGTTCAACAGAGACGTGCTGAAATCCCTCTACGGCTTTGCTCCGATCTCGATGCACTGCAACAAATCCTCAGCTATCCGGTTCCCGGTACGTATAGCTTCACAACCAAAACTTCACAGCAAAACTCCCGGCCCTAGGTAAAAAGCAGCAGGGCAGAGCTGTGCCGCAGGGTGACCCCGATGAGATGGGTCAGGTCTCCGGTGCTCAGGACGCGGCTGCAGCCGGTGGGCTCAGGGCAGGGAGCTGGAGCTGCCTGGGGCACCCCGGCATCAGCAGGATGCTGAGCCCAGCCCAAACCTGGTGCTTAACACAATACGGCACAAGATGTGCTCGGCCAGATTCAACCAGGAGATGCATTTGCGTACAGCAGTTTTGAGGCTGCTTTCGCTGAGCGTTAAAGCAGGGCTAGCTCCAGAACTGAGAAGAAACGTCAGGTGGTTTTTAGGATTTTGGCAAATCACGTCAGGTCCCAGCAGAGCGAGCTCATGACGCACAGCATCTGTGCAGTCTCCAAACGCGGCGATCCAGCAAAATGTGAAGGATAAAAGGCCGTGAGATCTTTGAAGGAAAACCAGACCCAGCGATGATGGTCATGACGATGATGGTGAAGATTTAAAACCACTGATGGTCCCTGTCACCATCAGCTCCCGACGCCATTTATCAGTGTAATAAACTATTTCTGGACCCAGTGCTACCCACCGCAGCGCTGGAGGATGCAGAGTTGATTGCAGAGACCATCAGCTTTCTGCCCCAGTAAAACCCCTTTAGCAAAGTCTGCTCTGGGCAGGACAGAAACCTTTCCAGTTCCCTGGAACTGGAGACCGGGCACCTCTCGGCCATGCAGAGCTCCGCTGCAGGGACAGAAGTGGTGCAGAAGTTTTGTGCAGCAGCAGAATTATGAATTAAGCCTCTTAATTACAGCCCAGACAACTCTTGATTTCAGAGAGGTCTGGGGGGCGGCCGGGAGGAGACTCGAGCGGAGCAGAGCCGATGCCGGCACAAAGTGGGTCACAGCGAGGGCGAAGGAGCCGAGCTGCCCCTCCTGCTCTGCTGGCGTTTTCAGAGCGAGCCCGATTTTAAGACATCTCATTTATTCCACACTGTTTCTGCCAAGAGAAAAGCACCAGCTTCTAACTAAGCTCGTGTTTTCGCAGTTCAGCGATCCCAAACCTGATGAGATTTCTGGAAGGACTGAGTCCTGTTAATTATTGAGCAAAATCTCAAGGTAACACTTGTAAGCGGCTACTGTCACTGTCCCCTGCACCTGCAAGGGCTCGCAGTGAACTCTCTATATCCTTTCTGGAAGGATTTCCACTCAAAAGCACTGAAAACAACAACCATCGAGACACTCCAAAGACCTCTGATCTACCCCAAAAGCAGGGTGCTGGCAAGGTGCTAGCAGAGGTTTGGGACACGTCGGCAGGGCAGACTGCCGCAGCAGATGGGCTCAGGGCTGGGGCTGAGCCCTGGAGCAGGCGCACCCTAAACGTGCTTAACTGCTCTCTTAAGCCATGAGGGTACAGGAAAATAAGTCGTTTCTCCAGCTGATGCTTCCCTGCAATGCTGTCCCCTCTCCAGTCGCTCCCCATGTGTTTTGGGAGGGTCCCTCCATCCCTCTCCACCTTTCCTTAGGGTTTTCCTGGTGCCGGTGCAGGCTCTGGCCTGTTTCACTTGACATACTACAAGGAATTTCATCGGAAAACATAAATTCAACTTTCATCTTCTTGCCGATGACTCACGGCTCTACCTCTCCTCTCCAGACCTCCCTCCTCCTGCTCACGCTGCAGCCTAGCCTCTCGCTGATGTTTCCGCATGAGCGTGCAGCCGGCAGCCAAACCATTGCATCGCCAAACCAGAGCTCAGCCCAGCCTGAGCCCCCCTTCGCCCTCGCAGCCCTGCCTGCATCTCTCCCGGCCACTAACCTGGACCAACACATCACATCTGAGCTAGATCCTGCCCGGCGGGCTCAGCCCCCGGCACAGTCTGACTCCAGCAGATTGCTCCTTGCAGGAGCATCCTCGAGACAAGGTGTCCCCACGCATGCACCGAGCTGGGGGTTTTGTCCTGGCCGTGGTCACCTGCAGCCCCGATGGCTCTGACAGGTCTTCCCCAGCTCTACCCTGCGGCACCTCATCCAGGCTGCCGCATCCCTCCTGCTTCGCAGCAGCTGCACATGAACATCCACACCAGCACGCTGCCAATGTCACCTCCAACCTGCCAATACCTGGTGGAGAGCGTTTTTCAGGGCTGGGCTGTGAACACGGTGGGTCGGTGGGACTCCCTGGTTTGAGTTGTCTCCATCTGATTTGGTGGGTAACACTTTTTGGGATGGAAACTCCCCAATGGTGGTGGGTTTGTGCATCGTGATGCACCGCAGACGTCTGCGCCGCTGAGGGGATGCGTAAGTGCTTCTGCAATACAAATAATAACATCTCATAAGAAAACATCCTGGTTTGGGCTAAAACCACTTCAAATGTTAAAGATCATTTCCTTTTTGCAAGTAGGGAGAAACACGGAGTCTCCAAGTACCCGAAACCCCGACTTGGTCTCACGGTGCCGATCTCTCTTGCAGGGCGAGTGGGAGAAGCAGCCGCTTCCCACCACCACCGAGAGGCTGCGGGAGCCCGTCCCTCGCTGCCCACCCGCCCCGGGGTCTCGGCCTGCTGCCCCCATCCCCCTCAACCTGGTCGAGCTCAGGAGGGACTGACCCAATGCCCTCTCCCTCCACCACGATGGGAAGTGCCTCCAGGCAGGAGCATCCGCAGGGAACGTCATCCTGTCGCTCTCCCGGCATCCCTGCCTGCACAGCGATGCGGGCCGGCACCCTGGTCCCTGCCTCCAGAGGGGGTTAGGCTTATGAGTTAGAGTTCAGAAAGTACTCTGGAGATGGAAAGCGCTATATTTAGTGTTATTAGCAATCCTGGCTCTGAGTAATGCTGCTTTCCGCCCCCAGAATAATAAAGTGGAGGTTTGCTATTGTGTGGAACCCAGCGCGGCCCTGGGGAGGGGTGAAGAAGCCTGTTTTCCTGCAGGGAAACTGAGGCACGGAGCAAAGACCTGCGTGGGAGCAGCATACAAGCCTTCCCAGCGCCCCACGGTCCCGTCTAGCTCGGGTGGCTCTGCGAGTGCTCTCCCACGTCAGCATCCACGGCACGGATGGAGGGAGGGAGGGATGCTGTGATGCCCACCCAGCGCTTGCCTCCCCGCTGCAGGGACTGCGGCTCCCCGCCACGCTCCTCCTCCCACACCCCCGCACTGGGGATTATTCGTCTTGACGCCACCAGATGCCAATGGCCGGGAACAAATGATACCTCTGTGATGGGGCTTAGAAAGGGGGAGGGATGGGGGGGGGAAAGTTAAACATTTTGGCAGGAAAAATGACTCCATTAATTACCTAAATGTAAAAAAAAAAAAAAAAAAAAGAAAGAAAAAATTGCTTTTTGCTGTTGAGCTCCAAAGGGAAAATACTTGGGAGGAGCAGAGGAAAGGCCAGCGGTGCTGCAGGAGAGCCCGTCCATCCCAGCCGGGCACCTGCCCCTCGCTGCCCTGGGGCGGGTGGGCTCCAGGGCAGGGTGGCAGCCGAAACCTGCCCTCCCGGCCACCCTGGGTTTACGGAAAAATCTCAGGTCAGAGCACTGCGGATCAGAAAGGCTTTTTGGAAGCAAAACATCATCTTCGCAGGCACGCGGCGGATCCCTGGCTGAGCAGGGAGGCAAGGTGCTCCTCGCACCTCTTCCCCTTTACCAGCTCCCTCATTTATCCCCAGGACAAACGGACAGGTCTGCGGCCACCCCCTCCTCTGCCCTCCTCCTGGGCAGCGTCGGGGAGTGCAATCACCTCCTATTCAGAGAAAAAAAATCATCCCAATGTTCTTTTTTAATGTTTCCAGTAAAACCAAAGCATTTGAGAGTTCAAACTCTTGCCCGTGGCGATTGTTGCATGAGGCTAAGGAATTGAAATCAGTTCTCAAGAGAGTATAAATGAAGCAAACCTAGTCAAGGGAAATAAAGTGAAAAGCATGCAGTGTGATTATTTCTTCAGGCGGGTGAAAGCTTCAGCAGAGATCAGGCCTTTGCTGCGGTGCTGAAGATGGAGCCCAGCAAGGGGACCAGAGCAAAGGACGATTATGGGGACGGGCTGGGAGCAGCTGCCCCTTCCCCTCAGCACTGGGGGGTTCATGGGCTGCGTGCATGCGATGAAAAACCTTCCCCGACGCCTCCGAGACCGGCTCTGCGCCGCCGGAGGCTGCGGGGCTGGCAGCACGCAGCTCAGCCCCTGCATACATGCTCCTCTCCCTTGGGAGCTAAAAGGAGCCACCTCCAAGGTGACCTTTGGGAAGATGCCAGCAGAGCAGACGGGACCGCGGAGCCACCAGAAAGGCAGCCCTGGTGTCACTGCCCCGGTCCGTGAGCTTCCACCACTGCACTGAGCTGGTCCTGCCCGGAGGACACACAAACACAAACTGTGCTGGCAAAGCAGCAAAGCAAAAGACATTCCAACTCTTTTTCCTTCTCCTCCAAATTCAGAGGCTACACACACACGTGCAGCAACGGATTCCAATGGCACTTGCCTTCGGGAGTTTCTTTTATTCTCTGGGGCACCACACGAGAATCTCTCCCCCGTTAAGCATCAAGGGGCTGCACGGCACCACCGTGTTTTCCTCGTTTCAAACCCAGGGGCTGGCGCAGGCTGGCAGCGCTCCCCGGGCACCAACACACTCCCATTGCCACAGCCAAAAACTGGGACTTGCCTTCACTCTCGCCTTCCCACCAAATGGACAAGGTCATCGTTCAATCTGGGGAGGACCGACCCTCCCTGCCTTCCGCAGAGCCATCGCACGCTGAGGCAGCACTTGAGCACCATGAACAAAATCGAAGCAGGCACTGAACATTTTGCACCCCAGGGTTGATTTTTTTTTTTTAAAGACAACAGAAGCTGGTTCTTAATCTCCCTCTGAACTTTGGAGCCACAAGGAAGCATTCTGCCAAAGCAGGACCTGAAGCTCCGGCTGTGACCGGGGCAAGATGGGATGGAGGGACGAACCTGTGCTTGCAGAGATGGGAAGAACATGCCTGGAAACCCCCCGGGTCAAGCCAACGATTTCAGGGTGCAGAACCCTGCAGTGGGCAGAGCATCCACGGCGTGAGCCTGGGCGATGGCCTGGGCCCCCTGCCCCTTCCCTCCAGGGCCCCCCCGAGCACTCCCACCCCAGCACCGGGTCCCCAGGGCACAGCCAGGACAAGGTGACACCCATCAGAGCAGGGACAGATACAGCAAGGGACCGGAGAGACAGCAGGTTTGGAGGCTACAGCTGTATTAACAGCAGAGTTAGTTTCAAAAAATTCATTTCCAGTCAGCATGAAACTACATTTTGCAGGAAAGGGTTTCCAGCAAAGTCAAAAATTGAAACCACTTCATTTGCAGTCAAGCAAAACACTGTTTTCAGGCCAATTAACCCATGGAAAAGAATTATTGCGGTAGTGGTACTGCTTCATTTAGAAAACAGAGCAACAAAATCTTTGGACCTTTTGGAATCTCTTCCTCCTCTTCCCCTCTAATTTGACCCAAATTTGCTTGATGAGTTTGCTGCAGACATTTGCCCGGCTCTCCCAGCAAACCCCGGAGCAAGCTGGGGCACCCGGGGGCCGGGAATTTGGCCGGCAGCTCCTAATGGCATCTTCCCTCTCCCCATCCCGGCATCCGCAGCACCCGCTCGCCGGCCCCGCGCTGCCGCGCTCTCAGTAAAAGCCCTTCACTCGCTTGTTGTCCGGGTCGAACGGGGACTTGGTGTGTGCTCGGGCAGGGTAGGTCACTCCCATCCGCTCCAGCTCGTAGCTGCCGCTCTTCACGAAATCCAGTGAGACCTGCAAGGCAGAGCCACGGCGAAACCCCCCGTTAGGTGCTGCGAGGCACCGGTGGGGCACCAGCCCCCTGCCAGCATCCCAGCTCCATCACTGGGCTCTCCCCGCACGCTGGGCAAGCTCCCGCACCACCCTGCAGATGTGCTTTCCACAGAAAACCCGGCTCTGCCATCCCAGGAGGATGCACAGAGAGGAGGAAAATAGATTTTTCAAAGCATTCTGCTAAACAAATAAAAAGAATGCAGTATTTAATTTTTCTTGAGGGTTGTTTGGTGGTTTTTGGTTTTTTTCTGTGGATTTTTTCAATACCACCCAGTGCAAGGTGCACTTACAGCCAGGCTGTGGGAGCTCATTGCCAGAGGGGCCAGAGCAGGCAGGCTGGGTGGGGGGTGGCAGACCCAAACGGGGTGAGCCCCCCTGCCCTGAGCCGGGCCCCGGCTGCAGGAGGGGACCACAGTGGCAGCCAGGATGTCACCGCTTGGCGTGATGAGCGTGACCTGTCCCCTCCGCCTGCAAGGGTCACCCAGTGCCAGGCAGTGCCAGCGGCTGAGACACCCCGGTGCAGGGAAGGGCTGGGGGCTCTCGATGCCGGTGTGTTTTTATCACCTGGAAATTGTCAGCAATAAGCAGAATTTTTGTTTCTCTCCTCTCCGCCTCCCCCCTGGCACCTCTTCAGCTCCTCTGGCTCTTTAGCCCCCATGCCACAGAGCCATCCCCATGCTGGACCCCCCCTTCCCCAGCCCCAGAGTCGGGGACCATCACCCCCGGCCGGCTGAAGGGCCGTATCCACGGGAAGGAAACGAAAGGCCCACATGCGACACAGAAAGACCGAGAGCAGCCGTGCTGGGTGCCCCACTGCCATGGAGCTGGGAAGAGGGGGGCTCTGTGTGCCCTCCTCCAAGGGCTCGGGGTTCGTGTCTGGGTCCAGCACCAAGCCCCTGATGGGGACAGCATGGGGCAGGGTCCCGGTGCAGATCCCCCGAGGGACCTGCNCCTGGCTGGAGGCAGGAGGGGACCGTCCCCCCCCCGCCACCTCCATCCTGCTGCCTCCGTCACGCTGCCCGGGGCAGGCAGGGGCAGCCGGGAGAGCGACATGTAACAGGGAGGAAAGTGGGAAAGGAAAGAAAGGTTTAGGGCAAAACATTCACCGTGGGGAGAAAAAGTGGTCCCCAGGGGCTGAGGGGGTAACTGGAACACAAAACCACTTGACTTGACTTGCACCGATACNCCTCCCCGCACAGCAAAGCTCCCCCCTCCTTCCCCAATTACTGCCCAAACCAAGCGGGAGTTATCCCAGGGAGCGGAAAGATGAAGGCTGCACATTAACATCTGCTTAACGAGCGCTGCTCCCCGGCTGCAGCCGGCCACGCAAAGGAGCTGGCAAGGGCTGGGGACCCCACGGCACGACCACCCGTACGCGGTGCCTTTCCCTACAGCTGCCATTTCGGCCCCCGCAAAGCCCAGCAGGCAAGGGCCTGCTGCCAGCCCCGCTGCACGCTGCTGCGGCAGAGCTTTCCCTGCAGCGGGTGTGCGAGCGGGGNCGGGATTAAAAGTCAAGGCAAGCAAGAGGATGAAAGCACAAGCATATGCACTGCTCTTGGTTTGCAGCAGGGAGGGTCCCTGGGGACGTCATGCACAGCCCTCTGTCCCCAGACGGGATCCCTGGCCTCTGCCTACAGCACGCTGCTTAATGAGGGCATCTAATTTACTATCCAGGAGTCTCCCAGGCTTAATTAAGACCCTGCTGTGCTCCTATTGGCTATTGCTCCCTATAACATAAGTTAATTCACTGCTGCAATTAAATACTCCCTTGTAATTAACATCCGAGGCAGCGCTTGAGCCAGAGAGCGTCGCCGGGGCCCTGCAGAGCGACAGCTGGTGAGACCGACCTCATTGGGGAGACACGGGGGGGGCTGCCCCATCGTGCTCCCCCGACAATGAGCTTGTGCATACGGCTTCAAAACCAAACAAGCACCACGCTCCCCCACCCCCAGCAAGCCCCTGCTGTGGGGAAGGAGGCGCAGCTGCCCCCGGGGGGGGTCTGTACTCACTGGGCCCCCCGTGGGGTCACGGATGTAGCCGTAGGCGATGGTTTTGTCGATGGCAAATCCGAAGTCTGCCCGACGGATGTGGCCGACCACTTTGCCATCCCGCCAGACCGCCTCCAGGCCAAACATCGGCACCTTCCTGCAAGGAGAAGGCAGAGCTGTCGTCAGCAAAGCCCCACGTTGGGGTCCCGTGGGGGAGAGGGGCTTGGGGGGACCAGACCCCAGCTCTGCCCCAGGCCAGCCCCCGTGCCGGGACTCCCACTGCCCACAGGTTCATTATCCTCCCCGCGCTGATCCCAGGCGCTGGCAAAGCCCCTCCAGCCCAATTTGCAAAACCTCCTGCTGTTCTGAGTGAAACAAGATAAACCTACTCCCTGTCACACCATTTCCAGCTCCCATTAAACATCCAGCAGGGAATTTGCAGTAGGATTTAAATTAGAGATGGAATTAGAGCATGGAAAACAGCCGAGCCGGCTTGCAACTGAGCTCCACGTGCCTGCCCGGGTGCAGGGGCGGATGGGGATGAAGGTGCTCGTCCCAGGGCGGCCACGGCACTGGGTGCTGCCCGGTGCTGAGCGGAGCCCGGCAGTGGTACTCACTCCTCGGTGGTGAAGCAGACGAGGCGGCGGAAGATGCCCTTGGCTTTTTGAGCCTCCACAGCCTCCCGGCCCAGGAAGGGGATGCCGGACTTGAGCTTGCAGGTGAAGGCTAAGCCTGATTCTAGCGGGGTATCGTCGGGGCGCAGGTCTGCGTGCCAGTGCCTGTACCCTGCAGAGAGCAAGCATGGGTCGCCCAGCCTCTCCCTGCCACGGTCGCAAGCCCAGGGTGAGCAGCACCAGGAGACCAAGACATCACTCCTGCCTCTTGGACACCACTGTTGCCCTCAATTCACTTGGCCATGGACAAAGCACCCTCGAGAGGAGCCAGTATTGGGGAAGTCTCAGCAAGGAGCGCTGGGGCTGGGAGCATCTCTGCCAGGAGCTGCCAGACCTCCAGTCACACTAACCCACCCTCGAAGCTGGGAAAAACTCAATTTGCCCTGGTCCCCCGGGCAGAGGCAAAGCGGAGAGCGCTGCTGCAAGGAAAGCAAGAAACCTTTCTCGATGCTGAGGCTGTCGATGGCTCTGTAGCCGGCGTTGGTAATGCCATGCCGGGCACCCGCCTGCATCACCGCCTGGTAAACCTTCACGCAGTCCGCCTTGGGCACGTGCAGCTCCCAGCCCATCTCGCCGACGAACGACAACCTCATGGCACGGACCTGCGAAATGCAAGAGGCCAAACACCCCTGCGGACGGAGCCGGGCCGTGCAGCGCGGGAGAGGCGGCGGAGCCGCATCCTGCCATAGCCGGGGGAAAGCCGGCTTGCCCGGGAGCCATGTGCAAACACCCTGCTTTGGTGGAAGGCATTTCTTTGCTCTCCCTAGTGCACAAAGCCAGGGTCAGGCTGAATTTCTTGTCTCTGGACAGTCTAAGCTTGGCATCTCAAACCCAGCACCCTGGAGGGATGGCCAGCGCGCAGAGGAGGCTGCATTCGGCATCTTCCAGCCACGGATCCCAGCCAGGCTGGGGTTCGACATGATGCTCTGGCTCCAGATGGGCTTTTGTCTCCCTCTGCTGATCCATTGACACCAGAAGAAAGCCCACAGGCACCCCCAGCCCTCTGTCTCCCCAAATCAGCCCATCGGATGGGGAAGAGCTGGTCCCCAGCAGGACTGTCCTGCTTCGGGGCACTTTGTGGCTGCTGTCCCCTGGGGATGTCCCCCACTTGGGATGGTGCTCCCACGGCAGAGGCACCCAAAGGCCCTACGCTCCCATGCAGGGGCTGAGCCCAGTGTCCTGACTCGCGCCCCGCTCGCCCCAGGGGGATGCTCAGGTTTCCCCCAGCAAAGGTTGTGCCCCAAAGCGTTACTCTGCTGCCAAATTAGCTCCACACCAAATGCATGAAGCTCCAAAAAGGAATGAGCAGATCAGCACAGGGGACTCGGTGCTTCTCAGGGGAAGCCTCGTCCTCGGAGATATGCCTGCCTGCCTGCAGTCCTGGGGGCACAGACCTCCTGGCTGTGCTGGGACTGCCTGCCCGTGTCCCCCCTGCTTCTCACCCAGGCAGGCTTGCCTGCATCCTCCTGTCTGCATTCCCAAAGCTTTCCAGGCTGCTTGGGGCCACCCCAGTTCAGGCACCTTCCCTGGAGATACCCCTTGAGCTGCATTTCCCTCTGCTCCATCCCTGTGGATTTCTCTGCTTCCTCCCCCACAAAAACCCCTCTGGTTCATCCCTTTGGATGCACATCAACTGCAAATGCATACCTCGCTTTGGGAGAGAGATTAGCTCAAGAGTTTCATGCCAGATTGTGATCTGCCATGTTAATAAAGCAGTTTTCAGCTAGGAAGAGACTTGAGGCTGGTTCTGTGGCCAGGCATGCTCAGCAGCTTTGGAGCTGTCTTGCCCGGGCTGGCTCTGGATGTCTTTGGGGAAGAAATTGCCTCTTGCTGTTTGCTGAGCTCTCACTACAACCAGGAGCTGGTCTCAGCTGTGCTTTCTAATCCCGGCTATAAAAAACAACAGACAAAAGCAGCCGCTGCCCAAGACAGGCAGCAACAGGCAGGAGAAGTACCAAAGGGGTGCCTGGGCTCTCTGCTGCAAGGACGGCCAGCGGGCGACAGCCAAGAACCCAAATCCATCCTTGCTTCCCCCAGCACCCCTGTGCTCTCCGGCACTGCAAAAATAATGTCCTCAAGCAGAGTTTAAGGCAGCTTTTAAGGCACCTTAACCTTTACAATAGAAGTGGAGAGGAGGAAGGAACAGAATAGATATTGGGAACTTATTTTGAGCCTCCTTCGCATAGCGAAGCCCAAAGGCTGGCAATCGCCTTGCGAGGTGCACAGACACGAGGGGCACGGAGAAGCTTTTCACTCTGCACAAAGGTGACACCTAATTAGGGAACAGCCAGAGATCAAGCCGCTGCAGCCAGCTACCATCTTCATCACGGCAGGAGATGCTCTGGGGATTGACAGGCAACTTCCCGGCTCATTAACCCTGTGACTCAGCAGTCGGTGCCACAGCTAAAACGCACTTTAATTTCGGGAGCAAGTTACTTCCAGGAGAAACTTCCCCCCAAACCACTGCTGCTCCGGGGGAGCGAGCACCCCGGCAAGAGCAGTGCACCACAGAAAAGAGGTACCTCAGGAAAACTGGGGTGCCAGTCATTAGTTTGCACAGGCAGGGGTTGGGGGTTGCACCCACATGTGCGTACCCCAGGCAGGGGTGCGCATCCCACCATGAGGCCAAGGGGGATGTGAAGGGCTGGGCTCAGCTGCTCCTGCCGGCTTTCTGCTCAATTCCCCTAGGAAGAGGTTTTTCTGTAAGATTTCAACTGGAACTATGAAATAGCATCAATTCCTGGGTCTTTCAGCAGCAATCCAAAAGCATTTAAAGTATTCTAGAAAACGAAAACCTGAACTTTACCCTGTATCCAGCAGTGAAATTCAAAGGGGGACCTTTCTCTGCTGTTCAATACAATGAGAGACACTATATATAAACTCACAAACCAATCTGTAATTTCCAGAGTCATTAACTCCGCTGGAGCTCTCCTTTCACTCCAGCTGATTTTGTTCAACTACTGAGTTAATGCATGAAAATCTCAGCGATAACTTTTTAAAGATGTTGGGTTCAGTTGAATCCCCCTGGAAGGTGATAATATCAGCGAAGGCTTCAGCCCGTTGTCCTGAGAAACCCTCCTACTCTCATTTCGGCGTGGGATGGAGTCCCCTGTGCTCATTGTGCGGCAGGGGCCTGATGGAGACCTCCTGAAGGGTGGCAGCAGGCAGCCCAGAGCCCTTGGGCGGAAAAGCTTTTTTCCTACAGTCAGGGCATTTACACCCAAAAGAAGCCATAAATTTTCTACCAGCTATTTCTTCCACGCAGGACCGGATTATTTTTTGTAAACTTGAAGCGAAATGCAAACAAACTAATCACACTCTTGAAGACGGGAACATTTATACACCTTTCCCGGGGGATAAGTAGATTATTACCACATGTTATCAGCTTGCCACAGGCGTGAGGGTTATAACTCACCGGTGGAGACTGAAATGCAGCGCACTGGGCAACCTGCAACCCCGGGTTGGCTTTTGTGTCCCCTGTGCCACTGTTCCCCCCCCCAAGGGACACTGTGCACACTGAGGTTTTGGTACCCAGAGCACAGGGCACGCTGACGGTGATGGTTTGGAGAATTAATCCGAGTTGGGCAAAATTTGTGGCTTAGTTAAACCACCTGGCTAGGCTCTTGCTCACAAATCAAGTAGCCTTAATTTGATTCAGCAGCAATCCCTTCAGCAGCCAACTGCATTTGAATTAAAGCTACTTTAATTCCGAATGAAAAGTGTCCGTACGCAGCTTAACCCAATTTCACTGATATCCAGCCTGCCTCCAGCTCCCTGTTTTCCTGCTGCCTTTTATAAGATTTACTGCTACACCTTCACCCCCTTCGTCTCCCATCAGACACTGGCCCGAGAGCCAGAGCAGACGCTCGGCACGGTCCCTCCTGCCAGCCGGCTGCTCCGGGCGGGAGAGGGATGCCCTGGGACCGCTGCCTGCCCAGATTTCCCATGGGAAGGCCGGGGTACAAACTCTACCCCCTCTCCCAAAGGGGTGTTTTTGCAATGGAAGGAATATTTCATATGGGGTAAACACCAACAAGAAACCAAGGCAGAGCTTCTCAGGCAAACCTTGCAAAAGCTTTTCCCCCGATACCAAAACTTGCCAGCAGCAGGTTTTCACAGAAGGTTTCTTTTGTGACAAAACGACACTTTGTGGTCACCAACTTTTCTATTTAGGGTGTTTCAAGCAGGCTAAGTCAGCAGCTTCACATATGACAAAACTCCCCAAAGAACTGCCATCACCCCCTGTCCCCAGCGACAGACCTTGTTGATCTCCGCCAGACGAGGCGGGGGAGATTTAAGATGTTTTTCTCGCTGCCCCACACCAGGCGAGACGGAGGAGTCCGACCAAGCAGACAGAGCTGTGAAACCTCACAGCAAACCCTGGGGACTGCTCCACCTCTTCGCAACACAGCGAAGGACACCAAATCGCTTTCGGCTGAGCCTTCTCCCCTCGCCACCTCCAAGCGATGCCACTCGATCTGTTAAACCCCACGGCTGCGGGTCCCAGCCTGGGCAAGGTGCATCTCCTGCGGCTTGCTGAGGACTGTGGCACTCAGGACATGCCTGCCCCGTGCTCTGCAGTGCGATGCGCTGGGGAGCAGGAGCCGGCCAGCACCCCCCCCATGCCTCCCCACCAAGCACCCAGCCAGGCAGCGGTGCTGGTTGCCACCGTCACCCCAAAGGGCTTCTCATTCCCTCGCTCTGACGCCGAGGGGCTCAGCCCCAGGCGTTAGCGCGGAACATTACCATTTCTGTGCTTTCCTTGCATAACTGCTGACGCGAGCCCTGAAGTCTGGGCAAATGCAGGATGATCTGTGCTTGTAGGGAAAGCTTAAGGTTGTCAGATGTCTCCTGTGATCAAATACACCGGCTCCGCAGGCTGCCCAGCCCTTACCACCAGTACTTGACATGCTTTACATTAAATCGTCCCTGTTTTTTTTATGAGTAAGGGGAAAAGGAGGGGATCTAGAGTGTCAGATAAATCTCTTTATCACCACCGCTCATCCCTAACCCACAGGAGGCATCTCTTGTTCCTCCAACAGCACTGCAAAGCTGGGAGTCACCATGTCCCTTCCCCAAGCTCAGCCCGGGCTATGACACTGCCAGGGGGGGCTGGGAGAGCAGGCTGGCACCTGGCAAGCAGACAGGGAGGAAAACACCCCAATTTTTTGCCTGTTCCAACAAAAAACCCCAGCAAAACCTGCCAGCTGCCCACTGCAGCAATGTGGAGGCAGACGGGTTCCCTAGCAGAGGATGCTCGGCCGCGCAGGCTGGCGGGCGGTCGCCCCAGTGACCAGACATCCCCGGGGGGCTGGAGGGCCGGCCCCATCCTACCGTGCATCCTGCGGCCGTGGCGAGTTTGTGGGTGGAGAAAGGGAAGGCCTCGTTGCTGAGGTCGGTGTCGAGCACTTCTTGGAGGACGACGCGGCTGTGGGGAAACAGCAAAGCGGCCACGGTGAAAGGACGTAGCTCGCCCGCCTGCTCTGAGGGTTATCACTAAAAGTTACTTTCTTGTCTTGTTGGCAAAAGAGACTTCTCCCTCCAAAGGGGAGCTGACATGGGTGATACGCCATGCTGTGAGCACCTCGTAAGAAATGCCAATTCCCCAGCAAACAGAGTGTTGCTCCAGCCAGATCATCGCCTGTTGGCATGGGGCTCACACCTACCACTGCCCAACACGGGGACCTGGCCTGCGCCTGGGGCATCCCTCCATCCATCCCTGCATCCCTCCATCCATCCCTCCATCCACCCCTGCATCCATCCCTGCATCTGGGGCATCCCTCCATCCATCCCTGCATCCCTCCATCATCTGGGGCATCCCTCCATCCACCCCTCCACCCATCCCTGCATCCATCCCTCCAACCCTTCATGGTCAGGGTGCAAGGAAGGGGCCGCAACACTCTCCCCACCCTCACCTCAGAGGGCCCTGGATGCTCATCATGCCCAGCTCCTCCGAGCAGTCGAGGAGTTTGCACTGGAGCTTCATGTCCTGCAGCACAGCGGTGATGTGCGACCAGTTGTGCTGAGCCACGGCCCCACCGATCGCCAGGTAGTAGCCATCCCCTGGAAGACACCCCCCGGCAGCCTTTCAGGCTCGAGAGCATCAGGCTGGGGGCGATGCCCAGCTCAGCTCAGGGCTGGTTTTGCTCTCCAGAGGCTGAGCTGCAGCCCTGAGCCTCTCCAGCTTGCACAGCCCAGGGGGGACTGCCAAGAAAGGGGAAGGGGTTAAATAGGGGGGGCAAGGGAGGGCTTTGGGGCTCTATTAGCATCCATGCTGCCTTTTACTTGTGGGGCTTAGCACAATGAAAACCAAATGACCATCAAAACCTGAAAGAAGAAAAGGTAAAAAAAAAGCTGTTCAAGCCCTGGTGGTGCCTGTGCGTGTGTGAGCATCACGGGAAGAGAAAGAACTCTTTGTCCCTTGAGACCAACAGCAAAAGCATCCGCTCTTTTGTCCCAGTGCAGAACGGATCCCAAAGTGCGGAGGGAGCTGGGAACTACAGGCGGGAGCAGGGAGGGTTGCAGCGACCAGGCCATAACCAGTACAGGGGCTGTACTGTATACAAGGAGGAATTTCATCTCGTCAGTAATCCTGGGTGTAAAGATCCCCAGGGATGGGGTTTGAGAGCTGATTAATATGTAATCAATCTTCCCTCTGCCTTTCCTGCCACTACAAAATTGCTCTCTGATAATCTGTCATAACGATAATAAGTGCAGCCACCTACTGTAATTGGAAAAATAGACTTTGCTGCGATTAAACTCCTCCATCGCCCGACAAACCCTGCAGCTCTGCCATCCGCTTCCCGTCACCCTTCTGCCCCCGTCTGAGCACCCCAGACGAGAGGGATGCAGGATTCTCCCACGGGAAGGGAAGGGCTCACCGGCACCCGACCACCCCGAGGCAAAGGCGGCGAGATCTCCCCCCGCAACGCCCACCCCCCCGGGCCAGCGCTGGGGGCTGCACCGCCGCAGGACTCGTCCCTTCCAAGCAGCAAGTCTGCGGGTGACACCGCGGGGGGCTGGGGCTCCGCTGGCACTCGGCATCCCAGTGCAAACGTCCCTTCTGGTGGCAGCCCTGGCAGAGCCCGGTGCCACCGGGCACGGCGCTTGGCCAGAGCTGCCGGAGCCGAGCTCAGCACCCTCCTCCACTGCTGCTGCCTAATGCCATTTCTGACTGCTCTGCTCCATTTCAATTCCTCTTTATCGCAGCTGATAAGGGCTTGGGGAGAGGTCAGAGCCGCCAGCCGGGGCTGGACAAACCCAATAACAGGGATGAGCAGTGCAGGCCCCCGGGGACAGGGGGGATAATTGGGTTACAGGGACCGAGGAGCGGAGGTGGAAAAAGCCAGGTGGCTGCCATTAGGTAAATGCAATCACCCCTGTGCCTGCGGCTCCCCGAGTGTGGCGGGGATGGAGGAGATGCTGGCGGGTCTTGGACCGAACCTGCCAGCATGGCTTTGCGGGACTGGAAAGATCTTTGCGTGCATTGACACAGCTGAGAAAGGCAGCGGGAGAGGCTGGGAGCTGAGCTGCAGGAGGGTAAACCCAGCCGGCGATCCCCCCTCAGCCCCAAAGCGGCTGCAGAAACGCACCTGCCTCCAGCATCCCCATGCTCAGGGCTTTTACCTTCGAAGGCGGGGGCCAGGGGGGAGGCTGGGGCCCCGGGGCTGATCCGGCTGACGGTCAGGTCGCTCTCCACGCCACCCCGCTTGTTCAGCATGCAGGTGTACACGGTCGAGCCTGGGGGAAGGAGACGGGCACCGCTGCCCATCAGCTGGTCCCGGCAGAGGGAGGTGGGTACCAGGGAAATCAGTCCTCATCGCTACATCAGCTGCCACTGCCTGGGTATGCCCTGACGGACCCTGGATGTCCCAGCACCAGGAGGGAGACAGGAGCTGGGCTTTTTCCCCCGTGAGATGTGTGAGGAGCTGAAGCTGCATCCTTGGAAATGCCATAAGCTGCCTCCCAGCCCCAGAGAAGGGGGCAGCTTCTCCCCGGGCAAACCGCTGCTGGCGAGGGTTGTACTTGATTTACTCCAGTACCCATCACATCTCCAGCTGTGAGCCACAGCTGGAGCCAGAGGTCAGACCCCCCCTCCCTCGCCCCCCAGCTCAGAAGACGTTTGTCCCGGTGCAAATGAGAGCAGAAGCCAGCCTGTGGTGAGGACAGGGAAAGCAGTCACTCTCACACGCTTCCCAGACCCTCTGCAAAAGCAGCATTTAAAAGAAAAACCAGTTTGGGTCGTCCCCCCCTGGTTTGTTTTGGTGTAAGATGTGATTTCCCAGGGCAGCGCTCAGCAGAGGCAGCGTGCGGCCGAAATAAGGGGGCTGTGCCGGTACCTGGTTCTTTGCTCACGTCGGCAGTAAACAGCCAGTTCGCCGCTTTTGTCGCTTCAGGCCCAACCAGGTAGAATTTCCCAAAATAAGACATGTCAAAGAGAGCCAGGGCATTTCTGCACGTTAAGCATTCATTTTTGATCTAAAATTAAGGCAAACACATCACTGAAGTTGAGCTGTATTCTCACTCCACAAAGGGAGGCACATATTAGAAGCATTTATGTAATGAGAAACAATACCAGGGCATTCGCCTGGTGCCTTTAAAGGCTGCAAGGCTTTTCACTCCTGAAAAATCAGATATTAAATGGAGCAAGTCTAACAGGCCTTCCTGTATGCTCAATCCCATTCTTTATGTCACTAACACAGTGACAGTTAACAATAACAATAGTTCAATTTGATGAAATTGGGTATTTCCCCCAAGCTCAACTCCTTCCTTTGGGAAAGCAGCAGTAAAATCCCCGTGGCCTCTCCACCGAGGTTTCTGAGCACGGGCCACACATTTCTGTTAATCTTTTTGGAACATTTTCCCCAGTTTTAGGCGAAGCTCGCTGCTTCCCCTCCCTCCGAGCCTCACCAACTCCACCCAAAGCTGCGGTGTGGCACAGGCTCTGCTGCCTTTAACCCCCCAGCTCCAGATGTGCCCAGCGGTTTCAGCCGGGGGCGGGGGCTGCTCCCCCCCACTCACAATGTCATGGTGGGGGGGGAAGTCAAAGGTGTACTCGTCCCCCAGCAGCCGGTTGTAGGTGTAGTCCCTGTGGCGCTCCTGGCCGTACGCGCCGTAGTAGTCGTAATCCAGAACCTGGGGGGGAAGCAGGAGGATGGGGGCAGTGAGGAAGACAGCGTGAGGCCGAAGCTGAGGGGCTGCTCCCAGTCGCATTCACCCCATGCCAGGAGAGGAGCGGGTGCGTGCAGGACCTGGCTGCGGTGATGGGTCCCTCCCCAACATCTCTGCCCACAGTGATGGGTCCCTCCCCGGCATCCCTGCCCACGGTGATGGGTCCCTCCCCAACATCCCTGCCCATGGTGAAGGGTCCCCTCCCCGGCATTCCTGCCCACAGTGATGGGTCCCTCCCCGGCATCCCTGCCCACGGTGATGGGTCCCTCCCTGGCATCCCTGCCCACTACGCTGGGTCCCCATCACGGCATCCCTGTCCATGGTGATGGGTCCCCATCACGGCATCCCTGCCCACGGTGATGGGTCCCCTCCCTGGCATCCCTGCCCACAATGATGGGTCCCCATCACGGCATCCCTGCCCACGGTGATGGGTCCCTCCCCGACATCCCTGCCCACGGTGCTGGGTCCCCTCCCTGGCATCCCTGCCTGCTGCTCTTCAATATATAGAAGTGAGACCGGTGCCTCTCGTTTGGGGGCATTGCAGGCAGATGCTGCCTCTTGCAGAGGGACAGGCAGACAGACACACACAACGTGCACACACGGATCTCCCTCTTCCCGCTGTTATAGTGAATTAAAGCCTGACAGCTTTTATGGACCCATTTTGGGGACATGCACCTTCCTGCAGCATATCACACCCGCTGCAGACACAGGACACATCCTGCACACACCGGGCACGGCCGGTACCCTCCGGCTGAATGCCCCCCAAAACGCCTGCCGTGCTTACCGGGGCTGCTCCCCCGGGGCTGAACCAGCCGGGTCTCTCCCAGCCATGCCGCTCCTGGAACACGCAGCCCTGTCGCAGCAGCTCCTACGCAAGCAAAGCCGGAGAAATAGGAACAAATGGTTTTAAAAAAAAAAAAAGCCTTTTCACTGCTTTTTGAGCAGTGCCCAGGCTGCCCTCCCTGAGCACATGCTCAAGTCCTGACTTGTGACCCCTTGGCTTTGGCTATCAGCAGCCAAAATCAGCTCTGCAGTTTGTCTTTTAAAACAGTGGCAAACCCCAGCTACCTGCAAATTGCCTGATATTTTTGTCCCCCCAAGAAAGGTATTTGCCTCAACGGCAGCCGACGGGCAGGAGCCTGGCAGCCCAGCTGTGCACCCCACCAGAGCTTGTGCCAGGGTGCAGGAATTGCTGACCGAGAGATGCTAAATCCAGAGAGCAAGATTCCTCCCAATGTTTACAAGAGTAATTCTATAATAACATTTAAGATTTATATAGCAACCTTCTTATTCCTCCTTTGTGCTCTCAGGAAAATCTATCTGCGTGCAATTAATTAGGGATCCATTAAGATATTTTTGTTTGGTGCTTCTGTTCGGAAAAGAATAGATTTTGTTGAACATTTCAGAAATGATTCAGTGCCTATTTATAAAACACAGCACATGTTCTGGAGTTGCATGTATAAATACCAGGCTGTCAGTCAAATGGGCATCGCGTATTAGACATGCTATTAAAAAATAAATTGCGTCCTCGGTGACAGAAAACTGAGCTGTCAACTAAACACTGGAGGACGGTGGGAAGGGATGTCTGTTTTACTGCTTCAGCCTCTGCTCTCCATCGAAAGAGGAACGGTGTGATATGAATCAGCGACAAGCAGAAATGGGCTTGAGAAATGTGGCTGCTCCTTGCCAGGGCTGGGGCTGGGGCTGGCAGTGGGTGGGACGAGGCACCGGCCCCAGGTCACCCCGAGCATCTCGGGGGCGGTGGGTGTTTTGGGGGGCTCTGAGTTGCGGCAGCTGCAAAGCTGCTGGGGCAGCAAACCACTGGAAACTGGGTTATATTTTTCCTCAAGTGCTGCCTCTTGAAAGCGCTCACCTATGGAGATTCGTGCAAGGAAGCAGCTGGCAAAGACGGGAGCAGGGAGGAGCCCTGGCTGGCAGCTACAGGGAGCAAAACCAGCAGGGACTTAGGGGGTGCCGGCAAAACCTCCATGGAGGCACAGCTGCTCCCCACTTTTCCTGCATCCCTCCCCATGCCCTGGCTTTAGTCTGCATTGCGAGATGCTGTTTTGGGGAGGAAAAGCTGCTGCTGAGCTGCGAGTGAGGCATGGCGAGCGGGCGGCAGGAGATCACCGCAGGTATCCAGCACCCCGCAGCCCTCGCAACCGCCGCCGCGCCGGACGGGCAGTGAACGAGATAACCCTCAGCTCTTCTCTCCACTTTTCCCTTGCCCAGCGACCATCACCGGGCTCTTAAGCCATATCTGCTGACTTAAATCTTAGGGGAATGCTTGGCATCTCTAGCATTAAACTGCCCGTGGCCTCAGCACCCTCGCAGCATGCACCTGGCGAGCTCTGGGATGCGGCAGGGATCTTCCCAGGATGGATGGATGGGAGTAAGGATGCGGCACGCTCCTTTGGGGAGCAATACGGCTGCGGCCACTCCTTGCCACCTCTTTTTTTGCTGCAAGGGTGCTGTGAGGGTCTCCCACCCCTCCTCACGAGGCAGCCCAGGTCGGGGTGCACGTCCTCACCTCGTGCAGGGGGTCCTTCCTCACGTTGCGCCCCGCCAGCGGCTCGTCGTGGGGGAAGACGACGGAGTAGTTCTTGGCGTAGGACTCGTGGCTCCGCTCCCGGATCCAGCGGTTGTTGTCAGTGAGGGAGTGGTGAAACCTCCTGGAAGGCAGGGAGAGGGCGGCCGTCGGGGTGAGCCCACCAGCTCACAGGGTGCCTCCTCACCCAGGCCAGACCCACAGGTGGATGCAGCTGCTGTGGTGTAAAATTGCTATTCCTGCACCCATTTCATGGGTTGGAGAGCAAAGGAACCAAGCGGGGCTTGGTGCTGGCCGTGTCGCAGCGCTGCCCACCGGAGCTGGGCACTCGCCGCAGCCCCCACGGAGCTCCCCAGCCCTGCTCCAGGCACATGGACCCCCGAGCAACCAGGAGCAGAATACGGCCCTGCTGGGGAGGGAGGAAAATATAAAAAGAGGAGAATTGAGGTTAATTCTGTTTCGCTTCAGCATGGGGCCGGCCTCAGAGCACAGCCCAGGTTTAAACGCAGCCCTGACAAAGGAAAGAGCTCTGGACATTCCTTACATTTTTCATCCAATTCTCCCTAGGCTGAAAGATAAATAAAACCCCAAGCATTTTAAATTTATTTGACATATTTTCATCTTTCAAACAGAAAAGCTCCTTGAAGGAATGTGCCAGCTCAGCACATGCTCAGGTTATTATTACCAGAGACCTATAATTCACGGAGAGCAGCCCCGGGCGCCGGTGGCACCTTTCCCGTCCTCCGGCTTCAGCAGGCAGGGGAGCGCGGTTCTCCGAATTACCGGCTCCTCTCCAGCCCAAAGCCCCCAGGTCTGGAGAAAGGGAGGCAGGCGGCAGGTGAAAGGCAAGACAAAAATGTCACCTCTTGGGCCTTTTAAAACAATATTTTCAGCTTCCCTCCCCGCTGCCTGGGTGCAGAGGACAGGCAGGGCACCGGGGCCGAGCCCTGCAGCGGTGCAAGCGATGCAAGCAATGCTCCCCAAAAGCAGCCGTGGCCTTGCTGTGGGGGCAGCTGCCTCTTCTGTTGGCAGGGGACAGGCAGCAGGTGACACGTGGCACGTCACCGGCACCCCTGGCTGCCCCGTCAGCCTCAGCCCCTTCACCGACGCGCTGAATATTTGACAGCAGCAAAAGGAGAAACAGCTGCCAGATGAAATATTTACAGGCGAGTTTTTTGAGAGGATAAATATTTAAATGTGCGGAAAAGGGAGTTATTTAAAGAGGAGCTTAGTAATCGTCACCAAAAGAAAAAAAACGGGACTGACACCAGATGGGGCAGACGGGGGGACGCTCGGGTAATCCAGATGTAAGGGCTGGAAAGCTCCCGGCCGCTGTCTGAGCACCGACTCCCCTCTCCTCCCAGCCCGAGTCAATGGGGTGTTTACCACATTTGCCATTAAAGCAACATGATTTTAAAAGCTTTGTCCCTGACAAGGTGGTTGCTGTCGCTAGCAGCCCTATAAGAAAGCCCAAACCCAATCAAATATAACCAAGCGAGTCAAAAGCAATTACAGAGCCAACATCTGCACAGTCAAAACTCCTGGCCCATGTCGTGCTGCAGGGGAGGGGAAAGCTAATCTTTCTCCTGTTGAAATCATCACCCCCGATTATTAACTTAGAGGATTAGGCACAGCACTAATTGAACAACAACAGAACCCAAACATAATTACCCTGTCCTTTCCCATCACTGCAATCTCCTCGTGTCTGATGGAAGCTGTTTGCGTAGAAGCGGGATGAGGCAAATGAGATAAACCCCACGTGTAAATTCATTAAAGCCATCGAGCGTAACTGATTCCAGCTCCTCGGAGGGACACGGGCTGCAGCACAGACGCTGCCCGACACCCGCTCCCAACGCCAGCATCCAGCCCTGCCTCGGAACCCATCCCCAGGGACCACCCCAGGATGAGGGGTATCAGCGAAGGAGCCCGCGGGGACCTGGGGCAGCCAGGGTGACTTGCCTGATGTCGTAGCCATACATGTCCTTCTCCGGCCGCCCGTGGATGATCCAGTGAGCCAGCTCCCTCCCGCAGCCGCCTCCCAGCATCATCCCTGGGGGAAGAGGCAAGGACCCAGATGAGGCCAGGAGGCCAAGCGCGGCTGTGGATGCCGGGCTCTGCCCGGGATACGATGCCCGCATTGGGTGTGATCTCTTACCGGCGCTGTTGAAGCCACAGCCGAGGAAAAAGCCTCGGACTTCTGGGGCTTCCCCCATGAGCGGCTTGTGGTCGGCCGTGAATGACTCTGCAAGACAGAGAGGGGCATGTGCCAGCAAGGCCAGGGCAGGCGTTTTGGGGACACATCATGCACTTCAGGAGCAGGGTTCCTACAACTTCCCATGCTGGCTCATGCTCCCAGAGAGCCAGAGTTGGACCAACACCAAGCACTTCCCGGCATCTCAGCTTGGGCATCCCCCACCTGCACCTCTCCAGCAGTGCCCAGGCAGTGGAGGCCAAAGGGAAGGCTCTTCCCTGGTACTGGGATGCCCAGCACCACGCAGGGGTCTTGCGCAGGCTCCTGAAGCAAATATACATACATATGTATACATATATTTGCTTCAGAAGCTTGCATGAGTATACACATATATGCATGCACACGCACATATATGTGCACATGGCAGGGCCGGTGGCAGAGGCAGGCGCTGGTGGCACAAGGCAGCTCCTTTGCAGCCCTGCGCGATGCACAGCCCGTCCCTGCACCGTCGAGACCCCGGGCTCGGGTTAACTGTGCCCTCCGTGCCCCCGGGGAGCTCGGCAGCGCTCGCCGCACGCCAGCACTGCAGGGGGAGGACCTCGGTGTTAAGCTTTAGATTGAAAATTTGTGAAGCAGAACGAATCCCCAAGCAGAAGGTGCCGGAGGCACTGCGGCGGCTGAAGCAGCCTCTTTCTTTCTCCCACTCCCCCAGCCAAGGGAGCTGCACAGACCCAGTCATTGCCTCTTCAACATCTGGGCCACATTTCATTTTTATGACTATTTTTCACTTTCATCGATTTTAGCTGGGGAATTTCATGAATTTAAGCTACTTTATTTAGCTGAGGGATTGCTGCTGATGTTGCCCAAGGTTCCTATGCTAATGCTGCCTCACGCTGCCCACTCCTGCTCCCCGCAGGGCTATCAACCACCGCCCCTGCGCAAATCCCCGCTAGGGAGGACAGAGCAAGACACCCCGACAGAGGTGTGCAATCCTCCTCCCTATTTTATGGTGGTTCATCCATCCATGTGAAAGGAGAGAAGGAAGAGAGTTCAGTCTGGTCCTTCCCCTGCCCAGCGATGCCCAGCTTGTTTCCCAAGATCTCTGCACTCAGGAGAAGGCAAAAGGAGAGTCAGAAGATTATTTCATGCCACTATCCCCAATACGCCAGGCTGCAAATTCACTGAGTTAATGGAGCAACACCCAAAGCACCTTCCCTTCAGCGGTGGTGCACGCCAGCCCTGCTGACTTTGCACCGGGACGGATGCTGAGTGCTCACACGGGACCTCGGTCCGCTCGGCTGCAGGGTTGCATCAGCAGCCGGAGCAGAAACAGCTTAAACCACCTCGATTCGGTCTGCTTTCACAACGGTGCAGTCGTCGTTCTGGTGGTGAAATATTTACCGCGCAGCAGAAAGGAGAAGCGTTTGCTGTTTGCTGCAGCCCAGTGCGACTCAGCTGTCGCAAGCAAACCAGCTGCTGGTTTAAATCAAGAAGTAGAAACGAAGGAGCGCTGACCCTTTGGAAATTACATCGCTGTACAAATACTAGACATTTATCTGTAAGAAGTCAGCTCCTCACCAGAGGCCACCGGCTCTGCTTACGCCGCAGTTTAATCAAAGCTGCCGTACCCGGGGCCAAGGCCTCCCCCTTGTACGTGTCGTGTTCCATCTGCCGCGGGGCAGGAGATGTGCCCTACTTTCCCCTTGTACAGCAGCACCGCTCCCTCCCCGAGGGTTTCCCTTTAAGTGCTTCAGCAAAGAGGGATTTTTTTAAAATTTTTTTTTTTTTTGGTGGATTTCAAGGCCAAACCAAATGTGCAGGGCTCGGGTTCGAGGGCTGGCATCACCTCCAGCTGCCGCTGCAGCGATGCTATGGCCTTTAACTCCACACCAGACAGCTTGGGATGTAAATCTCAGTAAATCTAATGTCATCAGCCCAGAAGCAAGTAATAAAAATAATAATATAAGATAAAACTTGGTAAAACAATGGCCACTTGAAAAAAAAAATCTGCCCCTTAATTCCCCAGTCCGCTGGCCACAACATCAGCTGTAAATCTGCACCCGCTACCCCCCAGCTCAGACCAAGGCAATAAGACACCCGGGTACTTCTCCACCGAGGCTAAGCCTGGGATGCCACCCCTCGGAAGGTGACACCATTGCAGCCAGACCACAGGCGCTTTCTCTGCTTTCAGAGGGTTTTTCTTCTCCCCGGGTTAGGAAGTTTCCCCTCGCCTCCAGCAAGATCCTTGGGGGAACGCAGCCCCCCCGGGTGCCGCCGCTGCCACGTTACCTGGCCCGCAGACGGTGGATTTAATGCCCGTTTTCTCCAGCACCGGTACCCTGTTGATGGCACCTTCAATGTGTTGCGTGAAAACATCCCAGTCCAGATCAAAGAGGCCAAAAGCAAATTTTTCAGATACCTGAAGGTGGGAAACAGGAATTGGGACACAAAATAGAGTAAGGGGTGTATGAAATTCTCAGCTCTGGCAGCCTCGGAGACTGTAGAAAATCGAGGCTGCTTTGCAGACTCTGGTTTCTTTGGGTTTCCATGAACAGCCCAGTCAAGTCAAAGGTCTGGGACAGAGCCCGAATTAAGACACCTGGATAAAGGGATGACGCAGCAGAGCAGAGACCGCACCGTGGCCTCTAAATCCCCCAAGCCCAGCCTTTTCAGCTTGTTCCTGTTGCCTCTGCACCTCACATCTACGCCACAGAGAGACCCAAGGGAAGGTGCTGTCCTGTGCTTTCCCCACCGGCCGCACAGAGGTTGATACCCGCAGGAGCCGGGGGCTGAGGCACTCACGCCTGCGCCCACCCCTCCAAGGCGGGTTCCCTGGAAACCTGCCTCATTCCCCTGGAAAATCTCCCAGCACCACTCACCTCTTCCCAGAAGATGGGATTTGACTCATATCCACCCACGGAAAGGGCATCGCCTTGGAGACGGAGATACACCGAGGCATCGTGATCGCGAACGTTTGGCATGTTCTGAAAAACAGGGGGGGGAAGCGGAGGGGTGAGAGGGGGCTGAGAGCCACGGGGAGACCCCGACATCGCCCCGGCGAGGCTGAGTGGGATGAGCTGGGGGTCTGGGGCACGGGGTCAGCACATGCAGCAGTGACCCACCGAGGATGGGAGCAACAGTGGCTCCGTGGATGTTCCCACAGCTCCGAAATTTGGGTGCCCACATTGCCCCATGGGGAAGGCACCAGGATAGCTCCAGCAAACCTGGCCAAACGAGGGGCAACGCACTTACGCCTGCCTAATTAGCAGCTGGCAAACTCCAGCGCTGAGGGCAGGAACTGTGCTGCGGGTGCATTTGTGCAGACGCCTGGGCAGCAGCACCTCGGCTCTCCGGCTGCTCCTCCACGGCACAGGCAGCACCGGGATGCTCGGGGGAGCAGGAGCAGCCGCTGCGGTTGATCCCATCTTGGAAAGTATCCCTCCTCTGCCACCCACCTCCGCAGGAGGATGCAACAGCAGAACACGCGGGCAGCGGTGCGCAAAGAATGAGGGATTTGTTCTCGTGAATAATGGATAGAGAAACATCTAGATGGCATGGAAGTACTGGTGTAGGGCCCACTGCAATTCATGTTGACAAATGGAACTAAGTGGATTGAACAGGAGGCACCGGGGTCTGCGAGCTGCAGCCTCTTCTCTGAAAAGCCTCTTTCTGACCGTGTTTGTACGGCACGGCGGAGTTACTGGGATATAAATGTAATCATTGGCACCAGCACTTTTTAAAATGAGGCACCTTGGACTAAAAAGTCAGAGACAGACTGTGTCAGCGGGATGGAAACTAAATAATGTGTCATCCTCAAAGCCCTGGTGCCTGAATGAAGTCTCCTTTTTCTCCTGAACCATTCTCTGTAGCCGGACGGCAGGAACGGGTTTCTTGGGAGAGTTTAGAAACACTTGGAGATCTACACCTCTGCCTGCCAGCGACTGGGGCTTGCTCAGAAAGTGTTTGGCATCTTTATGAACGCTGCTATCAGACATCAGAGACCCTATAATAATTCTACCGAGACAAAAAAAAAATGAAGAAAATTATCCTGCTAGTCATAACATTGTTAAATATTAAACACAACTCTATTAAAGGTAGTCTGACAGTCCTGCTAGGAGGAGAAGCTGCTGCACTTCCCCGGCTGCCTGCAGAGCCTGGCCCGGCAGCGCAGGCTCACGCCGAAGGCTGGAATATGTGTGTGGGGGGTCCTGCAAGTCTGGGGGTGCCAGGGGGGTCTGTCCCATCTCACCCTGCCACGTGCAGGGGGGCAGGAGCCCGCGCTGCCCTCCAGAGCAGAGGAGCCCATCTGCAGCCGCCCGGGACTGACCTGAATGCCCTCGATGCGCTCGGTCACCACGTAGGCGTGATGCATCCCCACCAGCGGCACGTGCACGCCGGCCAGCCGGCCCAGGGCTCGCGCCCACACGCCTGCGGAGACAGCAGCCCCGCGCTGAGCACCCCCCCGTCCTCCACACCCCGCCGGAGAGCTGCAGTGGTCTGGGGGTGACGGCCAGATGGGGGGGACAAGGACTGATGCAGACCCTCCGGCTCACGGGATGCAAAGTCACCCCCTGCCCTGCGGCCACAGCCCCGGTACCCCACCTTCCCCGCCGTGCTTTGCACCCTGTACCTGCGCAGTTCACCACGCAGGGAGTCTGGATGGTGCCGTGGGCCGTTTCCACCGCATACACCCTCTTCACCCCAAAATCGTCAGCTCTGACCTGGATGCCGGTGACCGGGCAGTTCTCTATGATCTGGTGGCAGAGGAAGCACAGCAAAGTCACGGCAGAGTCACAAGGGCGGTGGGACAACCTGACATCTAGCCCCCAAATCTGGAAACGGTGAATCTAAGCGGCAGTCTGGCAACGGCCACGTCCCTTTCCCAACAGCTATTACTGTTACTGCTGATAACAACACACCCCTCCTCAGCTGCAGACTTAAACCACTGCTCTGTGCAGTTGCAGAGGATTTTATTATTTACATGCACATGAGCAAAGCAATGCACCAAGGACAGGCTGGTAGTCCCTGCCTCAAAGAACGGACTGTGTTACCAGACCCTAAAACCTCCACTTTCCCAAGGAATCTGCCTTGGGTGCTGCCTCATCTTGCTCCTAAAGGTCTTTTTTTTAATCCTATATTTTCCCTGGATCTCATGGTTCCTGCCAGCTTTGTTGCTGTCACCCAAACAGCCATCAAAGCCAAACAGGACAACACCCTTCTTGGGCAAAGACTGATGCTGCAGGAGCAGTTCTGCTCCAGTGGGAAAGAAGGAGATGGGGAAGGCAGAGGATGAAATCTCCTGCCAGGGTTATCAGGCATTAATGAGTAATTACTAATTAGGAACTACCGTAGCGCCTCTGGCAGTTGCTGCTCTGGCAAGAGTTGAGCAGGTACCAGCTGGATCCATGGTGCCGTCCTTGGGGACGTACAGCGTGCCGTATAGGTCGTCGATGTTCATCAGCGGGTACAGGTCCTTGGTCTGCGACGGGGTCAGGACGTAGGACTCCACACCGTACACCTTCCCCAGCTGCCAACCGGACAAGAAAACCGGGAGCTCAAGCAGGCAACAGAAGCGTTGCTCATCATTTGCTGCTGGAGGAGGAGGAGGAGATCCCCAGGACGTGTTTATCTCCCAGATGAGGCAACTGCTGCCCCAAGGCAAGCCCTAAATCCAGCTTGGGGTGGGATGGTCTGCACAGATTTCAGGAAATATGGTCCCGTATTTGCATGCAAGCTGCCTGTGCAGCTGGAAAAATGATGCTACCGCTATCTGAAAGGGCAAAAATCTGCGGTTGGATTTAATTTTGCCTGCTTTGCCAGCATTTTGCCTGATTTCAGCAGCCTTACGGAAGCCAGGAGGCTGCCCTGGAAGCCCACCCCAGGCCACTGGCAGCTCTCCGGGTGGGAAGGCAGGGAGGGACGGGCCATCCGGAGACCCGGGACCCCCAGCCCAGCTCCCGTGGGCAGGAGATAAACGCCACCGCCTGCAGCCCACCCGGCTGGGGGACACACCGAGGGGCTTCTCCCTACCGACATGAGCCTCTTGTACTCATCGAGGCGCTGCTTGTTGGAGGCGATGAAGAGCCCTCCGTTCTCCACCCAGCCCGTGTGCAGCCCCGTCTCCGCCGGCAGGTCCCGGCTGACCACGTCCCGCGTGTGGGCCAGCAGCTCCACTTCCACGTCGCTGGGACGCAGCTGCCACAGCAGACCTGGGGTGGGGGGACACACACACAGCCCGCGGGTGGGACAGGCGGCTCCGCCACCCCCCCCCACTGCAGGATGCTGAGGGGACCCCGCCGTCCCACGCGTGGTGTGTGTCACCCTGCCGGGGCTCTTGCTCCATCTCGTGGCGACGTGGGAGCGCTACAAATCATCGATTTCTATTTCCCTCGGGCATTAAATGAATGGGAAGAAAGGGTTTCTGGAGCAGACTACCCCAAAAGAGACAACCCCGCAAAAAGCTTATTGAATTAACCTCTTCTAGCCCCCCCCTCCCTGCCAAAGCAAATTGGCTTAAAGAAAGGAAAAAAAAAAAAAAGGCTATGGAAATAAACTGTTCCATTTTCCTGTGGTCAGGTAAAACTTTTAAAAAAAAATTGGATGTTTTCTTAACAAGAAGTTATGCTAAAAGGAAAAACAGAAATTCTCCCTATTTAAAGCCAAAACATCCGGAGTCAGCCTGCGCAACGGATCCTCTCCATAGGCAACGGCCCATCCCAAGCCATGGGCATCCCTGTGCCCACCGCCCCCATCCCCGGGAGCACCCGCGCCGTGCCCACCGCCTCACCGGCCGTGTGCCAAGTGGTGCCCGAGGTCAGGCGGTCCCTCTCCAGCAGCACGACGTTGGTGACACCCTGCTTGGCCAGGTGGTAGGTGGTCTGGCAGCCCAGGCTGCCCCCCCCGACCACTACCACCTCGGCTGAGGGCGGCGGGGGCCGGCTGGGCTCCCCGCTCCCGGAGCCTTCCTCCTTCAGTGTCTTCTGGTACGGGACGCTCTTCTTCGTCGTGGAGCCCGTCACGCTGCTGAAGGGCCGGGGGCTTCTCCAGGGGGTTGGCAGGCGGCGGGGGGCGGCCGCCCGCAAGGCACAGCTCACGTAGGACATCTCCACCTGCAAATCCCCAAAACACCTCGCTGGCATGGGCAGGGGACCCCCGGCCAGCCCGGGGGCTCACCACCATTTCGGTGGTAGCGGCATCTCTGGGTGCTGTGCCAGGGGCTGAGCAGCTCGTGGCGGCTGGAGCGAGCCCTGGGGCACGTCCCTGCGTGGGGTGCTGGGACCCCCTTCCAGCAGGGAAATGGGATCCCTGCTACACGTGTGTGCACTCCCGAACGCCCTTTGGAGGGGCCCCGCTTGAAAAAGGGGCTTGGAAACGTGCAGGGCATGGCAATGCCTGTGCTCGCTCACGCCTGCAGAAACCACTTTTTCTACTTTTTTTCCTCGTATTCAGGAGCCTGTCTGGCCACAAGGAAGGCGCGAGGTTTGGTCCCTATCGAAAGAGAGCAGTGCAATGGCTGCTGCCGGGGGACGGGGACAGATCCTGCCTGCAGCCACCCCAGCCCCCGCGCCCAGGGCTCCTGGCCGAGGACATGGCTTGGGATTTGCTCCGGGCACATGGTTTTGGGTGCACAAGTGGGGGTGCTGCGGGGTCTCGCAGGCCAGCGCCACCCCCTCCCATGAGAGCCATGGGCTGTAGCTGGGGAACGCCCCGGAGCTCACCCCACCGAGACCCCCTGCCATGCAGCCTCCAAAACACCCACTGTCCCCGCACTGTCCCCCTGCAGCACAGCAAAGCTGCAAACTCCCACTCGGGAAATCCCGCGACACCCACAGGAGTTTCTCGGACAGCCCACGGCAGATTCCCGCTGCCCGCAGCCGTGACTCCACTCACCGGCGAGGTTCGCTCCGGGCTGGCCTTCCCTGCCGAGATGGCCGTGGGGCCCCTGCCTTCCTCCGATGCTCTCCTCCTCCTCTTCCGTGCACGGCTGTCCCTTCAGCCCCTGCTGCAAAAAACATTAACCAGCGCCAGAGGAGAGCGGAGCCAGCCCAGGCGGCCGGGAACGAGCCCTTGCCCCTTCTCGTGGCTCTGCTGCTTCCCAGTGAAGAAGAAAAGTCAAGCAGAATGGAGAAATTTGAAATAGGGAAGAAAATGCTGTTTTTCTCCCCGGCTCGGTGCCCGGCAGAGAACAAACAGCCCAGCTGGGGCTCGCAGCCTCCTGGGCTCGCTCGGCGCTGGCTGGAGCCGTCAGCTGGATGCCAGAAAGCAAACACGGCAAGGAAAGGCACCATCTGACCCTCCTGCCGGAGTTCCCAGCAGTTACATTTTAGAGCAGAATTAAAATAAATTTACACATTTCCTAAGCCAGACCCAAGAGCTCAAAGCGAAGGTGGGAACACCAAGAAAATTTAATTTAGAGGGGGTAGGAAAACAAATGTTTGATTTAGATCTCCCAACCTGAAGGTTTATTATTCCTCCTGCCCAGGACTCACCCCTGAAATTAGGGCCTGTTTGGGCAAGATACGCAGGAGACGCAAGTTCTTTAAAGGCGGCTCTGAGGGGCCTGATTCAGATATCTCGGAGAAGCAGGGGTCGGGGTGGAGCCGGGGTTTGGCCAGCAGTTGGTGGGGTCGGGGTCTAATTGTGGTCCCTGCAGTGTCCCCCGGGCAGCATCACCTGCCTGTGGCCCCAGGGAGCCCCGAGCAGCCCAGGGACGGTGTTTCGGGGGGCTTTTAGTATCCAACAGCACCGTGACCCTGGGAGGTGCCCCCCGCTGCTCCCCACCGCCCCACGCCTCTGCTCTTGCACGCTGAACACACTGTGGTACCCAGTCTGCATCCGAATTCCCCCAGTTTGGGGAGGATTTGAATAGATGCTTGTTTCAGCATTAGCCCCTGTCTCAGGCAGCATTTCTCTCCTTCTCCCAAAGATAAAATCAGTTTCTAAGTTGTAAAGAGAGGCCCAATTCCTCCGACTTCTCCATGGACTAATTGCTCACAATAACCACAGAGATGCAAACAAGTCTAAACTCCTGTTTGCAGTGGGGTGTTTCTGTTTGACAGGCCAGAACCATTTCATCAGCATGTACTAATTATAAATACGACCTTTGGGTTAGACCAGACCTAAAACACTACAAGCCCAAGTACGCATTCAGCAGCCTGAGCCGTTCACCAAGCTCAGGACGGACAGCAGAGAAAGCTGCGACCACTTCAATCCCTCCAAGCCCTGGGGCCCTGATGCAGCTTCAGAGCAGGAATGAGGGTGGTTATTTTTATTGCTGGTCAAAGCAATGTGGAAGGAGCCTACACCAGTTCAAGCTTTTCCCTATAAATCTTAGATTAATTATAAAATAAAGGAGCATAGCGGTTTGCGTGCACCAGCTGGGGTTTTCTGGATCACAGAAAACATGATGGCTAATACGGGAATGAACTAGCCAGGCGTGCTGCAGAACTGCAGCTGATCATCGCGTGCACGAGGCTGCAAGCGTGTGCCATCGCCATCGCCGCCGGACCCCGCACGGGCACACGTGCGGAGCTGGCTTCGCTCTCCCCTTGCACTGAGTCTGAATTCGGCCTTGGGAAAGCATTACCAGCACATGACCCCGGACCGAAAGCAGGCTCGATCCTGCATGGTCCTGCTGGGCAGAGCTTGTCTGACCTCTGATATTGGCAAGGCGCTGCCTCAGTTTCCCCATCCCAATTGCACAGCAGTTTGGACTCGTTTTGGAGTCCACCGAGCTGGGCGGTGCGAGTGCTTTGCACCCAGCCAACGCGCCTGCTCGTGGCATGGACCAGCCGAGGTGGGCAGAGGGAGGTGGCCACGCGCTGGCCGGCCACAGGCCACTGGAGCCGCGGGGCGTGCACGGGGACGTTGCGGGGTGACTGTCACACTCTGCGGCACGGAGCGGGACCCGCTGTTTGCAGAGGGCAGCCAGCAAATGCAACCACCCCCCCGCGCCGTGTTTGCTCAGAGCGGAGGCAGCGCCCTGGCGAGCCCAGCTAACGTGGGAGATTATGTCAGCAGCTGCTATTGCTGGGGGAAAAAAATAATAATAAATAAATTAAAAGAAAACCTGTGTCTGGTGCATCCCCCCTCCTGGGGCAGGCCGGGGTCCGCGCAGGGCTGGAGCCAGCTGTGCTGGCCGTGGCTGGAGATTTATTCTCCTGTTAATGCCCCTGGGAAGGCTGGTCCTGGTCTGGTTACAGCGCCTGGCCGTAGCGGGGCACGACAAATAAATGCCCCATTTATCCCCGAGGCATCAGCCCCCATCAGTGCAAACCCCGGGGGAGGTTTAGACGTGGAGCCGAGCGAAGCCGGCTGTCGAGATACCCACCTGGCCGAGGCTGCAACGCTGCCAGCTCCAACCCCCCCCGAGGGTCAGATGTCACCAGCTGCCACCGAGGAGCCAGGCCCTGGGGTGACAGGGATGTCCCCACAGGCAGGACCATGTACGGAAACAGATTTTTGCATTTACCTGCTCTTGCAGCCAGCAGTCGGGTCCAGGCTCCAGTGCTGCATTTTTGCAGCCCAGCCGTGCCATCGGCATCTGACGGCGATGCCGGACCCGCTCGGGGCTGAGCCGATGGGAGAGCACCCAGGTACCAACACCTGGTATTTCATACACGGTGCCTGTCGGAGAGCTTCCCTTAGACCAAAGAGCAACAACAGGGAAAGGGTTTATTCCAGGCAGGGGTTGTCACTTCGGCCAAGGCTAAACACCCGGCTGAGCAGCATCTTTCCAAATCAGCATCCCAAAATTAGTGCCCAGTTTATGTCCTGCTTCACCGAGTGAAACCCCTCTGCTCATTTCTAAGCCCCTTTCAGCTGACCCTGTGAAAGTTGAAGCGAGAAGGAGAAAGCACTGGGGACTCCAAGAACAGGAAAAAAAATCAATGATATTATTAATTAAGTGACATGGCAGCTCACAGTGGCATCTCGTGTCCCTGCTCTCGGGTGAAACCTCCAGCAATGCCTCAGGTATTTTAGAAGCAACTGTGCAACCTCTTTTATTGCTCTGGAAAAGGCTGCTGGGTGCAGGGCCGGGCGGGATTCTGGAATATGATATTCGGGAGTGACTAAAAGCCGTGGAAAACTGTGCTCCTTCTCTCACCCCCCAGCGATTCGGCTCCGGCAGGGAGAGGAGCCCCAGGAAAGCCGCCCGGCAGGAGCGGGGCACAACTGCAGGAGTGTAAGCGCTGCCAGCTCCAAGGAGAAGGAACTCGAGAGGCGAGCAGGCGGCTGCAGCGGTGCCTCACTGCAAAGAGCCGTGTCTGGCACTGCAGGAAGGATTTACTCTGAGTTTTGGAAGGGGTACGAACACTTACAGTTCATGGCAGCAATCAGAAAGGATCCGTCCCCGTGAGCACGCGTCTCCCCCGGACTGGCCAAGCCACCAGCGCAGCCAAGGGGGCTTTAGGGACAAGCAACCTGACACGAGCCCGAGCGCTCCAGCACAGTAAAAACCATGGCTGGAAAAAAACCTATCAGCAAAATTACACTTTATTTTTTCATTGTGGAATTTACTTTGATGTATTGTAACTTAAAAAGGTCTGGAAAAACCACATGCAAAAGGGTTTCTAAGTAGCAGCTAAAGTTTCTATTCCAGCATTACAAGCTATTCCAAATGATTTCCAAATTCCCAGCTATAAACTATTCCATAAACAAACAGTTTTACCTTTAAACCCCCTCCACCCTACCCCAGTTAGTGCAGTGCAAAGGAAAAACCCAAGGAATTTACATATTATTTTCCAATGTATCCCATTGCAATTTTGAATGTTCTGCGATGAACTAAAATATATATACAATTTTCTCGCCATCATAGAAAAACATTTCCCTTTCTTATTCACAGATATATATTGTGGCAAATGGCTGAATAATTACTTACAAACAAAACAATCTTTTTAACAAGTTTCTTACAACAGTAAACACAAGGGGGAGAGCTCTCCGGGGGGAAAGAGGGGTTTGGCAGGGCTGGGAGGGGAGCGCAGGCAGCGGCGGAGGTCGGGGATCCCTTTGGGGTGTAAGGGAGAGACGGTGCCGTGGTCCCCGTGACAGAGTACGTGCTCTTCCAGAGGGGATGCCCTCGCCACCTTGCAACACCGGCGATGTTAAACAGGAGGGTCGCGTAAGGCTTTAGGATCTGAGGCATAACGTGAGCCATCGTGAGTTTGTCTCGGGGGGGGGGTGTGCCTGCGTCTCATCCACCCTAAATACAGCTCCAGGAGTCGGAGCAGGGCCCTTGGCTTTGCAGAGGAGGAGCAGGGCACTGCCAGCTCCCCCTTGAGCGGAGCTGAGCACCGAGGGGCTGGCCGGGAGAGGTTAGCACCAAACAGTACCTTGGGAAAGCCCCGAGCCCCCTCCGCGTCCCTGACACCTCGCAGAGCAAGACCCCGGTGGGCGTCTGCCCCGGCCAGACCCCGGCTGCACCCACCCCACTCCCCGCCACGGCACCGAGAGCGAGGGCACTCGTGGGGCTCCAGGAGGAACGGGCAGCAAAGTCGGGCAGCTCTGGGCTTCTCACTAAGCAACATTTAATTTCCAAGTTAATATCTTTCCCTTTTGCTTGAGAGCCCCAAACTCTTCCATTTATTATCCCGAGCAGGGCACTGCTGCTCCGTTTGTGGCAAGGCTTTGGATGCAGCCGCGGTACCCCCTGCCAGGGACCGAGGGCACCAGCACCGCTCACCCACCCAACGCTGGCGTCTCCCAGACCTGCGCCAGCGCGATGCCAAGAGCCCGCAGCGGGAACACGGTGCCCCACGGCAGGACCACCGCAAGTCCCAAGGGAACGTCGTCAGGGCATGGAAGCACCAGCTCAAAATGCCACTTATTCAGAGGGGCTGGGGGGCATCTCCTGGGGCTCAGATATCGGCTGGAGGAAAGTTGTTCCCTATCACACACCTGCACACGTATTTGTTTGTATTTGCACTTTGGAAAGAAATTCTGGAGCTGGAGAGCAAAGGCAGTGCCCAGCAGAAGATGATGGCTGGGATTTCTACCCGGCAGCTCTGCCCGCCAAACACGGGGGCCGCACTTTGGAAAGAACAGACTCGGACGGACGGTGCTCAGGACACGGCAGCAATGCCAGGACAGACGGACCTTTACTTGACAGCAGCAGCAGTAAAAGCCTGTGGGAGGAAGAGAGGGGGCAACGCTCACAGCCCCCAAAAGTGCACACAGCTGGGGAAGAAGAGATGCTTTCATAACTTAGCGAGACGAATCAGGAGTTGATACCGTAGCCCTTACTCAGGTGGGTTCGCCCCCCTGAGCTCAGTGAGGTGGGACGTGTCACAGCTGCAAGAAAAATCAGCCTCGGGGTGGGGGTCCTGCCGCAGCAGGACCAAGCTGGGTGCAAGGGCAGGACAGACCCACGGACACACGCTCCCGTCCACTCTGCAGGTACCTGGTGCCTCGGTGGCCTCCAAAACCCTTGTGTGGCAAAGCACATCTCCAGTCCTGCAATGCAGCGAGACCTCCTGCTCACCAGTGGGACCAGTCTGCACCCCGGGCTGCCCCCTCCGCCCGCAGCAAGGCTGGTGGGACCGAAGGTGGTTGTAAAGAAGAGCAGCTTGGGATGCCAAAGTGGCTCTTTCCCCTCCTGTCTGACCCGGAGGTCCACTTCCAGCCTACGTCTGATGGTCAAAACGCGCTCCTGGTTTCACAGCTGGCATCCTTCAGAGACGAGCAATGGCCGTTTCCTCCTCCCGGGTCGGGCGTCCCCGCTCTGCCCCCTCGCCCCGGACGCGGCACGGCAGGGAGACTGCCGAAATCCTGACGTGGGGAGCCCACCCAAGCCACGCTGCGGGGGTCCGCGTCGTCTCCTCGGGGCTGAGTCGCTCCCTTCCCCTTAGAAACCCCCAAATTCTCACCTTGGCACACCCAGGCACCAGCCTAGGTGCAAACCTTCAGCCTCACCCTCCCACCACCATCACCACAGTGGCTTTTAAAACACCTTTAGTAAAAGCGGTTTGGAGGCCCCCATCCTCTGGCGGGCACCGCAGAGAGTCTCTCAGCTCTGTCCATGCGGGGGAGCGCGGCTTTCCCGGGACTCTTCTGCAGCTGCTACGCGAACATTATCCAACAGACCATCAATCTTCTATACACGGAATAGGAGCGGGGCCGCCGGCGGCCCCGACGCGCGTGTGCGCACACTGTACAGAGGAACGGATTGGAGGAGTCTGCGAGAGCAGTCCCGGGAGGCCCCCGGCCGCGTCTCACGGGGAGCCGCGGGCGTCGGGACAAGTGTGCACGGTCTGCAGCGGCTCGCTCTGGGAGCTCGACGACTTTCCATCAGACATCCCCGCAGTCATTGCACCCCCTCCTCTTCCACGTACGTCGAGGGAAACCAGCCAACCTGTCGGGGAAGCGGAGAGGTGAGCTGGAGACTGGGGAGCTGAAGGGACCTCCCGTTCTGTCACCGGGACTACTCCCCCGCCACCACGCGCTGTTCCCGGTGAGCCATTTGTGCCACCTTAGAATCACAGAATCATAAATCACTAAGGTTGGAAAAGCCCTCTAAGATCATCGAGTCCAACATCACCCCAACCCCCCCATGCCCACTAAACCATGTCCCCAAGCGCCTCATCTCCACGTCTTTTAAATCCCTCCAGGGATGGGGACTCCACCACTGCCCTGGGCAGCCTGTGCCAAGGCCTCAACACTCTGTCAGGAAAGAAATTTTTCCTAATGTCCAACCTAAACCTCCCTTGGCGCAACTCGAGGCCAATTCTCGCTCCTCGATGCACGGTGGGGATAGGGAGGCAGTGCAGCTGTTACCCTAATTTGGCACAGAGCTAGCGACTCTATGTTGCCTTTGACACATGGGTTGTCTGCAATATATAAGGGATCAGGGCATGAAGAATCTGTCCCCAGTGCTACAAACTCTGTGGGACACCAGGTCAAGCCAGCAGCCTGCTGCTTTTCCCTGGGATGCTGAGCCTTTCACCTGCAGAGCCGCTCCTGCATAAAAGCAGGTTTAAGGAAGAGCAGACTCGGACGTCGCCCGAGCCGGCGTGCCCGCCTGCCCGCCGCACGCTCCCGTCTGCCTGCAGGCACTGGGCATCGCCTGTCACTGTCACACAGCCCCGACTGGCAACACAGCGGTGGCTCTTGTGCGATGACAGCCCATCCATGAGCCAAAAAGAGCACGAGGGAGCGGGACGCGTCCCCCTGCCCTTTGCTGTCCTGACGGCAGGCTGCGCTCCGGCTGGGCAGCTTGAGAGCAGGGAGGACCGTGCGCTGCAGAAACGGGACAGGACACGATCTGGATGCACTCACTCTTCCGTTGGTTTCCCCCTTCCACCATCCCTGGTCCCCGCCAATCCTGCTGTAGATCTTCACCACGTCGCCCTCTCGCAACGAAAGCTCTCGCATGTCCCGCGCCGCGAAGTTATATCGTGCCACCGCCGTCCCTATGACCCGTGGGGTGAACACTGCGAGGGGACAAAGCAGAGGGAGTCGGGAGCTGCCTCGCCGCGTGGGACCGGCCGAAGCCTGGGGAAAGCTTGGTGAGGTTCAACCTGGGTTTTCCACCGCGGCGCTTGGCTCCCATTGCAACACCACGACCTGGAGCAGCTCGGATGGCGGGGCTGGCCTCATCCGAATTGCTCAGCCCTGCACGGACTGGGGAGGTCAGGGTTAAACTGGATTCCTGTTGGGCTTTGAACACCTCTGTGGGCTTGGGAAGCACCTCTCCAGGGGGGGCTTTGGTGGGGATCGCTGGGGTGAGGGGCACTTTTGTGAGAAGGTGGTAGAAGAAGAGATTTCGTAGGAATACACAATTATTAACAATGAAATCATGGAACATTCCTGTTCCACTATCAATATCAGGTCTGGCTGCCACACAGCTCCCAGCACCTGATGGGACCACCTTGTCAAAAGATTTTTTCATAAATCAACTCCTATTTAAACTACTTCAAATTAACTAACTTGAACTACTACAATTGAGTTCTTGGGATTGGATTCTACTAGAGATGCTGAGCAAAACCTGTGTGTTTTGCCATGAGGAGGAACAAGCTGCCAACCCGGTATCCTCCCTGCTCCTGTCCCTGCCAGGGCCCTTGGGAACTCGGTCCCACTACGGACGAAAAGGTGTAAAAGCACCCTGCAAACCCTAACGCTGACCAACAGCTTGTGATAAGCAGCATGGCCCCGTGAGCCGTCCCGGGACCCGGCCTCCGCCAGCACCAGCACGGCCCCAGCACCGCGGATCTCCATCGCTTCAGGCAGGGGAGGTCGGGGGAGGCAGGAGGAGCAGCAACGAGGGGGGAAAGGCAGGGGCAGCGCTCAGCTTCCCTGCCCCAGCCTCTGGGCAGGGGGAAGGAGGGTTGGAGAGCAACGGTGGGAGGGACGGGATGGGCAGAGGAGGAGAAAAATGCATGTCCTCTAAGTTTGCAAAAAAAAAACCAAACCCCACCCTGAAAGGGACGTCTTGTTTCAGTGAAGCTACCATTTTAGTCCCAGGACTTTTGAGGATTAATTTCCGTTTTAAAAGTTTGCAAACCAAGGTTGAACTAAGTCTGAGGAAAAGCTTTGCCCAGGTTTTCAGCTCTCGGGATGGAAGGAAATGAGGATGGCGATGGAGACGGTCCAGACACACAACGTGCAATCACTGGAGGGCTCGTCCGTCCTCGCCAGGCAGCCAGGCTGGAGAACGGAGCGAGAATCACGGCAGCTTTGAACTCTTTCATCGGGAGCTTGCTCAGAGCCCATTGCTGCACAAATTACTTTCTGCAACACCTTCTGTGCAGTTAAAGGATCCCAAATTCCCAGAATTATGTTCTAATACCTCGAAAAGTTAAGTGTTCTTCCCAAACACGGCACCAAGGAAAGCACGTGTGGCTTTGCCCATGATTTTCCCTGTCCAGCCTAAAGCAAATACTGAAAGGTAAAAGCTTAAATGGAAGAAATGAACTGGCACGGTTTCGCTCTGATCCCTGCCAGACAGACACCAGTCCGTAGGCATTTAATCAATGGGGTTCAAAGGCCGGAGCACCGCTGCACTCTCTGCAGGGAGCCTGAGCCACAAGACCCATTTGACAGCGCAGGTTCCCCCCCGCCTCCTCAGCAAGGGGCTCCTGAGCAGCCTCAGATACCAGAGCTCAAAAACTGCCGGACATTGGGATGTTCTCCTTGCACAGCAAGGAGAAAGGGTCTGGAAGACGGTGTGATGCCAATGCTCGTCTGGTGAAACACACGGGATAAGCAGGTCGAGCTTGAAGTACATCATGAGATCCCAATGCGCTAGATTCTTTTTTTTTGTTGTTGATTTTAGCCCCCTTTCTCAAATAGTGACAACTCCGACTCCTCCCTGCCTTGATTTTGGAGAGAGGGGAGAGTGCGTTTTGCTTCCAGCCAAGCCATGGTTAATTAACTAATTTCCAGGCTGTGCCCCAGGGCAGCACTGGGGACCCCCCTGAACTGCCTGCGGGTGATGGAGGGACAGCGGGGACCCCGCAGGTCCCGCTGGCGATGGCTTTCAAGCTGGGGATGCTGCAGCCTGGGGAAGGCGGCAGGTCTCTCCGGCGGGGAGAGGCACTGGTACCTGACCAGAAGGGACTGGAGGAGCTCTGAGAAGAAAAGTTGAGGCCCTGAGGACTGAGAAAAGAAAAGTTGTAGGAAGCGCAGGAGGCTGCAAAGAGGTTAGAGAGAAACAGAAAGAGGCAGAACACGCATTAAAAAGGAAATTTAAAAAAAAAAATTATAATGCACAATGCTTTAAAAGCCGACGGGGAAATATAGGGCAAAGCATACAGAAGGTCTTGCACAAGGGCTCAGAGCTGGGACAACCAGCGGCAGGTCCGTCCGCAGCCCCACAGCCAGTGTGGGGGCTCAAAAGTCATCCTAGGGTTGTATTTTATTGGGAAAGGTATTTAACCAACGTTTAAAAACTATCTTCTTTTGGTATTCTTTTTAAAATAGACCATGGAAAAAGTTTTTTAAAAAATGCTTTTTTCCCCACAAAGTAGTTATTTCTGCACTCAGGCTTTTAGACAAAATGGAACATTTTGCATTAATGCACATTTTGCCTTCCCATTTGTTTTGATTTTTTTTTTTTTTTTTTTTTTTTTTTTAGTTTTAGGCACAGACTTACCGTTTCTACCATTATCTCCATTAAAGGAGTCCCACTGGGATTCCAACCATCACAAGTGACACTGGAACTAGATCCATTAAAACACATGCACCAAAACTCACGTGGGCAGGTAAGACACGATCTATCCCGCTAACAGAGCATCACGTCTTTGCTCCGCACCCGCAGGCGGACGGGCTGCCCCCGCAGCCGCAGCTCCTCTCCCGGCAGCACCAGGCGGTGACAAACCACCCCCGAGCACAGGGTGCAAAACCAGAGGAAAACCAGGAAAACCAGGAAAAACCTCCCTGGGAGGCTGCACCCACTCTGCGGAGCCGCACGAGCTCCGGGGAGCAGCATCAGGCAGCCCCAGCTCGGCCGGACCCCCCCGGCCCCCGCCACCTCCTGCGAGACCCATCCTCAAAATGCCACCAGCCGAGCAGGAGACTCATTTGCAAATTAGAGGGCTCAAGCCCTACAGCAAAGCTATAAATCCCTTCGTCCAGTGGGTACGCCTTGCTGAAAGGGTGAGGTTTTCCATCAGGGGTTTAACGGTGCCCAACCGAGCTGGGTTTTACCTGGAGAGCGGGTGAAGGTCCTGGAGGTAGAGCGCTCCCGAGATTTATAGGGGTATTTCAGCGTTGTGTCCAGCTGCTTGAAGCTCTCCTTCAGCGAGTGGCTCTGGTAGTATTCGACCAGCTCCTGCGGAAGATGGAGGGACACCCGCCTGTCTCCGCTGTCCTCTGCGTGACTTGCAGGGACGGTGCGCAGGCTCAGAGGGGCTACAAAAACCTACCAGCAAGCTTTCAAATTTCTTGGCTTCTGTGATGTGAATCCAGTTGTCCTTCTCCACCACCTTGATGTGCTTCACCTCCTCGTTGAACCTGCAAACGGCAGCGAAGGTACTCAAGAAAACATAGCCGCTTGCTCCAGCCCCGTCTCGCTCTCCGCGTGTGAGTAATACTAAATTACTAAATTATTACTCACTTAATACTGATGGCAAAGCGCTCGGCCTCGGCCGGCCGCTCCCGGATCAGGTAAGTGCCGCTGACGTGAGACTTGAGCAGGTTGTCCGTCTGCTGCCGCTCCATGTTCCCTGCGAACCTGAGCCCAGAGGTTAATTGATTAAATTAATTAACTAAAAATCAATGCCTATCTTTAAAATAGGCATGTTTTAGACAAAAAGATACATCTTTTTTTAAAGGCATGAAGGGCAAGTAGAGAAACAGGTCTCATCTAAAACTTCATGAGCAGAAAGGAAAGTGCCCAGAGATGTAGAAGAAGCTGCTCAGCTGCTGAACAGAGAGGATGAGCGATGCAGAGTGCAACCTCTTCCCTTTGAAGCCTCTGGTGTTTCCAGGGCACCTAGAAAATCCCACTAATTGGGAACTGGTCCCCAGGCGAATGAGGCTTCAGCGAGAGCTGGGGATAATTTAGACTCATGAATTTGAAAACCTGGCTGGAGCTGGAGGGAAGGAGCAGGAGGCAAGCCAAGCGCAGCCTCTCCCACCAAGGCAGGAATTGCTTCCTTCCTCTCAAAACGGTTTTCTGGGCACAGAAAACACAGAAAATGGGAAGAGAAACCAGCCCGAGCCGGCGTGCCTCTGACCCTCCCCATCAGTGCAGAAATCCCCTCTGATGTGTGAGGGCTGCACCAGGTTTCAACACCCAAATGCCGCTGCAGAGGCTGCCCTGCGGCCGTGGGAGAGGTGGGATGCAAAGCATTGCTAACCTGCGTTCATAATTCGTTATTAGAGTGGATTCCTGACAAAATAACAATTAAAAGGCAAGGTCGATATATCTTTCCGGCCAGAGAAAGGCCATTTCCAGCACGCTGCCCAGCGACTCACCACGGGTACGCCGTGTAGTCTATCTCCCGCGAGGGCGGCCGGCTGTTGGGAGGCTGCAAAGAAAGGACGGCTTATTACTGCGGAGCCAGCGTCTCGTTGGGCTATAGATCACGTGCGAGATGCTCCTCTCCACGGGAGAGTTTTCGTCTGCCAAGCCGTTTCTGAATTATTGGCTTCGGTGGCGGCGGGCAGTGTTGTAACTGAGCATTTCTCTCTCAGCCTCCCAGCTGGGATGAGCATGATGCGCGTTTTCACTTACCTGAGCGTTTTTTAATTGGGAAGTGGCTGACAGCGTTGCAAAACTTAGTGAAAAAAAAAACCAAAACCCAAAAGTGCGGTTTTGCTGTACTGTGACTGATCTCAAGCGCCCTGGTCCCGAGTCAGCCCCGCAGAGGAGCAATGGAGTCCGGACCCGGTCACACCAACCCCGACCTTGGGAACTCGGGGCTGAAGCCAACCTGACCAGACATTTGCAACCACGGGATGATGCATCCACTTCCTCACTAATTTGGCCTCATTCAAGGTCCAGGTCCATGGAAGGACCACGGTCTCAGGCAGAAGGTTGAGAAGAGCAACAGGCACTGCCGGAGCAGCACCTCCCGTGACAGCCCCCAGCCCCGGCACTCCCGGCTCTGTCTCCTCTTTGGCACTTACCCTCGCATCAACGGGGCAGGGCTTTACCGATGAGCTGGGAAAATAACCCGACTTCTTCGTCTGCAGCAACCGCCCCTGCAAAGCCAAGCCGGTTATCAGCCCGGGACGTGCACGGAGGAGCAACGTTTTTGCCGTGCAGGGACAGGGACGGTCCCCGCTGCAGCTCCCGGGCTCCAAACCACCTCGCAGACCCCCCAGCTCCGGAGCCCCAGCACATCCCTGCGCTCTGGGAAAGCCCACAAATAAAAGGGATGATGCAGAAGTCACTGGTTTAAAACTTCCTGGGAATTTCCCAAGGGGAATCGCTCTCACCTCCCACCACGGCGAGTCGGGGTCCCCCCTCAGCAGCTCGATCACGTCCCCAATTTGAAATGTCAGCACCGGCTTCCCCGGGGGGGCTGGGTTTCCATGGTAATTCTGAACCGCCACCATTTTAGGACCTGGAACAGATGCAAACCAGTTTCATCCCATTAACAAGAAGTAAAACAAAAATACCCCCCCCCAAGCCTGTTGTTCCTTATCCTGTGAACCACAATCTAATGGCACCAGCAGGCAGGATTTGGGGGCAGAAAGCATGAAAGCAGAAAGGAAAAGTGCCCACAGAGAACTGTCTTGGCTCCTGCAGTTACATGGATGGCTGAGTTCACTGAGCAAAAATAATCCCACGAAGGACCGAGCCAAGGCAAAGCTCCGACTCCCAGCCCTGCACCCGGACTCGAACCTCACCAAGACAGACCAGCTCTCGTGAGGCGATGCCCGGCCAGCACCGAACCCCACCGGGTTCAGCGGTGACACCCGCGATTCCCAAAGGGACCAGCAAACACTCGGCTTCCACTGAATTTCAGCCGGGACCCAAACGCCCCTGAAACTCGCAGTCAAAGTCCAGTTGTCTCGCCAACAACTGCACATTAAATAAGCTTCACCAACTGCACCAAAACCACAGTGTTTATCTTCAAAATGCTTTCCCACCTCTGCCTCTCCCTGCCCAGCGAGAGCATTCTGTGCTTTCTTTTTTTAACCACCATTTGATTCAGGTTTCTTTTTGCCAGGCTTGGCTTTCCTTTTGACAGAAAAAGCACAGAAACAAATTATTCCTTCTCCTTTGAGCCAGAGCACAGGCAGGGCAGGCCCAGCACTCTATCAAGGCTAGTTTTAAGCAATGGAAAATATAAAATATTGCGGCAACCATCACGACTAACGGCCCCATCAGAGGGGCAGCGCCCGGAGCTGCACATCCCCGCAGCGGACACGCGCCAGCAGGAAGATGCTGCCCATCAGCAATAAGCTCCTTGCCAGGACGCGTTCGGTCTGCTTTGGACGATTTAGCACAAGAAAATTCGCCAGGCTCTCCTCGGTTACTGGTGTGACGTGCAGAAGCTTTACCCGCGGGGCAGAGGCAATGCACCCAAAGAAACGACGAGGGCTGAGCCCAGGGAAAAGCCGGGTCTTTCCGCAGGAGCCCCGACCTGCTGCTTTGGGGAGCAGGGACAGGAGGGACCTCAGCACCCCATCGCTTGCTCTGAGGGTGGCACAGGACCCTTCTGCAGCTACTAATGCTCCTTTCTGGTTTCGGAAGGAGCTTCTCCCTCCCACGTGCTCAATGTTAGACATGCGCAGCCACAATCAACACGCCGTCTCTACTTGCCCTCCTGCAATACAGGCATGCTCTTACCAGGTCCAGCACTCAGCAAATCCTGCAAAGAGAGAGGAAGAAGTCTCCGTGAGGACTGGGGTCCCTCCGTGAGCGCCTGCCCGAAGCCACCGGGACAAGAAACCCCCTCCTGAAACCTCCCTGGCACCCAGTGCTCGCCCCAGCTGGGTGCTGGCACCTCCCGAGGGCCATGGTGCTGCCCAGACGGGGCCAATTTTAGGCTGGAGGAGAGGCCATCAGTCTCCAGTCCTGCCCCCCAGGTTACTGGGCCCCCCCCGAGGCCGGTGCTGGCTCTTCCCCCCGCACCTGGACCGGGCAAGGACAGAGGCTCTGCCCAAGGCAGAGGGGGATGCGGGAAAAGGGCCATCAAACAACATACCTGGTCTGCTGAAGAACCTGCAAGAGAAATGTTGAAATAAGTGGTTAATTTAACAGGCAACAAACCCCGTTTTCTGTTTCTCTTGACACTGCGAGTCTCAATAAACCAGGATCAGTGCTCAAACTTGATGGAGGATGCAGAAAGCGGAGGCTGGGGTCACTTCAAGTCATTGCTCTGCAAGACCCAGGGAGGGACTGGAGCCCAACAAGGACATTTTCACACTTGCACAAAGTTCTGCAATTTTGTTTCTTCCTCCCTCCACTCCCCACCCAAAACCTCCCCAAAGCCACCCCGTGACAGCACCCAGCAGCGCCAGGGCTCTGACCCGGCGAGGGGAGCCGAGTCACAGTTTTGCCCAATTTAGATCAAGGACACAGGTTTTTGCAGCGCTGTGGGGCATTTGGGATCCAGGGATGAGGTCTCTCCTCATCAGAAATGTGATTCCTGGTGCAGACCCTCCTGCTTTGACTACCCAACATCATCTGATGAAGAAATCATCATCTCTCTTAAATGCCCTCCCAGCACGAGGGCTGGGGGATCCCACCTCGTACACAGAGCTGCTGCGATCCTCTGACACAGATGGAATTCAGCTCTTTGGTTTGGGGGGGGGTTGGTTAGTTTGTTTGGTTTTTAAACCACCAGCCACTGTGAATTACAGCCCTGGGAGGTGGGTGAGAGCTTACTCAGATTTTGTTATGCATTAACAAACATTAGTGCTTTAGAGAGCAAATCTTTCAGATCATTCACACGCATTCACCTCCTTGGCACAAGCTGCTAACGATGTGATACAACTCACCGATCTTGCAGGGAGGAATGATCTCCAAGCACTCCTTATGAGCACCCGCCCCACACTTGGGGCAAAGATAGCCCTGGTAGAAGGTTCCTCTGAGCAAAAAAAGAAATCAGAAAGTCCTAATTGAGCCTCAGCTTTGAGATTTTCTTTCCGTGTTTTAACGCAGATGCAGAAAAGCTGGAAGGATGTTGCTCACCTTAGGAACATCCTGCAGGCTTTGCAGTTGGTTGTCTTTTCAAATGTGTACATCTGAAAGTTATGGTGGTTTGCATTGGCTTTCTCTGGCTTTATGTTGGACCTAAGGGAAAGGACCGGGGGGTTATCAACCTGTCCCTACGAGCCACGCTGCACTCCTGACCTGTCAGGGCAGCTGCTGTTTGCATTTCAGTCAAAGTTTGGAAACCACCCGGACAGATAAGAAATCAAGTGTGAAAGCAGGCTTGACTGCGCACAGAGAGGATTTTGCCCATCAACCTTCCCCTGGGACAACATTGACGGATTTGGCCCTTGCCCGAGTCAATCAATAGCCCAGATCCATCCGTGCGGGGCCAACCCCTGCTCTGCTCAGGACCAGGTCCCCGCAGCAGCAGCCCTTCTCCTGCAACACCTTCCCCCAGCCCCAGCTCAGTGCTCCACGCACGGCCTGGCACCACGGCAATCACCGCAGGCATCAATTCAGAGATGCTCCACGCGTGCTTCGCTGCAGACGCTCGGGGTAGACGATTTCATGCTGCCTTTGCACAGGGAGCCATCCCAGCAAGCCCACGCGAGCTTCCCCATCACAGGCTTTGCTATCGGAGCTGGGCTCCAGTGCCCTGCTGGTCCAAGACACTGTCCCCCCGCGCTTGGCAGGGCTAGAAGAGCCACTCGTGCTCACATGGCCATTTCAAACTGCTCCATCCACTTCCTCTTCATTTCCTCCGTCTTGCAGAAGAACTGGAAGCCCTGCTTTCCCTGAAGGTGAATTAGGTAGAAGCCGTACGACCACTGCAAGAGAAAACGAGAGCGCTGATCGGACCGCTGTGCTCCCCACGCCCGAGCAGCAAAACGCATCGCGCTTTTATTCAGGCTCTCAGTGCCTGCCCCGTCCCTTCTGAAGGACTGCTGAACCTTCGCAAAGGTAACAGCAGGGAAGGAGGAAGAAGAGCTCCATGGTTCTATAAAACATCACAACTAATGATGCCTGAATCAGCTGGGCACCGTGCACTAGGGCCAAATAGGATTTTATGATGGCAGATGAGAGAACCCAGGTTTTTCTGCTCCAATGGATCCTCCCCAGCCATTATATCTCTCCCTGACAGCAACTGACAGCCCAGGAGGAACATCTGACCTGCCCACTGCACATATGCTCTGCCTGTCTCATTACAACATTGCACAGAAAAACACGAGAGAAAATTGTGTGCTTTGCTTACCATTTTTCCATGAGACTAGAAAGCATAGGAGAGCAAAGTGGAAATATATTTCATTAAAACACAAAGCTAGCAGCATTTCTTCAGCATCCAAGGGGTAAAACTGGGCTATTCTTACCCAAATCTCACTTATCCCATTTGTACAATACCTCTTCCCATTGCATGTGAGGGGATTAAGCTAATGGGTCTCTGCTAAACCGATAGTGGGAGGTTTGCCTTCATGGCTGCAGTCTAAGCCCCAAACTACCGGCAAAATGATGTTCCTGCAGTGGCAACCGTGCTCCGAGTACCGATTTCGGCAGCTGGTCGGCAACGCTCGTGCTGCCTTTCCAGGCTCCTCCACCGCGCGACTCGTGGGAGCGAGAGCAGCCGGACGGACCTTCCCTCCCTGCCCTCCTCTCCGTCCCGTCTGACGTTTGCTCCTTGCCGGTCCCTCGCTGCCGGCGGGCCAGAAAGCAGGGAGCAGCTTCCTCTCTCCTAACTCCAATCATCCCAGTTTCTTCAGGGCTGTTTTGCAAGGACGGAGGTCAAGGATCAAGCCCAGCCCCATGTTAATAAACATTTCCCAACTCTCTGTAAGGCTGCCCTGAAAGCTGAGCATTTATTTTCCAGCTTTTTGCAAGTTCTGTTTCTATTTTAAAAGGCTAATGGGAAGGTACTACCCAAGGACTGGCCCAAACAGCTCCAAAATGCTCTTCAGCAGAGCTAATCCCCGGTCCACCTACCTTCTTAATGTCCTTGTTGTTCATAGGGTCGTCAGTCATCTTGTGGAAAAGCAGCTCAATAATTTCTTTCAGCTCATAATTGTATCCTTTCCTTTTGCAGACGATCACCACTTTATCGAATAAAAATAAATACCTGCCCAAAGCAAGCAAATAAACAAGCAACCAAGTCAAACACCTCATTAAGGTCCCCATTTAACGGGAAGTATTTGGAAAGCTCTGCGGAGCTTCCCAGCCAGCGCAGCTGTAATTTCACATTGATGGTGATTTCTGTCAGTGCAACTCTAGGCAATCACTGAATAAATGAGCACAAGGGGAAACGCCAAACAAAGGAGCATTTCGTTTGGGAAAACTTCTGAGGGCCGTTGCTCACCCACCTGTCCTGCTTGGTGTGGTTGACTATGGAGCGGACCTTCAGCTCGCCGTCGATCTTCGGCCTCCCGAACTCCTCCAGCTTCACTTGCTGCAGAAAGCAAAGCAGGGCTGAGATCCACAGCCAGGGCTGGGACGATCCTTTGGAGATTGAAACCCAAACCCACTCGGATCGCAGAGCGGGCTGGGAGCATCCCACCAGCCCTGCCTCGAGCTGCAGGAGCTCCTGGGAACAGCATCGCCCTCGCCAAGGGGAGCCCACGCATGAGCATGGCCCCGGCATCAGGAACGGGACCACGGGAGATCCCTGGAGCTCCAGCACCAGCATCCCAGGGCAAGGCTCAGGAGTCAAAAGCATTTTTGCAAGGTTTGGGATCCAGAAAGTAAAACCCCCACAAAATAAGCCATTTTCCAGAGATTTCTACAAAACCAGAACCAAGCTATTGTAGTTTTGATTCCCACGCTGAGCCAAGACTGGAGATTTTGGGGAGGCTGGCACGCAACCCAAGGGTTTGGTTGGTTTGTCTTTCAGCTCAAAAGCCCTTGCAAACGCTGCTCGGTGCAGCACAGCTGCCGAATGGGAATCGATCCCCTTGCACAGTTCTTGCAGGAAAAAAAAAAAATATTGTGAAGCATCACCACTGGTGAGGAAAATAAATATTTCACACAGCTGTGTGTATAGTCCACAATTATTTCATTGCCGTGCCATGTGGGCTCCGTATCCATAACACCAACCACTCCACAACGTCCCGCCCGGTGCAATGAAAGGAAACACCGAGCAGAACGTGCGTGGGATTGATCTGCAGACAGGAGTGACTGCTTGGCTAACATCTCATTTCCCACGTGTCAGACTTGCTCTCTGGCTGCTGCAAGGAGGAGAAGTGGCTGCTTAATGCCCCCATTTACATTCCCGGTTTTACGGAGCGTGATGTCTGATTGTTCGCACAGATCAGGATTATCAAGACCGCTTCAATCAAAACCTGTGAGCCGCAACGGCCCATATCCCACCGGGGAATTTTTGCAGGTTTCTCTTGAAAATTAAGGCTTTTGTCTCCGTCTGTTAAATAACCATCAATTAAAAGTTTATTGTTTTCAAACGAAGTCAAGGCTTAAAGCCCCCCAAATCCAGGAGCCCTCGGGCTGGGCAGCCCCCGCGTCTCCCTCCGTCAGCCCTTTTGAACATCTCAGGTGTCAGCCCCCAAATTGCATTTTGCACAGCATCAAGCGTGACAGCAGAGCAGCTGCGCCCGCAGCTGACCAGCCCTCCCTCCCACCCCCCCCGCAAATGTGGGGAAAAAGCTCGTTAGCATGAAGCTCTGCCACCGAATATTAAATTAACGGGCTTGTTCAGGGCTAAAGTGAGTGATGGGTTGCACAGGGTGGGCTGATGCACAGTAATGGGGCCAAGCGTTTGATACCTCTGGAGTTTGGAGGATGAGATTCTCCTTAAAATATCTGGTGGAGATTTTGGGATTGGGTGCATATTACATGTGCCCTTCTCCTCCAAAGGGGCCTTGGGACACTTTCAGTTCACCTCTGTCCTCTTTAACAGCAAAAGAAAACCCACTTTAAATAGCAGACAGGAAGTTAAATAGCAGATTTGAGGAATTCTTGGGTCCCCCCTACACTAGTAACATGAGAAAAAGTTGGAGAAACAATTTCAGTGTACCGCCACCACCACAAGCCACCCTCCATCACAGCCAAATGGGTTTCGTAGTGTAGCAACCACTTCTGGACCATCAGCAAGAACACTCAGTGACCAGGGAGTGTCGGAACACACAGGGATCTTTCTTGGGTAGTAATTGCACAGAAAAAGCAAATACATTAGTAATACTTGAATTAAAGTAGGGAGTGAGAGGATTTTCCAACTTACCAGATTTTCTATAGAGCTCTGAAATTCACTTATTTTCTTTAAAGTCTCTTTGTCCCTCTTTACTTCATTTATGTACATGGCCAAGTCCTTCAAAGAGAAGTGAATATTGATTTTTATTTTCCAGATGAAACTAGTACCTGACCAAAGCAGAAAACCCCCGAAGCCGCACTCCCCTCCACCCTCAGGAGTCAGACCAGGATTCCAGCAGCAGCCCCGGACACCATCAGCGCAGGCTTCTTGTCCTTGCGCTGCTGAACCAGGCAGGCGCTGCAATTTTTCCCATTTCCCAGAAGATGGCAATGCATGAATCCAGTGCAGCACAGCAAACCCGACCCGTGGCTTTTACCTGGTGAGAGTCGGGGCAAGCAGCCAGGCATCCCCTGCCTTTGCACCCCTGCCCTGGCAGCATCCTTCTCTCCCAGCTTTCATCATCGAAATTCCCTTCATCCCCCCGGATACAAAAGCTGTGAGCCGGTTTCTGCTGTCAAAACATCCACGTCTGTCAAATAACTGCTCCGGACCCATGGTAGCTGTGAACAGCACTGGACCCGGCTCTGCCCCGCTTGCTTCCCGCTGACCTCCCGGGGTGCTCCGGTGGCACCCGAGCTGGCCAGAGCACTGGGACGGACACCCCATGGGAGCATCCCCGCCTCCAACACGGCTGGGCCTCCAACATCGCCCACCACACAAAGGCTGCGTTGTAAAATAAGGAGATGCTTGATGGAGCTTGTTCTGCCCTGAAAAATTCCTTGCTTACCCAAATTTGACCCATTGAAGAGAAAGAACCCCATCCCTTCCACTAAAACAACTTCTTGCACTCTTCAGAGCATATTTTCTCTGCCTGTTTGCTTCTTATCTGCTCCCTGCCTCCCTGTTCTCAACAATAGCTCTTGTCAACATGGATTAAATCTGAACATGGCATTTTTTAAGACATCCCCTCCAAGTCAGACCTTCCTCAGCTTCCCAACATAAGAAGGGTTAATCACAGATGATAATCACAAATCTACGTGACAATACTTATAACATCACAAAACACCCCACCAGGCCGGTGGCAGGGAGGGTTATGAAGAATGACAAAACCAAAAGCCCTATGAAGCGGCATCCTCCATCACACCTGAGCATTTGCTTCCTGCTGCAAACGGGAAACACAATCCCAGGATCGACCGTGACTTGAAACAGCGACAGCAACGTGCAAACCTGGGCTGTGGGATTTAACCGGGAACCTGCCTCCCCACCATCGCCGGGGGCTCGGTTCTGCGCACGCAGGTGGAGGGTCGGTGCCTGCACCGAATACCCTCACGTGCAATTTTTTGGTGCAAATCTTGCCCCGGCTTTGTGCAAACAACTACTTATACAAAATAAAAGGGAGGTGAATCCCTTTGGGGAAATGCAGCTCTCGCTGTAGATATTCACCCCCCTGCACGGCTCTCGCCCCAGACGGCAGCAACACCCGCCGCCCACCAGCACGGCAGACGGAAAGGTTGGATTCCCGATGACAAACATTACTTGTAAGTTAAGCCTTGGTTTACAGATCAATTAAAACCAAACTGCACGGCTTCCTATGCCCCTGCTGAGCCCGTGGTCTGAACTGCACCTGCGCTCTCCTGGCGATGGGGCGATGAAAGAGAGAAACCTGGCTGATGGCTGTGGGCAGCTTCCTGCAAAAAATGCTGAGTCTGCAGTGTAGCCGGTGCGTATATACGTTTATTTATTAGCAGTGGTATTGGTGGGTGGCGAGTTATGAGGCCATAAGCAGGGTTTAACAACCGTCACCAGGTTTAGCGTTCGTTTGAGGCCACGGCCATGTGTTGTACAGCAGCGGGCTGCGAATGCAACGTCCTTCAAACAACCTTAACTTTAAAGCGACCTACATATCGGCTGTGGATTCCTGGGCTTGCAAGGATAATGGCTGAAAAGGTCACCCGGCTTATGTACGTGCTGGGAAACGCAGCGTCATTACAAAACCTGCGGCTCAGAGGTAGAAAACAAAGTGACCTGAGAACGCGGGAGCAAGCCCAGGGATGGATCCTGCAATGCTCTCCAGAAAGAAAACCTGGAGTTAACGCTCATCCTCAAGTCAGATTCTGCTGAGGATGAGCCCGCAGTGGCAGTGTGTGTGTGTGGGGGGACACGTATCCGAGTCAGAAAACATTTGGATGATTTTATTTATTGTTGCTGAAGGTTTTCCTGAGATCTTGGGGGTTTCAGCTGAAAGCTCAAAAAAAACTTTAAATAAAGAAAAATTTTGACATCAGAAGTCTTCATTTGTGGAAAGAGCATCTCCCCCTTAATAAAAAAAAAAAAAAAACAACGTGGATAAAAGGATTCCCAGCCAGCGCCTGGCTAACGGCGCGCAGGCAATGCTCCGCACGGGCACGGGCTCCCGTTTCTGCAATACTTCCCGACTTACTGATACGTCTGGAGTTCCTCCAGATCCCTCCTAGCAAAAACAAGAGCCGAATCTGGCACGGCCTCTTTACACACAATAGTAATTAGTGAAAAGTCATAACTTGTCAACATATACCAGCTTCCCCAGCTGCTTAAGGAGGAAGATAACAGCGATGCCTACAGATCTGCTGTGATGCAATCGCATCAGATGGCAATCAATACACGCCTGCATGTCCAAAAGGAGGAGATGCTGCCTTCCCTCGGCCGTTGGATGGTTTTTCTATCCAAGTTTTTGTTTTACAGAAGCAGAGGGGTCCCATGCTGTGTTGCACCCCGAGCCCAGCACAGCCCCGCTGCCGCTCTCGCCCTGCCGTACCTGCATCGCCTCCAGAGCCTCCTTCAACTGTTGCTTCTCTGGCCGGTCTGATGAATGGCTGAGCAGCTCCTGAAACAAAAAATAAAGAGTTTGGGTGTGCTAGGAAAGCTGCCCACCCCCTGCCTGCCCCGGGCGGGCTGTGACCCGCGGGCACGGCTGCCTGCTGCCAGGCTGGTGGCAGGGGTGCCAGGGCAGGCGGCTGCCGCCGTAGGACGGGGAACGCACCAAGTGGCTGGTGCTTGAGAAATCTGTTACATGGAGTTGACGAGAGGAATTTCACACATAATCAGATTATATGCAAGCTTATTTTATATTCATTAACTGCCTCTTGTGGCTAACAAGTGCAGAATTACCCTAGGTCACCGTACTTTAAGAGACAGCACAAATATTATGTCGTGTTAAGTAGCTCTAGTAATTATTTCATTTGAAGGGGGGGAAAAAAAAAAAACCCCACACTCTGCATTTGGCAATGATTCACTCTCCATTGTAAAAGCCGAAAGATGCTACAGCGAGGATGGCAGCTGGAGAGAAGTGCCAATGCTGAAACACTTACTTTTAACAGGAGATGATATTTCAAAACTCTTTGCATTGGAACCACCAGCAGATCTTGCAATTTAAATTTCCCATCCTGAACCTTTAGTGTGCATTCCTATTAAAGAAATCAATAGATCAGCGGTGAAGCAGCTGGGGGAAAATAACAGCTCCCCCGCAGAAAAAGCCTCCAACGTCCCCCGGCTGTCACGTTTTGCTTCTGTAAACTCAGTTTGGATGAGAAACGGCTCGTGGTCCCTGCAAGCACCCCCACTGCAGAGGTTATGGAGGAATAAAACACAGGGTCTGGACCCTAAAATACAGACATTCTCATGCAACTGAGCTACTCCTGCTTAATGAGATACTGCTCATTAGGGGAGCACATGAATGCTCTCAGACCTCGGGAAATGTCAAACGAAACGCATTAGCTTAACTCACCTCCTGGATGGTTTGAACTAATGCATTTTATTTGCGAGGGGCTGGAAGCAAGCATGCAGACAGTTGCTGTAGCTTCGCTGATAAGCATTAAGTCATTAAGATGAGCTAATGTGATGGCAGGAAGTTTTGCGACTGTTACTTTTGCCCAGACCCATTTAGATCCGTGACTCCGCTGTGCTGGCTGAGACCCTGTGTGCCCCCCCGGGAAGATGAGCGGAGCTGCCACGAGGGAGGGAGAGAAAGGAAAAGCACGGGAGCAACTGGATGTTACAGCAACCGGCTTGATGTAAGATCCAGGGAACACGTTTTAAAAACTGATTAAATGCAGTTTTATCCCTGAATTGGGTTGCTACTTTTGCACGGGAAATCAAAGAGCGTTGGTAGCGTGTACAGACAGCCCAGCAAATTCACATTAGCATCGAGACCAAAGCAGGAATTAAAGCCGGGTAAAACAGCAGCTCTAACAATGAATCCCTTCTGGGGCTCCTTTGATTTACTTAATATCTGGATCAGCCCCTATTTACACTAAGCCTTTGGGCTGGGGAAGGAGGGCAGGGGAGCAATGCGGGCGCTCGCCTGGGGACCGGCGTTCGCCTCTGACTGTCCCTGACAGTCCAAGTGTGCCCTTGGAAAGCCACTCGGCTCCTGGCTGGAGGATGCTGGGTGCCTTTGGGTCTCCCTGCACAACTCCAAGAGGAATTTTTCCACAACCAGTCCCAAAGTCACCCGGCTTGTTTTAACATGGATAAACTCAGGGGAGGAAGGACAGAGAGCGGGTCTGGCGGGGAGATGAAGGGGCAAACAGAGGATCAGGACAAGCTCACCCCCAGCGTTGCGCCCTCTCCGGGCAGCACAGACTCACCCCTACATCCCTCCCCGCTCTTGCTAACCGAAGCATTCCCAAAATGCCCTCAGCTGCTTCCAAAACCCGCGACGAGGAGGGTGGGCAGCACTCGGCCCCGATGCCCCCTGCCCGCTCACCTCCACCTTCTGCCTGACGTCCTCCCGGTTGGCGAGGAGGTGGTTGAGCGTGTTCTGGGCGTACTCCATGTGGCTGCAGTACTTGCCGTAAATCAGCAGCCTGTAGAGGGGGAAATCACAGATTTAATCGGAAACACTTGCTGGCAGTTATAACCTGTTATAAAAGATATATATACTCATATACAGTGAAAGGACAAGGCAAACAGCTATTCCCCCATATAACCGCTTAGCAAAGTATTAACACTCTTTTACTGCATGGCTTTTTAACATTTAAATCTTTTGAAGTTTCCAGAGCTGGAGCCCGTTGGGCGATTCAGCTCATGATGAGCAGAAGGGGCTGAGCAGGCAGAAGAGTCCGTTTTTGGAGGTACGATGGCTCATCCCTCTACTCCCAAGATATATTTAACCACCGTTCCCCAAGAGTTGTGCTTTCAGAGCATCACAATAATAAAAGGAAACCCAGCTCCACGCTGAAAGACCTTTCCTAGAGCAGGTTACAAAGTGGCTCTACAACAGCTACCTGCATCCCAGGTACAACAGCCCAAATATGAAAAGAAACAGTGAAAACCTGGAGATTAACTAAAACACGAGGAGGGGGCAAGCGCTGGACCCCTGCAATCCAACACCATGGCTCCTCGGCTGTAGTTGGCTTTTTCTCGCGACTACACCATCGCTATAATCCCCTTGATGTCCTGCTGCCCCGATGGCCACGCGCCGGTTTTCCAGCTGTGCCATATTAGCACCAGGGCTTATCAAGGCAGAGCAGGGACGCACTTCCAAGACCAAGCGACAACAAAAATCCATCTCTTGAGAGCATTTCCCAATGCAGCTCGCTCAAGCCCATGTATTCATCTCCCAAAAAGCCTTCAGTCACAGCAGCTCACAGCCCAAAAAACGATTGCCACTGCCGTGGCTGATGTTGCCCCTCTCTCTGAGGCTTTCTGGACATTTCACCAACTAAGGAAGAAGGCAAGAAACTCTTGATCCTTGAGACATGCCCAGAATGGATGTGGGTGATGATAATTTCCACCTCATCAGAGAATGAGAGGCTTCAAATCCCCCTAAAACCCAAGGACGTGCTTTAGAAAGCTCGTTGCTCCTTGCAGGATGGGTCACAGGGACCTAGGGATGAAGAGACCTGGTTATTTGGGGAAAGAAGGTTATCACAGCCTTTGGAAACACAGTGAAGCTCTGTATAGATACCCCAGGCTATAAATTTAAACACCTGACACAAACAGAGCAGTTTTGCTGTGGATTCCCCCTTTTTCTTTCATTAATCCTGCACAACAGGTTTGGGTTTTCCCCCCCTTCCTTGGGTTAACTGCATTGCTGCTGATAAGAGACATATTCCATCACACGCTGCAACTCAACCATTATTTCGGGGCCTCGCCTCCTGATGGAGATGATCTGGGAGCACCTGACCCGATGTCGCTCTGTAAACGTGGGACCCTCAGACCCTGGCGGGGAATTGAATAGAGAGATTTATGGGAGCCGCAGTCCCCGGCGAAGCAGCAGCCAATACAGATTATTCATTTGCCTTTTCCCCTTGACAACTTCTGAACATGCACAATAATATCTACCTTGCCAGCACTTGGAGAGTTTCAGAGAGGCTTCAGGAGCATAAATTCAAACCTCCGGCTTTCAGAGAAAGAGATTTACAAACTATTTCCTTCAAAAAAAAAAACAAACAAAAAACAAACCACCTGCAAAGCAGAGGAGCAATACATCATTTTGCCGGGATGTCTCTGAGGATGCATAGGGAAGCAAGAGCTATTTGTCATGGATATATTTGATGGAGGAAGGTCTTATATACAGGGACCAAGAGGGGACTCTGGAGGTCCACGTTCCCTTCTTGGTGGGGTAACACCGTCTCCCCAGGTGAGCTCACTTTCTCCTCCCGCACCCCCATTTCGTTGCTGTAAAAGGTAGTATCACCGTCTTTCCTGACGTAGGAAAGGACCCTGCCTATTTAGATCAGGTTGCTCCAAACTCTTCACTCCCGAGAGCCTGGTTTTGGGGTCTTCTCCAAGCCATAACTCCCCGCGAGCAGCAGGTCCCTGCGATGCTGAGGTCCCCGCGATGCTGAGGTCCCCGAGACCCCCACGGGCTGAACGCAGCTTCGGAGCTGCCGTCACGACCTCGCAGCCATCGGTCTGGCTCCTTCATTCGCCTCTCAGCAAGGCTTTTAGGTCCTTTAAAAAGTTGCTTGCAAACTCCCTTAAGAATTGGGCCGGTTCGTTCACCCTCCTGCATGAAACCCATCAGCTACAAGCGCCCTGCTGAGCTCCCCCCAGCAAATTAACAGAAGCAAACATTTATTTAAAGGCTGTCAGCCCAAAACGGAGCCTCGTGCTCCTGCCACGCGGATCTCCCTGGGAGCAATGCCACCTCCACGACTCCTCCCGTGTCCCTTCCCTGCTCCCTGGGTGCACAGCTCTGTCCCAAGCACAGTCGGCAGCAGCTCGGCTCGGGATCGCTGCCCGGGGACGGCACCGGCATGTACGGAGCCAAGCCAGGAATTAGGAGATCAAAATCACCTAAGTGAGTTTTATAAGTATTTTTAAATTATTTGCAATTCTTCTTTGGAAACTTTTTTTTATTTAATCCAGAAAACATTCCCTTTCTAAAAAGAGGTGCTGTGAATGATGGAATATCTGACCTTACGGTGTATTATTAATGCAGAAGGTATTTCAGGAGTTATTGACTTCTGAATGGCATTTCTGTGTCTAGACACTGGTTTAATCACAGTGAAATAACACCCTGGCATGGTTCCACAATGAATCAGGCCTTTGATTAGTATTAAGGATATTAAAGGCTTTTATTAACCTTATCTTTGCATTCTGGGGTATTCCTGCTTGCAGCTGCCAAAACACAGAATCTGTTATGTTTGCGAAAGCAACTTTTACATTTATTCATCATGCAATAGGTGCGGGACAACAGCAGTGCCAAATACGCGATTTTTTTAGAGTGAGCAATCGCTTTGATCTTACCAGAGCAAAGTCTCCCCTGCAAAGAAGTCATCCTACCGCTCCACAGGCCCTCAAACCCCGCTGCTGCTTGCAGGAGAAGACTACATCAAACCCTTGAAAGCGAGGGCTGGCCATAACAGTAGCGTTCCCATCTTCATCCCCTCCGATACATCTCTTTAAACGCACTGGATGCTCAGCCTGCAAAACTGCCGGTCCCACATGGGAGGCTGTGAGCCCAGCAAAATTCAGCTGCAGAGTCGGGCTTGCAGGAATAAGCATCTACGGGAGCCACAGCGATTTAGCCAGGTCGGTCAGGGAGGGGATGTCCCAGCCCCTGCCCCACAAGTGACACCGTTATGGCTGAATTTGGTCCCTTAAGTGGTGGCACTGAGGGATGTTTCAGCTGCCTGAGAGCATCCAGCTGCCGAGGATACAAAATCGGTTTGGTGCAACAGGCATTTCTGTTCCAAATTCTGAGATGGGACCTGCAAATATTAACCTGTATCTGTTAAAACTGGAGCTGCCTGAAGACTGGGTTTCCTTTACTTACCTCTCTTTGAATTCCAGAAACACTTTTGCCAGGCTGCTTCCTCCAGACATCATAGAGACGTCGATGGCTCTCAGGAAACTGAAGTGCACTTTAATTAGGTCCTAAACCAAAGAAACAATCAATACTTTAAACACATCCAAAGCGAGTGGGCAAACAGAGCTAAAGAAACGCACACTCACTACTTAATCAGGCAGTCATTTTCTCTTCTTTTTTTTTCCTCTTTTTAGCTGTTTTTAAAATAAGTCATTCTAGATGCAGCCCTAAATGGCCAGGAGTGGAAGGGTGTAATTCTGTCAGGAGGTTACACAGTGATAAACGCCCCAGGATTTCCATGTGTATTAAAGTCCCTTTTGCAGGTCTGGAGGGAGCGGAGGAGATGGGCAGGCTCCGATCCACACCCCTGCAAGCCAGCGTAGAAATAAACCCCTTCCTTGCGGTGCGCCCAAACCATCTCTAAGTACAGCTAAAATACACAGCCCCAGCCCTGGAACATCCTCTGTATAAAATTGGTTTTTTATCTAGAGTTCATGTAATCCCCAAGTCTAAAATTTAGTGTTAAAGAATATCTCCTAAACCCGTTCAAGCTCTGCAGCACATGAAGGACTGAAGCTCTACAGGTGAATGCACAAATCTAACATGAAATCTGAGTCTTCTCTTAAGCAGGAAAGTGGCTGAGCTGCCGTGAAAAGAACAAAGATTTGAGCCACAATGTCTATGCCGTTACCTCCAAATTGATAAAAATAGCTTCCATGTCTTGGGGAGTCAGTACCAGCCTCAGTGGGTTCATATAGTTCTGCAAGAGGTAAATGGAAAAGGGATTGAAATACCGGAGAGGAGCGAGGAAGGTTTTTTTTGTGCAAGGGAGGTATTTTTCCCTGCTCCACCAGTTGCATTTACCTGGGCAGGGAGAAGCCAGGTTTTAACGAATTTAAGCACCTGCAAAGGCAGACGAATGACAACACGATTCCCAAGACCGGGCTGTGCCAGGGACCCAGGACCCAGTGGGAGCCAGGAACCCTCGTGGGTGCCCCTTCCCCCGAGCGGGAAGGTGCCAGACTCCCACCCGTGGGTGGGCGCAGACCCCTCTCCTGCTAAATCTGCAGGCAGAGAGATTTAAATGCAGAGTTTCTTCACCTTGCTGCAGTTGGGAAGAGCTCCGAAGCATCTTTTCAGCTCTTTGATTATCTCACTAGAATTTTGCCCTTGAAAAAGCGCCGATGATGTGATTACATTGGAAATGTCTTTCTGAACAAATACATATTAATAGGAACATCTACATGACTTGTAACTACAAAAAAAACCCTGATGCAAAGCACCAAAGACAGGACCCTCTACCCATAACATGCCGTCAGAACCTACTAAGCCTTTGCAAGCCTTTTTAATGGATATCAAAGCGATAATTTAACTCTTCCTTTAGACTGAACCAGCAGGGCTGTGGCTGTTTCCAAGGAATAAGGGCTATTTACATAAATGACATGTACGTTGGGACATTATTATAGAAAATGGGAAACGTTATTCCACCGAGCCGGTTTCGCTCACAGCTTCTTTGGGGGAACTTTCAGCAGAGAGGCAAATAATTGCAAAAGGGGAGGAAACAAAAGCATTAGGGTGATTAGAAATGGCAGCTTGATTTTCACTATTGTTCTTCATTCCTGCTGCTTTCGTTGGAGCAGAAACCAGCTCCAGGCTCCAGCTGAATCCATGACTCCACTGTCTTGCTGAGCTGTTCTTTTAAAATTTTTTTTAAAAGAAAGGCACAACAATAATTTATCAAAACCAATTAAAACCCACGAATTCAAGCAGCAAAACGTTACTTTTAATCCAATTAGTTTCAATGACAAGTCAGCACAGCTTCAGCACTTTTGAAAAAAACCCAGAATAAAGGAATTATTCCATAGCAATCAAAGTGATATCTGCAAACACGGCTCTTATCGGCGAGACCGGCCCGGCTGAGCGAGGAGCGGGAGTCTCTTACCCCAGGGTAGGGGGGATACAGCAGGATGGTTTTCAGCCTATTTCCATATGCAGCTATCAGAAAAAATATGCTGTTTGGCTCCTACAGTTACAGGCTGCACATTTGTGCTTGTCAGGATGGGTTTTCTGGATCCCCCTTCTCTCCAATTTTACATGTGAATGCATCGATCCTGCCTCATCACAACTGCCAGCTCTCGCAGCGAGAACTAATACAGCGAGATGAATGAAAGATGAAGTGATGATGTGGAAGGCGATGGTAGAGAAAAGATGGCTCAGTTCTTACCTTTTCTATATCTTCAAGTGTTTTGTAGTATTTGGCCTCAGTTTCTTGGATTTCTAGCAAACAGCAATTTCTTTTGTCATCTTCTGTCATTCCCATTTTCTAAAAAAAGGAAAAAAGACTCACGGTCAGATACTCTTACGAGTGGTCCAGCAACCTGCTCACGTGGAGCTGAGCTCCAGTTCAGCCTTCAGTGACGGCAAACTCAGAACAAGGGCGAGTTTGGAAAGTCGGGGGAGTACTATTACTGGTTTATGTTAAAGTAAACTATTTTTATCCAAAAAAATTAGGAAGGAACCCTGGCTGTACTATTCAACATGTTTCAACACGGCAAGCATTATATTTTTTTCATTTATTATAGCTACATCACCAAAGACTATCAGCTAAAGAATAAATAAGAGATAAATGCTGGTTTTCCCCATTTTTTTTGCCTAAAATGAAACTCTCAACAGAGCCTAAGCGGGTCATAAATAATACGTTAGACTTATACAAATCCTCTGCCAGGGTTACCAGTTCGCATGATTTTAGGTCAAAGCTGATAATACATGTGTTTCTTAAAGGCCCAACTCCTGCAGTCACTCCTCTTGCTTTTACATCTGTAAAGCGGAGCTGAACACACGTGTCGGGAGGTGCTGCACTTGTCAGTGCCATCTCTGCACCCGGGAGGTGATCCAGTGATCGGGTTTTAATGACCATGCACAGGCACGACACCCTCCGTACACCCCCTCGAACTCACAGCTCAGACCTATCAGCTGGATGGAAACCAATATTTTAATCAATGCATCTTACCTGCATATATCTAATCTGAAGCATGCAGAAATACAAGAAACCGATTAGCGTTACACACTTGCTATTGCAACAAATCTTAAAAAAAATCCGGTTATTTAGACTGATATGTGGATGCTTGTATTTAAAATAGACTCTTTTGCTCAGGGAAGGGGAGGAAAGGGAGTCAGAGCCTCCATCACTGCTCAGCGGTGTCTGAGAAAACATAAAACTTTGTGGAAGCGACAGTGAAAAATTGCAAATTCCATTGACCCTAATCCTGCGCTTCCCGGCTGCGGGGCACCCTCACGGTGGGAGCTTTCCCCCATTTTTGCATTTTATGCAAAAAATTCCTACCAAAACCTTTCCAAGGGCCAGTTCTTGGGCCACCCGGCTTCTGCAACTGATGGCAACACGGTAAAACACTGGTGGCCAACGAGCTGTGCTGACTTCGACATTGCCACCAGTGTCCGTAAACTGCTCCAAGCACTTTGGCAGGATCAGTGGGAATATTTTGTGCCCAATTCCTTGTTCCAGACGGGTTTTCAGTGTGCAGGGAGCTCTGCAGGCTGCAGACAAGGCATGAAGGGATGAAATGTCTCAACCACCATCGTCATGGTCTTGGTACCACTTGCAGCCAGGCTTGGGATGGGTGAGAAATGCCTGTGTGGGCATCGCTGCCGCACAGCTCAGCTCATTTGCCGGGCTCCGGGGGATGAAGCCCTGCCTGCCCAGCCTCCCAGCACCTCATCCAGCACAGCCACGCAACCCCGCTCCGGGGATTTAATTGATCAGCAAATTTGTCCATTGATCCTGCTTTGTTATGGGGAGGTAGGTACCGTTGTCAGCGCTGTTTGCAGCCATCAGAGAGTAATTAGAGTCTGCCCAAAGCCTGGGGGTGGCAGATATCAGAGGGTGGGAGAAAATTTGGAAGGTCACGCTCTGGGGGAAAGGTCTCTTCCAGCTCTGCATCAGTAGAAGCCAGGGCAGCCGGTCTCCTCGGCGCTGGGGACACAGGTAGCGAAGGCGGCTGCGAGCACCTCTGGGGAGATGCAAGGGCCACCAGCACCTTCCTGGCTCATCCGCAGAGCGTGATATTTGCACCAGAGCCCTTGGAGTTAATGCAAGTCCCTCCATGACGCTGCGGATGCCACACACTCAGGTTTCCCCATCATCAAAAGGCTTTTAGAGGGGTCGGCTGCTTGTCCCTAAAGCCACACGGGTCCCCGCTGCCCCAGAAAACTCCGCTGTAAACGTCTACCTGCTCCGAGACACCCAGGCAGGAGCGGCAACGGGCACAACCAAGCGCTGGCCCCTCCACGCACAGGTCTGCCAGCGCTCGCCCCAGCCTAAAAATACGGCTGGCAGACACGGCACATCTGGCTGATGGAGCAGGCAGAGCCGCCGCGCTCCCCCTCCCCAGAAAGGGCTGCAGTGACACACGCTGCCTTGGCTCAGCAGCAAATTGCTATTTTTAGCTTATCTTTTAAGGCTTATTAGCTCTCCCTTTCCCCTCCTCCTCCCCAAACTCCTTCAGATGACACGATGGGCTGGGAAACTCCTCAGAGAAGCCTCTCCGGGCCACTGTCATCCCAGCTTGGCTTATTTTTACCTCTCACGAGGCAGCTTGGTTTCGAGGAGCGATGCAAAGCGATTCGCTTCCCCGCAACATCACCTGCCGTTGGTGGATACTTATTTATTTAACTGAATCCTCTCCCTTCCCCTCCCATCAAGGCGTAGCTTTAAAAACACATATAAATTGTTACCATGGGCTGCTGAACTTCCACTCTGATGATATCTTCATAGATATCATCGCCTTCATCTTCACAGGGGACGCAGTCATAAATATCCTCCCCCAGATCATGTTCGCTGGAACGAGAAGGAGAGCGATTTAGCGACAACAAAGAGGGCACATTCGCTGTCACTTGATCAGGCAAACGAACAACTATTCGGACCAAGGAGAGAGGATAATAATGATGATAAGAAAACTCTCCTGGCCCGCAGCACTGACATCCTCGGTCCACATTTCCCCGTTTGCGTTAGGAGTCTCTGTTTTTCTCAGATCGGTACCCGCTGCGCATCCTCCTGCTCGCGGGAGGCTGGAAAAGGCGCAACGCTGCTCGGCACGAGCGGGGATGGCAGCCAAGAAGCCGCCGGCAGCCCTGTGCCAGGCATGCCTGGGGTGCCCAGCCTGCCAGGGTCTGCGGCTCTGCCCCCGCAGAGCTCTGGCTCGGCGCAATCGGCCCGGCCGAGACGGACCCGCCAGCCAAGCGCCCAGTGGGACCCGCTGAGCCGCCGGCCACCGAGCCCAGCGTCAAGCTGGGTCCGGCTCCGCCTGCCTCCGAAGATGCCCGCAGCCGCCCGTTCATCCCCTGCCTCTCCTTCGGACAAGGAGCAGCTCTTGTGTCGGTGACTTTAACCGTATTATACTTAGAGAATAAATTTTGCTGGGTTGGATTTTGATATGCTTAAATCACCGCACTCATTCTTGGTCAGCTTGAGTTTTCTCACAAACGGGCTGCTTTCACGCCAAAGAAACCACCCCCCTTCTCCCCCCATCAGGGCTGCAAACTGCTGTTGGAGCCCATGTCCAGTCAAACCAGTAAGCAGATACTAAATAATCACCCGACGGCTCCGTGCAGTAGGTAGCAGCATCCCAGCCCTGCCTCGCTGAGGGGGGAAGCTGAGCTGACCCCCCGGGCTGAGCAGGGACCCGCAATAACGCCCAGCCATGGCCTCCAGCCACGGGCACCATGTCCAGGTTTAAAAGCTCTGGATCCAGTTTCACTGGGTGATGCACCAACTCCCATAAAGCCCAATCCCTGCCCTGATGGGCAACTGGGTGATTTTTAATCTAACATTTCCCAGAGGAGGGGGAGACCCTCCTGATCACCATACAGCAATCTCACCAGCAGCTCAGCACGGTGACGCTCAGCCCCAACACTGAGCAGAGCCCAGTAACAATATTTACATCAGAGAGAAATTAAGCAGCATAAAAGTCACATTTTCAGAACTGCCCACGTCACTTCGGAGATGCCCCTGCAAGCACAAGCCTTAAAGGCATCACCAAGATGTAGTGCCCAACTTGTATTTAAAGGCGATGGCGTTAGGTACTTAATTGTCATCTGAGCCTTTACAAAATTCCCCAGGGACTTCTAAGTCTGAGAACACTTTTGAAAATTCAACCCATAATAAATAGCAATTAACAATAATAATTTTAGCGCTTAGATCTACAGGTGCTGATTGCTAACGGCTCCCACTGAATTCAACCCCATGGGATCAGGACAGTGTGAAACGCTGGAATATTAAACAGCGTTCGCATATTTTACGAGCTGTCTCTTTCAACATGGGTATTAATTACAGACAAATATATTTAGGTGTAAAACTGTGCTCAAACTGTAATGCTCGACATCTCTATATTGTACTGCATGGAGCGGCAGAGCACATCTGTTTGCGAAACTGGGCTTTAATTCTTTTCTAAATGCAATTCTTTCTATTTTTAAAAACAGATTTATTTAATAAAAGTTTGGGGATTTTAAATAAATACACTGGCATGATGTATCCGTCCCATTCTTCCAGAGTGATGCATTGCAGCTGCTGTAATAATGCCCACTAATAGCTGGTGATCCATCTTCCCCTTCCCAAGCGTCGCCGTCACCGTTATTATCTGTACCAATATTTATATTCTCAGCTCCGCTCCTTATCCAGAGCGAGTAACTCCCGGTTCCTGATTAATCTTCCCTTCCCGCCCGCACCTCTCGGATCGCTGGCTGTCTCTCCATACATCATTTCCCTGGCTCGAGGGCCGTTAGGAAGCGTATGGTTGGGTTAATGTCGCGCGCGCGAGCCCGGCTGGCTGGGACACAACCCTGGCGAGGGCTGCCAGGAGCTGAGCCCGCTTTGCGTGACGGCTGCTCATCGCCAGCCGCGAGAGCTGCGCTTCGGGCTGCGTGCAGGAGGAGAAGAGAGCATCTTGAGGCGTTCCCGGGAAGCCCTGCATCCCGAGCATCGCCTGGACCTGCTCTCCCGCACACAAGCGCAACCAGGTGCCATGTGTCCGAGCCTCAGGCCCCAGCATTGCCCATCCCCAGCCTGCTGCTGCGTGGGGACCCCAGCCCGGACAAGCCCTCCTTTTGTCCCCCACCAAGGAGCCACGAGTTCTGGACCATGGCCTGGCACGGACCAGGACATCACCGTGAGAAAGCCAGGCGGCAGCACGGGATGCTGAAGGGGTTTTGCTAAATCAGGGGCTGCCTGGACGGAGCCTGGAGAAGGATGGGTGCCCTGTGGACCTTGCCCTACCCGGAGCTCCTCTGGGCCACCAGAAACACCCACTGAGGGCAAACACAGCATATTTACCCACAGATCTGTGAAGAGCCATCGGACACCAACGCTGCACCCTTCGCGGGGGGCCATATCCTGACAGCACCTCGCCACCCTCATTGCTCTACCTGAGGGCCAAGCCCCTGCTGCTCCGCTCGTTCCTGCTCATCGACACCAGTACAAGCCCTTCCCATCTCCATTTTCTGGCTTGAGGCAAAAAAAAAGGGAAAAATCCCTTGTTCTGGGGCCATCTGGGAAGACACCTCCATTTCAGAGCTCAGGGGAGAGGAACTAGAGATGCTCAAACCCGACAGCCGTGGTGGTATTAAAACAACGATACCTTTGTCCAACGGACTTATTTATTAAAGCCCATTCCTAGTACAGCTCTGAGAAACGCCAGAGGCTGCCAGTTTTATGGAGAGCAGTAAAACCTGCAGATTAGCCTCCCCTGGAGCCGCCCGCGAGCGGCCGAGCTTTGCCGGCGCACGTACGGCTCTTGACGCCGCTACTTTGCACGTATTGATTCTCCTCCGTCTCCACATTTTGTCTGTCAGAGTTGAAAACATGCACCCTCCCATCATTAAAAAGAGAGAACAGGTACCAGGACGATTTTAGCCAGTGGCAACCTGAGAACACACTAAATTTTAAATGCCATAAGGAGAGGGAAAGCGGGGCAGGTATTTTCCGTGTTTAGCGCCGTCCCCTGCTGTGGGAGGCAATAAATTCAGCATCCCAAGCACGTCACGCGTCGACTGAACAACTTGAGCAAGGAAGGCCAAATCCTCACAAAGAAAAGCAATTTACTCCTTCAATAAAAGCAGCAGAGTCTGCGAGTTACCCGTGGGTATCAGAGCCTACGATCCACTGCCTGGATTAGGAGATCCATTGACAGCTCTGGGTTTAGGAAAGGGATTTTATCCACCCTTCAGAGTTTACGCCAGCATTTGCCATTACTGTTATTAGGATGGATGTAACCAGCTTTGAGCTGGCAGCATCTTGCCTAGCCAGGAAAGTTCATTCAAAGCAAAAAGAATAAAGCTTTTCATATCTGAAGTAATTTCAGGCAAAACCAATGCTTTTGGCTGAGCTCTTCCTCCCTGGCAGTGCCCGCCCCGTCCCAGTGCCCTCCCGAGCAGGCAGCAGCCGTGCCACGGAGCAGCTCCCTTAACAGGGGGACCGATGCCAGGCTGCTGCCCTGGAGTAGGGGACAAACAGGGACATGGAAGGAGCGAGCTGGGGAAGGGCAGGGTCCCTCCGTGACCCCTGGCACCTCCAGGTGCCATCTCCCCAAATAGGATGCCAAAGTTGAGTTAGTTTAAGGAAGAACCTCACTGCCCTGAGTGAAGGCACTGGTCCCACTGTTCCCAACTGGGAACCAGCCCTCCAGAGCTCAGCACTGGGCCAAAACAGAGGGCACAGCCTGCATTTGGGTTTGGGGAGAAGAGGAGCTCTGGACTGGGCTGCCCACACCAGGGGATGGGCACAGACAGCCCGGGATGCCCTGATGAATAATCTGCAGCAGGTCCAGTATGCCAAAGGAATGCCGCACATCGCGTTTGCAACGACACCGTGGATGAGCAGGGTCTCAAGGACCACTGCAGGACCTCTTCATCCATAAAAGCTGTTGCGGGGCTCTGGGAAGTTGATGAGTTTGTACCGGCCTGAAGAATTCAAGGATGAGCCCAAGCGAGGCCCTCAGGACAAACGCACCAGGCCAAAACCGTGCCCAAACCACGGCGCTGCTTTTGCTCCGCTGATGAAAGAGCCAGAACCACCAGGAAGAGCAAAAGAAAGGGGAGGAGAGAAAAGAAGGAGCTAAAATAAGACAACCAAAAGACAAACCCAGATTTCCAGCCCTGTGACCGAGGTTAAGAGCCAGAAGACCTCAGAGTCACCACCGGGTCCAGGCTGGAAGTGCATTTGCAGGGTCCCTGAGACAGCTGCCCAGCAGCTGCGAGGCTCCAGTTCACCCCAGTAATCCTCCACTTTCTCATTCTTACTGTGCACTTACAGCTATAAATAGACAGTTCATCCGACCAACCCCCTCATTCACGGTCTCTGTCAGACGAGGACAAGCAGAGTCCTATATTTGCAGCACATCTGGCAGGCTTGGGTTTCAGGGTGAAGGAGTGCAAGATGTGCAGTCATCGGACTCGAGATCTTGCAGGGTTTTAATTAGCCAGATTGTACTTGGACACAGACAGGCTTCTGGAAATAGCAAGAGAAGCCTTTTGCCATCTATTCTACTCAGGTCTTACATTCCCCATTCAAAGTGGAACATTATAATCCCAAGAATGAGCCTCACACAGTTACAGCAACTAACACGATCCTAGAAATGGCACAAGCAGGACATATAAAAACCTTTACTGGTGACAAAGAAGAAAAGACACGTTTACAAGTGCTATGGCTCGAGTGCTTTGGACCACGGAGCCATTTATTTAACTGGCTGGCACGCGTGGTTTTTCCAACACAGCAAAAATAATGAGAAAAGTGGCAGCTAACTTATCATCTCACCTTGGCTCCTCTATTCATTACTTTTTTTAATGCACTTGAGAAATTCTGCTGATCGCATCACTATTTTGGAAGATACGAGGAGGCAACGCTGGTGACAGCAGTGAAAGAAGTAGGAGAAACTTCAGCAAGAAGCTCTTGGCAGGAGACGGGTTGTTGGCAGAGTCTGTGCCCAAACGAGTTGCGTCACTTGAGAAATTGAGGCCAGGGCGATCTTCTGCAATTCCCCTTATCTACCATGAAAGGTTTGGAAATGCATCACTATCCCCAATAATTTTGTCGGGGATAAATCCCCAGTGAGCTGCGGCCAAAACAAGACCAGGGGACACCGACCTGCAGGACGAAGCCCCCCCGCGGGCACACACCGGCTCCAGCCCAGGGTTTGGTGGGGAGCTGCTTTGCTTAAAACACTTCCTTTGTCCTTTTTGCAACACTACAACTTCTCCCCTCAAAGGAATTCACTTTTAAAGGAAAAAAGGAGGTAAAAATTATGCAAATTAAATGTTTCATGTCAAAACATTTACAGCACTTCTGCCTGACTCTGAATTCTTCAAATAGCTACAAAACAACCCAAAACCCGCCCTATGTGTAATCCAGCCGAGCCTGCCGGGCTTCATGCCAGCGCAGAGGGACAGTGCCATGAAGTGGAGAAGGTTCATGATAAAAAAGGCTCTGGTGCTGTAAAGAGGACCAGGATTAATTGCTCTCATAAATTCAATGAGACAAAATAACTGGAGAGAGCTTAAGTGACAGCAGAGAAAATTCAGGTTAAACGTTACGTATAACTTCAGAAGTACCAGAATGGTTTGGGGCAGCTGAAACAGCCATCACGAGAGATGGAAAAGCGGTCGGTGGGGTAGATGCTCCGCAGCAAGGTGGATAACTGCCTACTGCGGGGGGGGAGGCGGCAGCTCGCACCCCTGCAGACCCACGGGAGCTTCATCAGAACAAGGGTCGCTTTGATTTTTGGGGGCAGGCTCCAGCGAACGCGCCCACGTGTTGCCATTGCAAAGCCCTGCTCATTTCCTGGGCAAACTCCCCAAAATCGGCTGCGGCTCGAGGGTCTGGCGTTAGGACGTGCAGAAATAAATCAGCCAGGAGGGGACAAACGTCCATTTTCCGCTCCTCCCGGTATCGATCAGGCACCACTTGCAAACCGGCCGGCCCTCGCCATCTGCCCGGGCTCTCTGCAAGCTGCCATCTGGCCGACCAAAGCAAAGCGAGGGGCCGGCGGGCTGAGGACAGGGAATTTGAGAACTTCCTAGCTCCCCTGATACCCTTTTAGTTTCCCCTCCCCTTTCCATCACCGATTGTTCTTTTGGGTTTTTTGGGGGGGTTTTGCCTTTTTTTTTTTTTTTTTTTTATTTAAATAAATAGCTGTTTCCAGGCAATTATCTGCCTTGATCTGCTGGATGCCTGACCCAGCGCACGCAGCCCCGCACAATCTCTGCGATACCCCAAAGGTGAAAGCACAATGGGCTCACCAAGGCATGAACATCCTTTATACACACCAGCACCCCGCGGCCACCCCGCGCTTGCCGGCAGGCAGCTTGTTTCTGCAGCGCACGTAAATGGCCCTCGTGGCACCGCTATTGATCCGCTCCCGGCCCCGGCGCTGGCTTTTGTCCCCGGCTGCCGCGGCTCCGCGCGGGAGGGACCTCGCTGCCCGCCGGGGGGAAGGTCCTCGCTCTTCAGAGCATCGCGGGACAATGGGGACAAAGCCTTCCCCTTCCCAAATCTGCACCTCCCTCACAAGTATGTTTATATTTTGAATGCTTTGCAGAACAGGAATTCACCCAAAAATCTCAAACCGCTCCGTTTAAGTACTTAAGGTTGAAATAAAGTATTTTGACTTTCTCTAAAAAACCCCACTCTTACCAGCCCTCAAAATGTCTTGTCTAGAACCAGCTCAACATTTATCCCGAGCTTTTTATCCCAGCAGCACAACGACCAAAGAGAGCTCCTTTTGGGAGACTCCGCTCTCCCGGGGGGTGACTTGGTGGTGCTGAGCCCACCAGGATTTGTCCCTCCTCACCGGCACCCCGGCCCTTCGAGGCCAGCAGGGACGGCAGGCTGGGCCCTTGCAGCGGCACGTTTGATAGTGGTTTTACAGACAGGACTGTGCATCCCTCCAAAATGATCCAAGGGGCAAAAATAATCACTCAGCTACCTGCACAGACGTAGCGAGTTCATGTGGGAAAAACACGCAGAGCTGGAGGGGTCTCTTGCAACAGGGAGGGTCGCTGCGCCCGGCTGCGCTGTTCGGCAGCGGTTCCTTGCACCCGTTGGGACACTTCACAATCAAAAATTGATTTTTTTTTTTCAATTGCTGTGAAAATCATTTCCTTACTTCCAACAACGCATTTTGGATGCACTCGGATCTTCCCAAGGCTGCCGGATCATCAGCACTATTAAATGCAAAGATGCTGGATGGAGTGAATCATTCCCAGCTTGTGAATGATGCCCTTGTTCAGCTGTTTGGAGATCAGCAGCAGCTAAGAAAGAGTTTTCTCATGCAGCCCCGCGGTTTGCCAGCGCCCAGCATCGGTGCCCAGTATGCACCATTGTGAGCGGCAAATTTCCAATGAAAGTTTCCTTGTCAAGCGCGGAGAGACGCTCCTTGTCAAAGGGAGAAAGGGGACTATGCTGACGTGTCACCAGGCAGTGGGAGCGGCAACACTCGTGCTAAGGGGCTCTCCGGGGCATTTCTGGGGTTTTTTACGGTTGGGGGCGAATGACACGTCTCCGTGTCGTAGGGTGTGTTTCCGTGCACAACCTGGCTGCAGCGGGACCGCAGATCTGGATGAAGGCATTTGTGCGATATCCCCATGCTGATGTACACCCGCCTTTCCCCGGTGGTCCTAACTAAAGATGTAATGAGGATTTTGCAAAGAATGGGAAAAAAGGGAAAGTTAAAAGTTGGAGACAATCTGGGGCAGAACAGGATGATCGATAAGAAATAAACCTCCAAGTCATCTGAGCACAGGACTTGGGCATCTAAGCCCCTCTCACAGAGGGACCAACTCACAGCCACGAGCAAAGGTGCGCGGAACAGTTTGGGAAGGTTCCACCCGGACACCCCGCAGGAGCTGCACCGCCGGCAGCAGAGCGGTTAAAGCTGGGAACCCACCTGCAACACCCCATAACCTGCTCCCAGCTCCGAGCACACCGCGCCGAAAGCCCGATTTCTGGGAGGGGGCTGCCATCCATCCCCACCAGCGCTTGTGTGCGAGTTCACACACAAACCTTTCTCCAATTAAACGCACGCCTATGTGTGAGAATCAGGAATGTTAAAACCCCATATAAACGGATTTTGAGAACTTTAGGGAGGGGGGGAATGTTACTCTTGAAAGGATCCCTTTATAAGTTAAAATTTTATTAAACTGTAGCTGCTGGGAGCAAACCGCGAGTGGGGGATTCCAGGGTACTCCGTTCCCTCGACCAGTAATTTATGATTTACTTTCGTAATAACTGAAGCCATAAGGAACTCATTGGATTAAGGAGCCTTATTATTTATGTTGTGGAACAATAATATTTAACTGTATAAAGCCACATATCCACCCATACAAACTTTCCCTCCATATGAAACAGACTGCACTTCATAAGTAAAACCCTGGCCCCGCTGCAGCGGACGGGAACGCTGCCATCGAATTCCGATAGGGCCCGTGTTTCACCGTGTACGTTATAGTTCAAGGTTGCTTAAAAGTCTGTTATATCATCACCATGGGCAGCAAAACACAGACACCAGAGACCCAGATAAATATAGACACAGAAACCCCAGCAGCATCACCCCGTGTCCCACTGCACCACCAGCCACAGGCAGGATGGGTCCCCTGCGAGACGCTGCCCTGGGGCCGGCTGGCGTGGTCCAGAAACCTCTCCCGGGGGATGCAGACCCACGTGCCAGCACCCACGCAGCCCCAAAAACGCCATGGGGGGGCATCCAGTGCTGAGTTAGCAATGGGGACCCCAGTCCCAGCCAGTGGCTCAGCTTCGGTCAGCTCGGAGGACGAATTGCAAATTATGCCCCCAGCTAACGATGGGATTTAGCGGGCGGAGGGGCTCCCCGCGGACCTGCCCCCGCCTCGCCCCCCACCGAGCCACTCGTAAACTCAACCCGATTAAAAGTGATGTCTCCCAGGGCTCTACATGGGAAAAGACGGACTATTGTCAGAGCACAAAAATCTCCTGGCAAGATGATCAAAGCAGCCGGCCCGGCTCTCCGAGCCCCGCTGTCAAATTTTATCTGACTTTGCTGGAACTACATTGCAACTTTTCCCTTTTCATGTCCCCTCCCCGTGAGAAGGCGAGGCCACTTACTCCGCCAGCTCCTCCAAGCTCCGATACACATCGTCATCGTTTTCCGTGGTCTCCTCCGACGGGAAGGGCCTGGGGGAGGAGAGGAATGACAGCGTTATTGGTGTATCTCACCCCTCGCAGCAGATCCCTCAGCTGAACTCAGCCCAGCCCCGAGCATCCCATTGAGCAGAGGGTGTTTCGGAACAAAATATTCATTGCAAATACATTTTTTCCTATTGAGGCATTAGCTCCCAAGCGGACATCATCTCGGCTGCTTCCCTGGCATGGCAGGAGAAGAAGCCAGGTGGTGGGGCTGGTTCACCGCCGGGTACCATCTGAGCACCCAAGTGAGGAGCTGCATCATCTAACAGCATCTGAGAGCCCGTGACTGAGCCGCCGCTCCCTGCTGTTCTGGTGCTGCACAAACAACTCAGTAGAAATCTAATTCAAGTCTGGTGTTGGACTCGTTGAGACAGAGAAACACCTTCTCCTCCACCCGTGATGGAGCCTTTCTACCCGCGAGCTCCTGCCCCTCTCAGCCGGGGCATGGCTGGGACACACTGAGCCACATCCCATCGGCATCTCCCACCGCTGCAAGCAGCTGACCCCACCAGAATGAATGAGTCCTTACGAACCCTGGGCTTCCTCATCTTAACAGCTTTGTGAGAGCTGAAAAAAGTTAAAACCCTGGGGATGAGGGAAAGGGCACCAAAAGGGCAAAAGGAAAGGGGGAGAAAGCAGATTAAAAGAGAAAGGGAGGGAGTGGGGGGAATAGAAGAATTTCTTGGCTCATTCTGAAGTAATAACCAAATAATGTATAAAGGAGATGAAAAATACTGCTTTAATTAAACCCAACGTATTATTGCTGGCACGGGGCCATGGTGGGCTATGGCTCTGCTGGGGCTGGATGCACCTTGCGACTACGGCTGCGTCAGGCTGGGGCTCCCCGCGGTCACCCCAAGCCTTGCTCCGGCCGGAGCACAGGGGACACGGGCAGCTCGGTCCATCCCCCGTGGGCACCGCAGCGAAGGCAGCGGGGGGTCCCCAGGCTAAGAGCCGCACGGGGTGGGATGCTGCTGCTGCGGGGGAGCAAAACTGGATACACGTGAACTTTTAACTGTCCCCAAGAGCAATTTCCTCCTCTTCTGTCCCACCCTCCCTGTTTCACAATAGATTGCCTCTCCTGAAAGATTTAATACGTGGCCTGGCTAGCCCCCCAATTTGCTATTTTTGAATCCTGTCTCTAGCATTAACTTGCCTTCCCTCCTCTGCTATACTTCACCCATCCTTTGGTGAGCAGCTTCAGACCAAGTGTTTTGAAACAGCGCTCAAATCTGCAGCGAGTTCAACCAAAACCACGAGCAGGTGGTGAGCCCAGGGGGAAAAAGAGCCACGGTGACCCCAGCCGCAGAGGGGGACGATTTCGGCTATCAGGGCTGCCGTGCCTCTGCTCGAGATGCAAACCCACGGGAACGAAGGAGCACGCAGGGTTGGCCTGTCTGACCATGCCCACGTGCAAAGCGGCAACGCGGGAGGGAGGAGAGCGACGGGTGGGAAGAGCAGATGGGGCTGTGCCTGCTCGCAGTCTCATTACAAGGCAGGTGCCATCGGGCGATCGTGCCAACACCCCAACATCTGGCACAAACAGCTGGCTATGTGTTTGCGAGATGTGGGGGGGAACCCATTTTGCAGAAAAGCTTCAAAGCATAAAGGTGCAGTGAGAGACCAGGAGGCACCCAGGGTCTTTACAAAACGTGCGTGTCTGCCTGCATTTCCTCTCCCCTGCTGTCCCCTGGGGACTAGTGACAAATGCAAAAGCCATGTGAAGCGCAGACAAAAAAGCCACCAGCTCCTCCCGCCCGTGGCTGAGCCGACCATGGGAACCAGTCTGGGACTTCAGCCCTGACAGGCGAGGGGTACGGCAGCCGCTGCCACAGGGCTTCACCATCCCACACAGCTCCGGCAAGAAAGGAGGAATCGGAGGAGAACTCTGTTTAAACACCACTCAAAAAAAAAAAAAAAAAAAATCCACCAGAAGGCACGACCTCCTTTCCTTTCCATGCATCTTCTGCTCTTAATCTCTGACGATTTCCTTCTCCAGTGCTCACCATGCCAGAACGAAAGAAGTAAAAGAGCCACAGAGAATATTAAAATCACAAGCACACATTGCCAACCATAAATCCGGGCTTGAGGTACAATCCGTTCCTGTGATAAACCCCGCCATGTAAGACAAGGAGACAGCAAAGAGAGAAAAATATTTTCTAATGAGAGTTTCATGGAGACGGCAGCTCGGTCAGCCCTCCCAGCCTCACCTTGACCGTCGGTAAAGCACCGGAGTGAAAGTCAGGGCAGGGGAGGAATTAATAACCTGTATCTCCACAACAGCAGCTAATGGCTGAATAAGGATGCACAGAATGCAATTAGAAGGAAAGTCACACCGAGGAGAGAATTACTAAATGGACCATCTAAATTCTGGAGCCGAAGAATGGCTTTTTGGGTAAGCCTTGGGTTTGCCCTTTGTTCGTGCCTCTCTCCCCAGCTGTCCATGCCACAAGCGGCTCTGGAGAGGTTCCCCGTCCCCCACGTCACCGCTGCGGGAGCAGAGCTGCCATCTCCCCGCAGCACCTCTCCCCTTCTCCAAAACAGGGTGCCAGCCCCCAGACTGCAGGACAAGTCACCCGGGGCTGGGACCGTGCCACGGGCTTTGGGCAGCTCTCGCCCAAACGGTCCTTGCTCTTCCCCAAAAACCCTGTGTACAACGTAATTTAATTTAGCCCTACTCATTATGGCCATTATTTAAAATCTCTCCTTACTTTTGGCTTGAGTTCCCTTATATATCCATTTACATTATTTTTCTTTGCTGAACACAGGAAAAATTAATCCTCCAGCAACAAGCCGATGAGGATGAACCTCCAGCAGCCAGCTAGAGAAAAACATATTCAACACTTTTCTACCTGGGCTCGCACCGGCACCGAGGATCAGGGCGGTGCTGGCAGGAGGCGCGGGGTGAACTGCCCACCCCAGCCCAGTCCCATCAATTATTCCCCATGTTGCTGGTTTTGCCGCGTCCCATCAGATCACCTTTGTGGCTCCCCACCGTGGGCTGGGCTCATCTCGGGGCGACGTTTTCCACTTGAGCTGGCTGCAGAAACAGATTTGATGTGGTGGGGAGAGGCCAGGGGAGGAGAGTCCTGCTCTCGCTCCTGCCCCACCAGATCCACGTCAAGGCAACTCTAAGAAAAGCCAACTGGGTGAACTTTTAACCCAGTGTTTCTCACTGGGCTTTCCCTTGTGCACTTCCAGGTCCAGCACTGGACTTGCACATAGACACCTTCATGCAGATCATCAACTTGGCCCCGACCACGCAGGGAGAAGCATCTCCATCTGGGTGGGTGATGGTGCTGCACGTTCTTCAGCCATGAGCTGCCCAAGAGCAACTGCGTTGTTTGGGACCAGTTTGTATGTCTTTTTTTTTTTTTTTAAAAAAAGAGCGAAAACATTGGAAGCCAAGAGGTCTAAAAGCTACTGATTCCCCGGGAAATTCCTACAGATCTCCAGGTGCATTGGAAATTCAAACACAGTATTAAATGTTATAGCTGGGAATGCCCAAGAGTAAGGAGTGAAGTATTTTGAGTCCACTGAAACCCAACAGGTTTGCAGAGATCCCAGTTCATTTAAATTCATTTGAAAATGTCTCTTATTTAATATCATTAGTTAAGCATCAGGCTTCGTTTTTTACTCCACCGTCATGAAAAAATACCTGCTGAACCATTTACCCTCCCAGCCCGCGCCTGGGCTGCAGGAAGCCCGACACCGCTCAGATGAAGAGCAAAAGCCCCAGCAACATCAAACCCTGCTGGAACAGGCTCTTAGAGATAATAAACCTCCCAGAATAGACTTCTTCACAGACAAACCCCACAGCATTCAACATCATCGCTTCCAGAGATCAAAGAAGAGAACGCAAGTAGGATCAATCTGATGTGTTTGGTTTAGAGCCTAAAAGAGAAGGAAAGACCAAGTAATTTGTTATGGAGTTTAGAGCGAGCTGCTTCTCTTGAGGACAAGACTTAACAGCAGATGATCGTTCCTGACACGCGATGCAAAGCACCCCCTTGATCTTACAAAATATTTAGGCTACTTTTTGGATTGGAGAGCTTGCACGTGCAGAGCACACAGCGTCCTGCAAACGCAACGCGCTCTCGCAAGGAAAGGAGTACATCACACAGGGCGATAATCAATGAATATTTCATGAGGCACCTAACGCAAACCCTCTCCCTTGCTCTCCGCAGTCACTCGGGTCACCCCACGATCCATCCCACGCCGTACCCTCACCAGCCGCCCCTGTCCCCCCCTGCAGCAATCCTCTCTGCGGGGAGAAGGCGCAGCTCGATGCACTGCCTGGCTGCTCTCTCCTCTGAATTATTTAACGGGAAGAGCCAGGTAGGCTGCAATTCTAACAGCAATAAACAGGAAGATTTACTTATTTATGAACTTATTTCAGCATCTGGGTGCCCTGTCCTAGCAACTGAAGCCAGCTGTTCACCTCTGCGGTGCCATCGCGGAGGATACAGAGGGCCAGGGATGGGTCAGCTTTAGTCTGATAATTTTGTACAGTAGCATCTTAGCCTCAAATCCACGTGTGACAGAACAGGGAGGATCCGGCATGATTTATTTTCTATTCTCCTCGTCTCCATTCTGATTTCTTGGGGTCAAACGCCAGCCCTGGGAACAGAAAGCCTGCTGAGAAGCAGGCAGGGTGGCAATGTCCCACTCGCTGCCCTCTGTCCCAAGGAGCTGTTCCCATCCGAGGCTGCTCTCGGTGGAGATCGTCCGTCAGGCAGATCTGCAAGGAGGTTTCCATGACTCGTGGCTCATCCCTTACTGGGAGCAGGACTCCAGCCTCCCAGCACCAGCATCCCATCTCCCCTCGTTTCTTAAGTCCAGCGATCACACTTCAGTGTTTTTAAAGCAGGTGGATTACGTGACACCTGTGGAACCTGAGCTGCTCCCATCTGCTGCCCCTTCTGCGAGGGATTTCTTCATGAATGGAAAGGACCAGAGCCTCAAGCTGGTGCAAAGGAGCTTCTACAGTTCTGCTGGGATGGACGGGGCTGTGCCAAGTCTTCCTGGCTCAGGATCTGGCAGAAAAACATTTCCATAGCATGGTACATACAGACCAAAATTACACCTTGCAGTAACTCATAAAACCCATGGCTGGCTGTACAGATCCTCCGACAACCCCGTTTTGAAGAAAACCCACGGGAATTTGCGATTTCACCAAGATTTTGGACTTCAGGCTGTGCTTTCCATGCAAGTTTGGGTGAAGCAGCCAGCTTCAGCTCCCGTGCTTCCAGATGAGTCCGTCTGTCCCACTGCTGAGGTTTAACACTGCTCCAATCCCAAAATACATTTCTCCAGGGGAAGCACTCAGACCTCGGCTGTAGGTAGCATGTCATTTTGATAGCTCCAACCTTCCCCCCCTTTTTTTTAACTCCTCTTCTTCTCCAGGATGGCAAGCCACTCTCTGAGCATGGGATCACCCCGTCCCCGTGGGTCCCCCATCAGCCGTCACTTCTGGCACCCCGCAGCCGAGGCGGGTCCCCTGGGCACGCCGGCACGAGCACAGCACTCCCGGAGCCGTCTGAAGAAAACCGTGTGGTTTTGCAAGACGTTTACACGCAACTGAAAATGCATTCATCATCGGCTTTGGTGGGATTAGGCAGATTAAAGCAACATTTAATTCACCGATGGACCAAGAGGTGGCTGTGAGCTGACCAGGGGTGAGCAAAGAGGTGACCTGGAGCTGCTTCTCCAGACCCAGGCAGCACCTCCGAGCTTTGGTTCCCATCTGTGAAATGGGAACATGCGTCAGGGAATGATTTTGGTGAAGTGCTGCGAGATGGATGAAAATCACGCTATGAATGCCCAAGAGCCATTTTTATAAAGCAGAATGGAATCAATTCTCTCCCTGCAGAACAAGACACATTGGAGCACCAAAAGCTGCTCAATTTAATTAAAATCATACTATTGTGTTACATTACTCATCTCTGGAAAGAAGCACCTCATGCTGTGCCAAATTTTAGACACGTCCTCTGAAAAATTATGATTTGCTTTTATTTGTGGTCTGGAACTTGCAAAAATTCTCACAAGATTAATTCCGATAGAAATTCAGTGGGGAAACAGCAAGCTACATCATCAGATAACACAAAGATGATGATTTTGCAGAAGAGCACTTACAGCATGTAGCACAGTGCACTGCACAGTGCCCAAGTGTTAGCTGCATGCCCTGCTTTATCTTTAGCTCAAATCTGAACCAAGTATTTCTGGAGACTATGAGACAAGAAAATAACAGCTCGTATAATTTTATGTTTCAACACATTATGGCTTTTTAAAAAATTCTCATGTACCAATGCTTTGCTCAAGAAAGCAGCATGATTTTCTCCTCACTTCAGCTCCACGTTGATGACAACAGATGGATAAAATCAAAAGGGGAATCCAGAAACATCTTTCTCAAAAAGAAAGGAAAAAAAAAAAACAAACCCTCCAGGGTAACAGCGCAACCAATCACTAGGAAATGATTTGGCCCAGGTCTCTGACTCAGAAGAAAACTAGATTTGAAAACGCTATGGCTGAAAATCAACGGCAAGCGCGGTGAGCCAGGACATCACAGCCCTCCCTCCAGGCGGGACGTCCCCGTGGCCCTGGTCCCACCAGGAACGCACGGGCAGCGGGTCGGGAGGAGGGAAGATGCTCTTGCAGCTCAGACACCAGCTTGAAACCACAGCAGCACCCTCAAGCCCAGCACCAGGGCCGGGGGTTTGGACCCACCACGGGGGGAGATGGCCAGACCCTCGCCCCGACAAGCCAGCACAACTAACCCAAGCGCAGGCACGTCCGCTCTGGGCCGATGGCACCGATCGCCCCGGGAGCATAAAAATAAATCACAGCCAGGACGTGAAAACCTGGGACGCACCCCACGGTATTTAACAACAGCCCCTCAAGGCTCTGCCATCGCCCAACTCTGGAAAACACTCTCTTTAAACAAAAACCTTGAAACTTCCCCGGTTTTAACTTGTAGCAAAGCAGCACAAGGAAATCTTTTAGCAGGCCAAGCAGCAGTTTCTCTGCTGTACCTGAGCAGCTGTAGTCCTATGAAATGCATGCCAATAAAAACAAATGTCCACCTAAATCTATCTTTCTGCCTGCTTCCAGCCCAGCACCAGCACTGCGGGCTGCCTGCAGGAAAGCACCACCAGCACGTCCCAGCCGAGCGGGGTCCTCCTGTGCAACGTCAACCAGCTCTGAACAGACCACCTGGGCTGAGCAGCACCTTCTGTGGTCCACACGGAATAAAAAAAACGTGTGCTTCCCGCTCTCCGGTGGGATGCAAAGAGAGGTGGTTTGTCCCAGAGCACCCGAGCACACCTCTCCCCAGGCACAGCCCATGGCAGTGCCTCCAGCCCTGAGCCCCCCTGTGCCGGGAGCCCCCCACCCCCCAGCCCCCTGTTTTAATCCGAGTCTGAAGCCCTTCTCCATACCTGGGGCATTTCAGAGAGCCCTTTCCAGCACCTTTGATTGTCAACCTATGCACAGGACAGTTCATGCCTCGCTCTTGCACCCAAAGGTGAGATGGTGCGAGGGTGGGCAGCGATACAAAAGGGAGCCCCGAGGCAAGCACGACACGGGCCAAGTCCACCAGTAATGACAAGGCAGGTGCACCCCAAAAACCAGCAGGCCCCACATGTGACTATCAAGCAGAGCTGTGCACATCAGAACTGTATCTTCATCATGCAAAGCTGCTGGTGGGGAGGGGGTGAGAGAAACTGCCTTTGCTTTTATTAGCAGATGCTTACGGGGTGACCTCAGCATCTCCCAAGCCTACAAAGCAGCCGCACAGGAAAACATGTCAATAATATTTTTCAGACTCTCTTAGGAGCAAGTCTGTGAGGATACATACTTGCCAAAATAAATGCGTTAAAAACGTTTTTAGCTGGAAAGGAACTGCTTTTAGCCAAGGACCCTGCTTATTGACAAAGGAAGAAGCTTTACGGTCACTCATAAGGAAGGTTTCACCATGTCACAGGAAACCATCTCCACTCGACCCCCGCTGGCGAGGTCTGTGGCTGAACCTCTGTGGATTTGTGCTGGTCAGGAGCAGTGGTCAGTCGCAGGACTGGTCCCAGTTCCAGACTCCCTGGAGCACAGTAGAGGCTGCACGGCAACTGTACACGTTTCCAAACATGGATTCCTTCCACAGCCTTCTCCATCCATTTTATAGCAACACTTAAAAGCGTGTACAATGGATACACAGCGGCAGTAAAAAAAAAAATGGGCAGAGTGCAATTACAGAGCGCACATTGGCAATAAATAAAACAGTCCTTGTAAAACCAACCTTACAGGAGAAGAGGTCCCGTAACTGCCTCCTCACCAGAAGACACTTGAGAACTTAATTGTTAGCAACTTTAATTGCTTGCCATTTTCACACACAGCTGGATCCACCTCCTGCGTTGAGCTCCCATCCCCAGGGGCAGGGGAAGCAGAGATCAAATCTGATCAGCATGAAGTCTCCATCATGCTGGAGAATCTTTGCAAATCCCATAAAAGATTTCCCCTTATCTCCCTTCTCTCCTCCAGGATACCAAGGGGAATGTCTCCTTAATCAGCTACACTAGGGCTTGTGCCATCCCACCTTTTGCAAGAAGTAGGTTTTGCCAGCAGGATCACAAAGTCTCCTCCGCAAGGTCACTGGAAACGTAAGGGTACCCCCACACCGTAATGGGGCTCAGTCAGATGGGAAATGGATTAAAGTCATGAAACAAAACAAAACTCGCCGTTTAATTCTGAACTGGTGGACGAAGCATGGAGGAGTTTCTGGATCAAACACAGCTGACCAGTGAAGGACACAAACTGGGAGCAGAGACAGGCACATTTTGCAGGGCTCGAGGCTGCCCACGCGGGTCCAGCTCCTCTCCTGCAGGCAGGCAGGGCACCGGTAACCTCACAACCCCGCGAGCGGGCGCAGGCGGGATGCTCGTGACTCTCCCTTCCCATCCCTCCCCTCTTTCACCCACACACACATCCTGATATTATTGGCAAGCCCTTAAGTCCAGAAACTCCAGGGATGATAACGCTGCAAACCTCGTTTTGAGCACGTCAGTCTGTTTTAATAGTTTACCTGGGCAAAGCTGAGCAATACTGAACCTCGTCAGGGGTTTGCAGGCAAAGCAGGGCAGTACGAAAGTCTCCTCTGAGTTAAATCCCCACTGATGGGAGGATGCTGGTACAGCCCAGTTAGCTGCCTTGAACTTGACTGGCGGCGGCTCCAACCTGGGCTAAGCCCAGTGCTGAGCTTCTCTCCTCCCAACTCACCGTCTGCCTTGTAGAGATGGGCAAAATGGAGACACGATGGCCTGGCCGGTGGTCTGCACTCGACAGGGTGCCGGTGGGCACCCCGGCCCTGACACCCGTGTCGGATCTGCCGGGGGGCGGAGGGCACCCAGGGGCTCCGGCGAGCATCAGGACCGGCGCCAGGAGAGCCAGGAGGGCTCCTCTCCTCCTTTAAGCCACACAGCAAACCCCAGCTCCTAACGTACGGGGCTTTCAGGGGACTCGCAGGCAACGGGCAGCTCCCAGCCCTCCACCGCCAGCAAACCTGCTCTGTCACCTCAGGGCACGTGATGTGCAGAGGTTAAACCCCCAGAGAATCAGCATTTTGGCTTCTATTTATTTATTTGTTTAAATGCAAAGTAAACCTTAGCCCAGGATGATGATGGGCTGGCCTGGCTGTGTTTGCCTGGAGGTAAAACTAATGGCACTTATTCTTCCAACAAGCTTGGGCCGGCCACAGACCCGCGGGGGCCCTGCCTTGGCCCCCAGGATGGGGAAAACAGAGTCACCCCCTTCTCCTTCCCCTCACCGCCACGGCTCCGGCAGGAGAAAACCTCCTCTTGACAAATAGGATTCACCCCTCCTCCCCGTTTGCAAATGTTTTTAAATCTCTTTTATTAACTGCAGGGCCTTCTGAAGAAAGTCACTGAGAGGTTCAGTTCATATATAAAGGATTTACTTAGATTAAGGGCCTCAGTAAAAGGCCTTTGAACATGCTAACTCCTTCCCATTTTCAGATGGTTTCACTGTGCACACATTAAAAATACATGCAGGCAGCATGAGCCAATATTCCTTAACCTCCTGCTTTGCTTGCAAAACTCTGCTTCCAGGAAAAACATGTATCTCGGGGAGATGAAAAAACACATGTCCCCTCCGCTCCCAGCTCACATCCAGCCGGTGGAGCTCGCTCCCACGAGGTGGACGACGGAGCCCAGAGGACGCCGGGATGTTCCACGGGCAATGGAGAACAGCCAGGGCTGCAGCAGGAAGGTCTTAAGGAAAAAAAAGCTTTAAGAAAAAAAACAAAAAAAAACCCCAACAAACCCTGGTTATCGGGATCTGCAGCAAGAAGTCCTGTTGCCCTCCAGAGAGCTGAGTTTGCTCGAGAAAACTTGGAAAGGGAATGAAAACTCGTGCTCCAGAGCACAGGAGAACCTTTGCACAACACCCTCGTACAACCGCACTGCTCCTGTCGGCTACAAAACCCTCCCAGTTAACTTGGAAGCTCGGTGCCAGCCACCGTGAGAAACGGGGTAACGGACCTAAGGGGTCCTGCCGTGGAAACTCCTGCTGTTCTGGCTGTAAAATAAAAGCTCCTTGTTCAGAGACAGCGACGGCTGGGCAAGGAGCAAGGTGGTAACTTCTCACTGCGACTGCTGAGAGTCCTCCAGACAGATGAAGGAAAGGATAGGCAACAATGAAAATTTTAAAAAATCCCCTCTCCTTAGCTGATGGGCAATGCTACACAATGAGGATCTTTTCTTTGTCCCCACCTACAGCCCTGTGAAACGATGCACAGGGAAAACCCCAGGAAAAGGGATTATGGCATTACCGCAGAACCTGCGCTCCCACGCGAGATCACAAGGCAGCGCTGCCGAAGGCTGCCTGCGTCCCCGCGAGCAGGCAGGTCTGGTCCCCAACAAACCAGGTGAACAAAGGC
>VZTQ01006920.1:72401-101119 GCA_013400755.1 Pelecanoides urinatrix | reverse complement strand
GAAGGCTGCCTGCGTCCCCGCGAGCAGGCAGGTCTGGTCCCCAACAAACCAGGTGAACAAAGGCGTTTCTCACCTCCCCATTTCCAAAAGGGGAAAATAAGACATATACAACTAAGGGATTTGCCCAAGGCTACCTATGGCACCTGGGGCAGAGCCAAGATCCGAACGCAGTTTCACACATCCGCTTTCCCTTCAGCACATGTCTTTATCCACAAAACCATCTTTCCTCTGAATGCCTTAAATTAAAGACAGAAAATGTGCCTGTTCCTAGGAGGCACCAATAAGCCTCTTATCATCTTGCTGTGCATGGGGCACTCTCCAAAAAACAACCCAGTGCGGCGTGGTGGTCCCTGTAACTACACGCTTCTTTAATTAGTGGGAAACATCGTCTGCGCTGTTTGCACAAACAGCCTCATGCAAGAGAGAAATCTGTTTTTGCAATCGTTAGAGACTTGCTAGGAGGGAAGTCAGCAATGCACCGTCCTGTTTTCTGCAGGACTTCTGAAACCTGCAACTGGGACTGGAACAGAGCGGGAGGAGGAAAGACACAGCTCGGGCTGTAGCTACAGCTGCAAGAGATTAAGCCCAGCCTTAGCAGTGTGCTGCAAACAAAACACTGCATTCAAGATCATTTTTTGCCATGTTTTGCTGCTTGTAGCTTGTTCCTTGGAAGAAACACTCTGTCATCTCAACATAGCTATCCTGATAGCTATCTGATTTACTCTGTGAAACAGGGTTTCTCTGGTAAGGTTCATGTATCCAGAAATTATTAGACAGAAAGACTTTTTTTTTTTCCCCACTGAATAGCATACAAGATTGATTTTTATTTTTCTACCCTACATGCCATGAAACTTATTTAAGGACAAGTAATAGGCTTGGGGATTTATTGCATTCTTAATTTGCATGATCCTGAAGTCTTAGACCCCAAAATAGGGGTTGGAGCAGAGCCACATTCACGCTATGGGGCTGAAGACCATACAATCCATATACCATCCCAATTGCACTGTATTTACCCTGTTTTTAAGCACCGTGCCTAAGCCAACAAGACTTTTCCCATTTATTTCCAGTGGCAGCATCTTCACTGGGGGAGGGAAGGGTAGGGACCCCAATCATCGGTGGGGACCCCAGAGACCTGAGGGCCAGCGGTGGCCGATGTGGCCGGTTCCTTCGGGGAGCCAGAGCTGCTGCTGGTTTCCACAGATTAAATTAATTCATCTGAGATTAGTTTCTGTCATTGAGGCTTTTGTGATGGTGTAGCAAGAAATCATCTAATTAAAAGGAAAAAACGTGCAGCAATGGACAAAGCGAGGGCTCTCTGCCTGCAGGGGACAGTGGGGACGGGAAGGGACACCCGGGGTGTGGGGGGGGTGTATTTTCCAGCTAATGGGAGCAACAGCATTTTCTGTTCTTGCAGAGCTGGCAGCGGGGAGGAGGAGCAGGGTTAATACGCAGGAAAACAGAGTTAGAAGCAAAGACCCACTAAGCTCTGTGCTATTCTTGTGTGATTATGGTGCCAAAGGCTTCCAAGATAAGGGATTTTAGTGGGAACCCTAAATGCTGGTTGTCAAATGAATGAGAAAAAGCCACATATCCACAAGAATAGCAAAGCCTCCCTGCTCCTGGCTCCCAGCTATCGCCCAACCCACCCATCCCTGGCAGTGGGAGACCTCAACAGAAACACCAGTGATTCAGGCCCAGCCTTCCCAGAGGTCGGCCAGCTCATCCATCCTCTGAACCGACACCAGGACCTCCCTGCCTAGGGAAGGGCTTTGCCAGGGGTGACACATCGCGTCCCCTTCCAGCGATGCCCCGAGACTTAAACCCAGCCCTTGCAAAGGCTCTGCAGCTTATGCACGTGGGTTCCCCCGTTATTCCCTGCCTCCAAACGCCTGGGATGTTTTATTCCCTTAAAATAATAATCACTACAGGCTTCTCCAGGACTCAGGGCTATCCTTAATAATAAATAGTCCTTAACTTACAGCACGTCTTTATTCCTCAAACCTTCGCTCCCTGAATCTCCCCCCAGTCCTGGTGGGATCTGTCAGATTTGTGTTTAACAGATGGAAAAGCTCTGAGTTTGTTTTACACGTGGAAAGCTGTTCCCCTCCAGCAATATCAGTGCGGTTAAGGCAGTGAAAATAAGTTCAAAGAGTGGAAACTGTGGCATGGGTGGCAGAGCTAGCAGTAAAGCAGGGCCCCATCCATCCCCACACCCTGGCCGTGGCTGGCCCCGGGATGCAGCCGCAGACCGATGCCATGTTACACCCTGAGCAGAAGGGCAGCAAGACACGTTCTGCGGAGAAAAGCAAATGTGTTCTACAGCTGGGGAAAAAACCACCGCCTCCACCCCACCACTCCCCCAAAAAAAGGAGGAAAGATACTTTAGGCTGAGAACGCTTCCCAGTCATATCTGTGGTCCTAATGAGAAGATGTTGCCAGATTAGTAATAAAAATGCACACTAACAAGGACACTAATTTTGCAAGGAACTAAACAAAGACCAGGATAACAGCTCTGCTTAATAGGGTTGTCGGCTGCTTTTAATTCCTTCTCCACTGCTCCTTCAATTAGCAGAGGAGGAGCAGCCCCGGAGCAGGGCAGCCCACCCTGGCTGCCAGGGCCAGGTTCCTCGTTAACCCCCATTACCCACTCAGCACTAATGTGCCTTTGTCAAAGCCAGGAAGAAATTTCCCAGCGGTTCGTGACTGAAAGGCCACCTGGGCCCTTCTGCACAGACTGGGGAGCAAGGCGGGTGACGGGTGGGGACAGTGGGGTGACACCACAGCTCCACGGGCAGGGCAAAAGGGACTGGTGTTACTGGCTTTGCTGGGGTCCCGGTCCTCAGCTGCACAGCCCCTGCAGAGGGGACCGAGCAAAACCTCCAGCAAGAGACACTAAAACCCACCCTCCTACCCTCCCCAGCAGGATACTGCACACAACTTGTTGCATTTTCACTTATTTTATTCGTAAACTATTCCTGAGCAGCTGGTGAGGTGCTTTTACAAGTACCCTGCCTACATCCCAAAGGCACCCTTGGTGTCTGTGTAACCCTAATATATCCCAACCATATTAATGCTTCTAAAGAGTCTGATGTGATTAAACACTAGAAATATGGATAGGGAGAGAGAGAAACATTATTTAAAGCATCATATTGAAAGGATCTTACCTAATTCCTTTGGTTTGAGCAATACTGTGGAAGGAGAGCCGGGATACTGCAGAGATCACCTGGAAACGAGAGAAAAAGATGCTGGTGTGCTTACTGAAGACAGAGGAAGGTTTGGAGGGAACTCAAGGACCCACAGCCCGGTATTTGGACCTGAACACCCACTGAAATGGATGTGCTCCAGTCCCCCCATCAGTGTCACTGTACATCAGGGCTTGGAGGACACTACCAGTGCAAACACCGCTTTTGGTTTTACCACCGAGCACAAAAGACATTTAACCCTCAGCTACAAAGATATCTATTCAACAGCGTCATCCGAGGAAACTCCATCCTGCCGCTCATACAATACATCCAGACCTGCTCCAATAGGTTTTATACAACACTGAGAACCACTGAAAAAGCCCTCTTCCTTTGTATGTTATCACAAAAGATTTATTACGCCTTTTGTCCCTCCCCACACAAAATGACCTTATTGAGGCAAACTTGCCAAGACTGAATGGTTTTGACTTCTTGCATTTCAATCAAGATGCATCATCAGTTTGTCAGAGGCGAGTGCAGACCGTCGCCCTTTTCTGGCAGAAAAGAGCCAGAAGTGATTCAACAACAAAATATTTTCATCAGCATCGCAATCAGGAACAGTAAAGCCACCAGCTTTTTCTGAAAACTCCCATTTTTGATGGAAGTTTTAATTGCTATGCAGAATTTTCAATGAAGACAAACAAAGAATGGTTTTGGGCCCTTATAGATATAAACCATGTTTTACTCTTGCTCATATTCATCATTTCAAAGCTAGATTGAAAAAACAAACCTATTATTTTTGGACTGGTTTCCCCTCCACTGGAATGAATAGAGATGCCTGCGTCCAGGACACAGATAAAGGACTTTTTGAGCGGTCCCTGCTGTCCAGGGTCCCCAGCCCCCGGCTCTCCTCCAGACATACAGACCCGAACATCGCTGGGGCTGTGACTGCCTGGAGCTGCCCTGCACCCAACCCAGCCGTGAGGCACCCATTAACGCTGTTTTCTTTAGGGACTGCCGCCCCGCTGAGGGATGCTTCCCGGGCTGGCCGAGCCACCTTCGGATCCATCACCCAGGGGAGCACGTGCCCCAAGCGAGGAAGTGCCTGACGTCTCTCCGGGGACTGCCCTTGGTACTCAAAGCCTCTCTCCCTCCCTCGGTATTATCCCAGAACGTCAATCAGAGTCGCATCAAGGATCCTGATGCAAATCCTTCCCTCCGCGAGAGGCATCAAGCACCAGGCTCGTTTCGGGGGATGCACGCACGCAGCTCCCTGGGACCGCCCTGCAGCCTGAGCTCCTCCTGCTGCGGCACATCCCAGGCATCCTGCTCCAAATTCGGTCTTCTCCAGGCTTTTGTGACCTTCATCCCTCTAATTGCTTCAGGACTATTTTCTCTTACCATTGCCATGAATTTCAGCCCGGCTGTCGGCTGCCAGTGCCCCACGTGTGGACCCGAAACCGGGGCAGCAACAAAGGAGCTGCCACAGTTTGGCGTTTAGTGGGTGACTTTCACACGGAGAACAGAGATGCTGAATTATTCAACAAGGCCAACAAGACTCTGTGAATGTCAAAACTTGGCCAAGTTTCTCCCTGGTATAAAATGTCACTAATGGGAGTTCAACGCAGAAAGGAGCTCCAGAGCACGAGGGAATTTTCCTCGCGCACTTTATTGCTGCTAGCAAAAAAGGGCTTTACCAAAGCATCCTTCCACATCTTTTTTTTAAGGTGTTGCCCCTGACAGTTCCCTCTAAGCAGAGGACATGGATAAGGAATTTTTTTTAATCAAAGCATTGCTTTTGCTACTGCTCTCATGAGCATATTTTGGCCTATTTCTCACTCTTGAGAGCCCATCAGGATAGGTACCAGAGCACCAGCCCTGGCACGCCTGGTTTTACAGGGGTGCCCTGGAGCCACTGGTTACGGAGCATAATTACTAGAAGAGTAATTACGAGTGCAACTAGAAGAGAAACTGTAAACCTCCTCAAGCAGCGATTTAGTGCCACGAATGTTAGTGAAGTTCCCCATTTTACTGTAATCTAACAAAAAAGCAGCACGGAGAAAGGTTGGTTCCTTCTGGAAAAGGTGCTTCAGCCACGTGCTCTCCCGCCAGCGAGCTGCAAGCTCCCAGCGCCATTTCGGGGAGGTGTTAAGCGAGCCCGGCTCTCCGAGTCCCTCTCACAGCCCTACCTCTGGCCGGTCTCTCGTTTGCTCTGGCTTTGAGGAGCGTCAAGGAAAGACGTGGCTTCTGGTAATGTCACGCTTCAACGAGCAAACCTGCTCCGGAGAAAGCGAAAGGGGCTGAGCCACTTGGAAGGAGAAGGCAGCTGCCTGCGAGCACCACGCGAACCAGGTTCCTCCCTGCACGCTGAAGTGCACGCTGTCATTTCAATTTGCATTTTTCAATAAGGTTAACTTTGCCTTTAGAAATGACATGAACAGCAACAGGAGAAAGCAGATTAAAACATAACCAGGAGTCAAAGAAATCAACGTCTTACACCCAAAATTGTCAGCAACTTAAAAGACCGCTCTGGACATGTTATGAAATCTCTCTGTGTTGCAGTCTCCCACCTCTAAATTTCTCCTGAGTTTGGGAGAGGAGGTGGGACTGAGTTCATTAGCATCCATGAAAGGCTCCAGGGCTCATCAAGGCAGGGCTGCGGCGCAGAGCATCGCTGCCGGCGAGTGGTCCCTGCAAACGCTGAGCCCAAACGGGGTGTGGAGGCTGGAGAGGCAGCCGGTAGCCCCCGGCCCCGCTCCACCAGGCTTAAAATAGTCCAAGGGAAGTCCTAGACTGATTGAATGAGTCTCTTCTGCCGTCTATTATTACACTTACAAAGTACAAAAATCAGTTTATGAATCAGACAGTTATACCGCAGGGTTTGACTTCCAGGGAAATTTAAGAGAAAAGCACACTGTTCTCTACGCCAACAATTTTTGCTTTGTTCTTTTATGAAAAGCCCCAAACGCTGAACATCCTGGCACATCAAAGCCCGGGTCCCGGTTCCAGCAACGAGCCAGCATGCACAGACGCGCTTGCCTTCGCTCAGGCTCCCAAATGGATGCTCAGGTACGTAAGCAAAGCCACTCGCTTTGAGGGAGCAGGTACAAAGAGCTTCCACGAAGCTTGGCATCTCCAAAAGCAAGACTGAGCAGTAACTGTCCCACTATCAGGGAGTATTTTTCCAACAACAACTCCTGCCAAGGCAGTAGCCAAGAGCGAGAAAAGCCAAGTGCAAGCCCAGCTCCTCTCCCAGCCCCCGTGCTCCAGCCTTCCAGCCCCCAGCCCGGGAAGCGCTTAAGCATGCGTTTAAGCATAAGTAACCCTCTCAACTTCAACAGGATTAAACAACATTCTTAAAAGTAAGTCAATCCTTAAGTGTTTGCTAAACCGTGTCTCTTTTTCCCTGCAAAGCAGCTTCCAAGTTGCAGAGAAACCAGTAATATTTCCTGCCACTCCCGGCTCTGGTTTTCTATCGGGGCAGGCAGGATCCACGCGGTTACGCACCCACGCAGCAGCTGGCACAAAGGGTCCCTGATCTCATCTGAGCCTTTTCGTTGCTTCTGCAACACAAGGACATATTAATACAACTAATACAGATATGACACTAAGTGGAATTACAGTTCGGTGGTTATTTATACCTCCCCTTTCTTTTATAGCAGCCTGGAAATGCAGACGCCTTGTTTCCCAAAGCAGATGGTATAACCAAAAAAAGATTTCTTGCCCTGGGGTATCAGTTCCCTTCAGATTTATGCTGATTATTTTATAAGCTCAGACCTTTGGGTTTTCCCCTCTTAAAACTAACCCGCTGCTCAAAACTGGGAATCCAGTAGAACTGAGACTGCTGCATCCTGGAAGTGCTCCTGGCGCTCGGCGGGAGCTATCGCTTCCAAACGTGCTGGTCCCTTCAACCGCATGGAAAAGGCTGCGATAACCCAACCGCTTGGGAAAACCATGCTTTTATTCGTGTGTCTGTCTTCCAGGAGAAAGAGGGCTGTGGGCTTAAACAACAGGGGCTTATGCACATGATTATTATTTTCTTCACCCATTTCTCAATGCAATTTCTTCCAAGAAAACAGCGTTCAGCATGCAAACATTACCATAAAAGCTATATACAACATCCTGCTGACAAGAAGATGCCAGAAATGGAGCTATGAAGGCGTGCAGTGCAGGTGACAGCAGTTAGGCTGTCGGTACAGTTGACCTGCAAAGGGTTAGTGAGAAATTTCTGGTGGTTTCACCGTGCAAGGTGAGGGATGCCCTTCACATTCCTGACATTCCGGTTTGCCTTGTATTTTTAGACATGTGCTAAATCCAACCACCCAGCTGATCATTTACCGGCTGGCACCAAGCTTTTTCCTGGGAAAATGAAAAAAAGAAAAACAAAACCAAAAAATATTAAGTCTCAAATTGGGTTCCTCACACTCACTGGTCACTTTGCAAGACAGCCAGCTGAGTAAAGAAATGGGATTTTTGAAAAGAAAAAAAAACCCAAAAGCCCCACACCACCACCATAAGAAATCCACCACTTTTCCTCTTCCTTACTACCAACACTTTCTTTTAGGAATTATAGATTTCAAAATAAACTAAAGCAAAACAAACAATAAATTATTATGCTTACTGCTCTTCTATTTCCTCCAGCATTGTTTATTGCTGATGGTATCTCTGTGCATCTGGGAAACTCTCAAATAAACTCTCTCCTTATTTGAAAAAACAAACTGACCCAGCTGGGCTGGAGCTCGCTTTGCAGACGAGGAACTCCCCGGCTCTCGCCTGCAGAGCCCGAGCCCGCTGCGGGGTTGCTGCCAGGCTCGCAGCCCGTGCCGAGCCCCAGCAAGGTCGTGCGTCCCCAGAACAAGTGAATATTTACTTCTAAGCAAACCAGGAGCTCTGCACAGCAGCGATAAGTCTGGGCAGAGACCTTGACCTTGCCACCTCTGCACATACCCTTCTGGGGGAGAAGGTTTGGTGGTTTCGGAGCCTGAAATTACACGGAGTAATTTTCTGGTTTGCCCCTAAATTCATGAAGGGAAAAAAAAAAAGAAAAAAAAAAAAAATCCAAACATCCCCAGCCTCTGTGTGGGCAGAAACCTGACCCCAAATTCAGAGATGAGCTGGCTAAATTATTTCAGAGTGGGATAATGGCATCCAATAGTAAAAACACTGGTATGAAGAGTCCCAGGGACAAGGCTGCTAATATAAAAGCAGCCACAAGAGCAAGTAGGATTTGCCCCCATTGCCTCCAGTTTGTGATGCTGGAGAACCCTGTATTTTCTCCCACCCCTGCACTGGTGCACGTGGCAGCGGGCAGTGAGGTGGCCGGTCAGCTCGTGTTCGCTCTTCTCCACCTGCTGAGGAGCATCCCTGCCCAGCCGGGGCATTTCCCAGCACCTTCCACCCAGCTGCACACACACACGCACGGGGCTGTGCACCAGGATCTGCTATTCGCAAATGGAAATGTCACCGGCCGCGTCCAGCCTCTCATCTCCTCCGTTTGCATGTGCCTCTCCCACGGTTCATACCTTGGCCAGACCAGCTCTGGAAAGTCAGCGTAGCCAAGCCCCGAGTGTGAGAGTCAGCACAAAACACAACCTGCTCGCTCTGGATCAGTTATTTGTGCTCCACGTGTGCTACTACCTAGAGCATAAACCTGCCAGACCTTACAGCAGTGAGCACAGCGCACGTTAAACCTGCAGCTGCCTCCCAGCCCTCTCCCCGGACACGGCGCAGCCGGGGCTGCTGCCACTTCAGCATCCCACAGATGTTGCTGGGAATTCCTTAAATCAACATCTCCTGATAGAACCCAGTACCCAGAAGAGCATCGCTGCACGTGGCTACGGCAGGAGAGCAGCAGGAGGAAATCAGACTGTGGTGATTTATTTCCACAGGATGCCAAGGGCGGGCAGAGCCCCGTTATGGGATCAAATCAGTTTGATTTTCCTACATCCAGGGCTCTCTCCTCTCAGCTGGATCTCATCCACCCAGCTGGCTGCTGAGGACGAGGGCTATTAAATAATAATCCGTTTCGACAACCGGATTGTGCTGTTCCAGGTCGGATGTGCCTGCCTGAACGGTTCCCCCTGCGGCTCCTCTCCGCCCGCCCGGGGATGCCATGGCTTCGCCTCCCATTCCCAGTTGTGCCAGGGAAAGGCAAGGTGCCGGGGAGGAGCGGCGTCTGCTGGCGTGCGGCGTTTGGAGAGGTGCCAGCTGAGCGGATCTCGGCTGATACATATTTGATAAGGATTTTAAATCACAGCCAGGGAAGTTCTCCCGCGACGGTGTGTCCGTGGCAGGCTTCTCTCCCCATATTTCACTCCAAGGACCACGCAACAGATGGGGAACTCTGTGACGGAGGTACGGTAAAGCCTCTTCCCTCCTCCAACAAATACCCATTCCAAGGATCCTTGACTGCCGCTCCCTTTTGATTTATCGAAATATCGGCAACTGGTGACAGCTGTGGAGCTGCAGATGAGCTTTAGAGCACCCATCAGATCACAGGAGATGGAAGAACCAGAACTGTAAAGCAAAACCCATTTGCCAGAGGAGGTGGGGAACAACAAAACTGCCCAGCTGGCAGCACCCCTCGGCCCCAGAGATGTGCGTGCAGCATTAAGTGCTGTTCTCAGGGAAATAGTAAATATCACCCTAAAGCCCAAAACAGCGGTTCGGCGGAGAGCTGGGCAGGGATGCTGGGTCCACGTGCCTCACCGGGGCTGGGCTGCTGGGCTGGACTTCCAATCTGCAACCGGGATGCAGGAAAACCAGGTACAAGCTGGATTTTGCTTCTCAAATTCAGCAAGGAAGGCTGGACGTACACGCTCCTTCCTTTTCTAAAGGGATCCTTGGTCATGGAAGTAGCAAAGGGTTAAAATAATCTCAAGTGAACAAGTGACACAGATTGTCCCCGAGACCTCTCAGCCACAGTGTCAGGCTGCATTATTGTTACTGCTGCGTTACAGGGTCGAGCGATTACACTTCTCAAGATAATGAGGTTAAGCCCTCTAACGAGGGCCCATTGTCAGAGATGCACTTTCCAGGCAGAAACATCTTTACCAAAACCAAAAACTCCTCTGAGAAAACACGAGGAACAGGCACCAGAGGTTTGCATTATTCCCTTACAAGGCAGCTGGGGAGGGAGCGACTCCCCAGCAAGGCTGCCTTCACGGGAGCATTTACCAACAAAAAGCTGGAGTACGTATAGCAGTTTTTAGACCTGACTAAAAAGACCTAAAACGCATTCCCAGCCAGCCTGGCAGTCCACGCAGCGTTTGGGCACCAGAAACATTTCCCAGGGCCCCGGCACCGAGCCTCGCCGGCGGCACAGGGCCGGGGTGAGCCTCGCCATGCTGGGGAGGGAACCCAAAGCATCCACGTCCCAAACCAGAAATCCTTTGCAGTTGCAATCTGTGGCTGTCATGTCCTCAGGGGACCCTCACAAATCCATATTTGATAAGCACTGGATTACACTTCTGTATAATGAAAGCCCAAAGCTCGCTGGGGAGCAGGAGGAGTCGGACAAGAATTGGTTTGATGCAGAATGGTCATCCCCAAAATAGAAGAGAGAAAATCCCCAAGGGAGCAGAGAGGGAGCAAAGGGGAGAAGCAGTTTTCTCTCCTGGTTCCTGTGCTCCCCATGGTGCCGCGGGCACTGCCAGCAGCTCTCCACGGAGCAACTTCCATCTACAGGTCAATCACGGATAATAAATTACATCAGAAAAGAGGAGAGGAACAGGACCCTGGGAAGAGAAAGGAAAGGGAGTTTCTGGACCTGATCCTCAGCCGCTGTAAAGTCACCCCCGCTCCCACCAGCTGCTCCGATTTACAGCTGGACTCTGCCTGTATCAGGGCTGTGATGAGTGGGGATGGTCCAGGGCTACGGGCAGCTCCTCCGCTTCCAGAGCACCCCTGCGTCATGAAACCCATCAGCTGCAATGTGCTGTTCTAAGCACCGCTACCATTACACTGCATGTGTTTGGCTGGCCTTTTTAAAACAGGGTTATTAAATCCAGCATTATTTTGCATTAAACCCCGTGATTTGGCCACATTATGTGTTGGGGATGCAAATATTAAGTTACTGGCAAAGCCTCTGCTGATTTCCAGTGGGAACAGGACTCGTATCATTTTAACACGTTTATTTTGAGCTCTTTGGGGCCGGCATAATGTCTGCTATCGTGTAGCCTTACAACAGCGGGCAGTCACTGCAAAACCCCTGACAAGGAGGAGAAAAGAGTAACTCAAGTGGATTTATAGCTACTGGTAGAAAAGCTCTGCACCATATCACACCATCATAAGCCTCCCAGATGCACACACGACCTCTCCCATATTTAAGACACCCATCTGTCTTTTCCTATTACAGAGCAGCTGAGTATCGGAGGGAATATTGTCACACGTCTCTCAGGGGACCCTACGCCCCGATGTCTGTGCGTAAGGAGGTATCTGTGCTCCTCCATCCCCTTTGCACCGAGAGCTGCAAACAAGCCCGACCACGGTCTCGCTGTGCTGCTCCCCACGCCGCCCACGACTCCCAAGCACAGAAATTAATGCCCTGAAACTATAGTGCTTTCTTTATGCTGCTGAGTTCCTTTAATACAACAGCAATAAATACTTATTCACCTACTTAATGGCCTCTCTCCTCCGACACGGATGCTGAGCTGCTGTCTCGTTCAGTTACTTTTACTATCACTATCTGATAGCCTGGCAGCGACTAGAGTGCGGAGCTGGCTTTGATGGGAGTTTAAAAGCCTCGGTGGGGGGAACCCAAGCAGTTTCTCAAGTGAGCTAACACCAAAGCCAACAGACACAAACTGAGAAAGCGCCTGCTGCTGCGCTTCCAGCTGAACTCGGGAACAGAGATTTCCTTTGATGGCCCCGAAACACTCGAAGCAGCAAGCTCAGCCCGTAGGGAGAGCTCAGCAGCACCCAAGGGTGCTGATGAGAGATCAGGGCACAGGGCGAGAGGACGGTGAGGGCTACGCTCAGCAAAGCCGCTAGCGTGGGGCAAACTCGATAGCATGGTAGGTGCCACAGAGAGCCTGGGCTTGGAGGAAGCGCAAACACACGCCAAGGCAAGGGCACGGCCTGGAGGAAGCTCTGGGTGAAATGAAGCAGCGGGTTTCCTGCGCTCGGCGGGGATTCCCGGGGCACGGAGGAGCCGTGCCTGCTGCGAGCACAGCCAGCTGCCCGCGAGCTGCTTCCCCCCAGCCCGGGGACAGCCGTCCCCTGCCCCCCGCTCCGGGGCAAGGACGAGCCTACCCCATCCGAGGGCTCGGGGAGACGCTGCCGCTGCAAGCGTCTCTGCCGGACGGGAGAAGAAAACAGAAGAGACAGTGAAATCGCATCTTTATGCATCCAGCACCGGGACTGAGCAAGAGAGTCCCGGTGCTATTGCAAAGGTCCCGGCTAAGGATGGGTTGAATGATGAGCTTGCCCATGGCAGCAGAATACAAGAGGGTCCCCAGGACCTCTAGTCCGGGCACATCTAGTCCTCCAACACCCAGCGCTGCTTCTAAACAGAAGAAAAATCAAGTGGTCGGTGGGAGGTGCAGGGGTGAGTGGCCATGCACACCTCCTCTCCCTGCACCCCCACTGCTTTCCCTGGCTCAGCCTGGCCCCATCAAATTGCCCAGAACTTGCAAATAACGGGAAATAAGGCAACTGTTAAGCACTAGCGTACGACAGGAAGGAAAATGAAAAGTCTTGATATTCAAAAAACTATTTATGGGGAAAGTTGTTAGCACCTCTGAACGCTGATTTGGAAATGAGTCATTAGCCTGTGCCACAACTGTGGGGTTTAAGGTAACGCCAGCCAATCTCCCATTTCTGCTTGATACGGAACAGCATTAATTAAATATTAAGCTAAACTACTTCAGCACCGGCGTGCAGCAGCACGTGAAACTGAAACCACGGATCGGAGGGACGTGCGATTAAACACCAGGCTGGCTGCATGCTCCGTCTCTCCGTGGTCCTCCACGTACGAAAGGCAGAAAGCACGTTCTTCGCTTGTCAAAGCAATCAAACACCCCTATGGGACAGACCACAGGAGATCCGGCCCGGGCTGATTTTAACAGAGGAATTTGTCCTGTCTTAGGTTTCAGAAGGTGAAGGAGAAGCGTGCAATGTTTTACACATGTTGATCTTGAGTTTTTAATCATATTGACATACTTGCACATCTCTGTGACTCACAGGGCCTTCTGGAGAGCTGTCCTTGTCCTTCTCTCCCTCCGGAGGTACCTCCCCATGTCTGCTGGGGCTCCAAGGTGCCACCACCGCCCGGGGGTGCTGCGTCCCCAGGTTTGCCCAGCACTATGACCCCTGATTTGCTGGGAAAAAGTTATGCTGGCGTGGCTTCTCATGCAATTCCAGTGCATCCCAGCATACACTGGCTTTGCTGACCTCTGAAGCACAAGTCAGTCAAATTTTGCCTTTGCTTAGAGCAATAATGGAATATATTTGGGCAAAAGGAGCCAGCGGGGAGAAGAAACTAAGAGCTTCATTTTTATTGCAGCTGGGATGTCAGCATCCTCCTGACAGATGCCCAGAGACAAAGAGGATTCCCAGAAACGCCTGAGCACGGGGAGTCCAAGCTGAGGGCTGGCTGCTTTCCTCCAGACCAAGGGTATTACAAAATTGCCTCTTTAGAAAAAACGCAGCGTGTAACCGCAGAGAGTTCATTTGCACAGCTGCGTAAGAGTTACAGAAGCTGGCTACAAAAGCGTGTGCTTTGGGAAACAAAGGTAATGAAGCCAGGGAACTGTGCTTTCCTGGAAATTAGAGGGGGGGAACCACAAACAAACTGGCTAAAGCAGGAGTTCGGTTCGGGTCCCTGGCGCAGACACGCAGGTCAGCGCAGAGCCGCCGAGCCAACCTCCCCGCCGGCTCCACGGGCACCGGCACGCACCGCAGGTCCTCACCTCCACACCGACACGGCTCTCCGCTCCGTCCGGCCAAGCTGACTCCTTCTCTCTGCCCCAATTAACATCGCAGTGGATCCCTAACAAACCTGGAAGGATGCCGAGATGCCAGCAGAGGACGGAGCCGAGAGGGTGCTGGGCACGGCTGCACGTTCTCCTTCCCCAGCCGGGCACGACAGTGAAGAGGGGAGCTCTGCCATTAGCTTACCCCGAAAGCACCTCAGAGGAATCAATCAGCCTTGAAAGAAGAAAGGAAAAAAGCTGCTGGCTGGGTGTACGGGCGGCACACAAGGCCAGCACAGCCCTTCCCTCTCAAAGTCTAACCCAGCATCCCGAATGGCAGAGAGCAGGTTTCCCCGATGCGTCTCCTCGCTGCACAGCCCTCTCCGTGTTCGGACAAGATGCACGATGTACTACACGGGTTGTTACACAGATAAACACCTGTCTTTGCTTTTTGTAAGCAAGTACACATGCAATTCCTAATGCTCCCAACACACACAACTTCCCACTGATGCATCCGAGACTCCAGGACAGCCCTGTGGGTATTAGCTGACCTGGGGACACCAGATGATGCTCCTGTAGCGCTGCTGTAACACCAGTCACGCAGTTATCACCGAGCAGTAACAAGATGCCCAAATGAAACGCAGCAGCTCTGCCGGTTTTGGTACACGGAAAGCAGCGTTCAGAAAGCACGGCCGTACCATCCCGCACTGTATTTGAAGCCCCGCAAAGTAGTAGGGAGAAATGCAATTACACTTCTAAAAAAAACTGTGCCTAAAAGCAAGATCAGGGAACTCAACCGAGTCCCAAATCAGGTCTCAAGTGCCAGTTCGAGCAGTCACTCTCTTGAAAGTAGTTTCCCACAGTTTACTCACTCCTCCCTTCTAAAATCTTCCTGCTTTTTCCAGAAAAAGCATCCTTGCCTAAGCCTGGCTGCTCAGAGGCCACGAAACGCTCTCTGCTCTGCAAAGCCGACATCCACCGCCCAGCTTGTACTGCCGGTTTACAGCCCTTTGCAAGGAATCCGCTGCCAAATGGACGCCTTTCCTCCCCCTGCCCTGCCGCCTTCTCTGGGGAGAAGTGACAATCAGGTAGGGAAATTTTGAAGGAATTAGCTCTAGCGTGGGAAGACGTGACACAGGGAGGAGGAGGAGGTGGGTGCTAACAGCCCCGACCTCAGCTTGTGCAAACTGGTAGAGTCTCTGCTGAAAGCCACCGAGCTGTGCTGGCTTATACCCGCTGGGCACTTGACAGGGAGGACTTTAAAGAGGAGCAGGAACAGAGGAGGAAGGGCAAAAACCCTTAAACACTAATTAGCTTAAAACGCTGGTAAATAGATTTACACAGGCAGTCTGCACAGCCCTGACCGCAGTGGCTAACTGGGGCACGCAGCGATGCCGGCAGAGTTCAGCTTGCATCGCCTCGCGTTGTCACGTGGGACCGAGCTGCCACAAAGACGCATTGTGCCAAGATATTTGAGCACAGGGAAGAAACCACCAGCAGAATCATTTCCATGCAAGGGAAGGAGAAATGTCACCGGCTGATAGCAGCATTCATCGTGCCTTTGTGTTTCCAGGCGGCCCAAACCCTGGCCCTGCTGCGCTGGATCTCCACAGGGTTTGGAGATCCTAGCAAAGCATCTCTGTCTTGCCCCCAGGACTCAGAGCCTACCTTGTGCTAGGCAGGATGGTTATAATTATCACATCTGTGCTATGCACGGATATAATTATCAGGAAAATTCAGGGGAGAGGGTCCTGCAGCTGACTCCTGATGCCAGAGCACTGATGCAAGTATCAGAAGTGACAGGATGGCCAAGCCATCGTGCTACAAAAAGCAGAGAGGTGTTTGTCTAACACCATGGGGAACACCAGGACAGGCTGAACTTTGGCCAGAAACTAGCTCCTCCTGCTCAACATCTGAATTCAGGCAGTTTTAGTTAAGTTTCCTCCCCAACTTGCAGGGCACCTGCTCCACAAACTCATCCCCTCCTCATGCTTAAGGACTCAGGGACCTTCTCTGACCCCAGTCCATAACTCATTACACCTAAAGTCATGCATCTAAGCAAAATCCCTCATCCTGTGACTCAAAAAGAGCCACCCAAGCCTTCCTGGGGTGAAAAGCCCCCATGAGAGGCAGCTTTTCCTACAGGGACTATCTGCACCCTGACCGTTCCACAGATAGAGCAGCGCATCTTCATCCAGGCTGGTAGAAGACGAGAGGGGCTGCTAAGAGCACGTGAACCGGGGTGTCCCCAGACCCGAAATTGTCTTTGGACTGGACTCTAAATTAAAAAGCTGCAAGCTAGGCAAACACACAGGCACACGGTAGCAGAGAGACGTTGTCTCAGCTGTTTCATCGGCTCTGCCTTGAGGTACCCGAGTGACTTCCAGCCAAGGGGACTGCAAAGGGCTCCTGCTGCCCCGGGGAGGGACGGTGGCTTTGCACAGCACGCTGCGAGGAGAGGCTGTCCTGCAAAAGCATCCCCCTTCCCCCACTATTGATTGGATTTGTCGAAACAGATGGAAAAAACAGCTAGTCAGATGCAAAACATGGCTATCCAAACCTGCTTCCAAGAAACTGGCTTAAGTCTGTATTAAGTTTAATCCCTTTTGATCAAGGCCTTGGATGTAAGCAGAAAATATTACAGATTTTCACATACCTTTAAGGTCTCATTTCCGTTCTGTTCTGAAATGGAGTTGGGAGGTCAGAGAAAAACATATGGAGCACAAAAAAGAGAGGTTTAGGAACATTCTGCATGTGCAGGAGAAATTGGAAGCATCCACATGAAACCAATCCACTCACACAATGGTAATTTACCTACTGAAGAGAGGGGGCTTGAAATTCTCCTTGAAATTTCTCTCATTTTTATTCCAGCTGCTAAAGAAACAAAAAATGCAGCAGTATTAAAAAAAAAACCACTACGGAAAGTGCTAAAAAGACAATTATTTGCATTTTGCAGAGTCCCCTGACTTCTGGCATGGCCACAGCATCCAGACATGTGTTTCTCCAATGAAGTTTAAATCTCTTCCAGGCCCGGAGCAGTAGCACAGACAGGAGATGCCCACACCAGGAGCTGGATACGTAGCAGCTGTTACAAAGCCCATCTGCAGACTGGCAGCCCACGGACATTTGTCCCTCCCTGCCACATCGAGGGTTTTTTGGCTTGGAGAGTCAGACCGCAGCCTCGTCATCCCACCAAATAAAAACACAGGATCTTGCTTCAAGCTCAAGGCACCTGCAGGTTAACGCTCCAGAAACTGCCGTGGTCCAAACCCCTGAAGGCAGCGGAAGGTTTTCCATTGATTTCTGAGGCTTCGAGCCCTGGATGCACCTTGCAGCCGTACCGTAAGGGCAAGCCGGGGGCTGCGCTCAGGCAGGGTCCCCGTGCTACCTGCAAAGCGTCAGTCTCTGCCCCAGGGAGCTTCATGGAAGCAAAGCCCCTCATAAAGCCCTTCTGCAGCAGCTAAACCATTCCAAGCTGTTTGAGACCAGCTGCGTTTGACAAATTGGTAGAAAACTCATTTAAGCTCAAAGAAATTCCTATAATACTAAAGTACAAAAAAGAGGTAGGAAGCGATAGGAATTTTTCAAGCATACCGTAAAAAGGCAGCTTTTTGAATTTGGTGGGGAATTGCTGCTTTGATTTGTTCAAAGCTGGAACTGCACGTTTGCAGGGATGTGGGACCTTTCCCACCAAAGCTGTTTTCCCCGTAGCTACACAGTCAGGCCTTGTAGCAAGAACCCCCTTTGGGTCGACAGACCTGTGGGCTGCTCCAAGCTTTCCAGGCAGGCACACATCCACCCGGATGAAACATTTTCACTTTCACAGCTTTAAGTTTTAAAAAAACAAAAACCAGGGAAAAAAGCCCAGAAGAGAAGGAAGCTGCAGAAGAACTTGATGTGCTGGGAAAAAAAAATAAACCAGCCGCCGACCTCCTGAGCCACGTGCTCCGGGAAGACACAACCTGCCGGGTTCAGCCCCGGGTGCCGACGCGGGAGAGGGCTGGGGGTCCCCGCACAGCCCTGCCTGAGCTCCTCCAAACACCGAGAACTCCAAGCAGAAACAGAAAGGGAGAACAGTAGGAAGCGAAGCAAAGGAAAGCAAACCTAAACTTTATTTTATTAGCCCTAATCTTCTCTTAGACTCCAGCGAGGAGGCAAGCACCTTGTAAACTTTGGGGGTTTATTATTATTACAAGCTGGCTCGCCAAGCAAAATTCCCCGAAGCCACCCAGGTCTCAGCTGCCTCCTCGCCTGGGATCAGCACTAACGTGCCTGTTAAACATCCTCAGTTCTCCAGCCGCTGGCGACACTTGGACTCGCAGCCGAAGCCCATCACATTACCAGGGGCTGCTCCGTGACCCTGAAAACTGCTCTTGGAGCTGAGACATCTCTCGGTGCTACGGAGCTCCTGGCTTCGTCTCGGATTGCGTGTCAATACAAGGCCCTGGTTTCATTCGTAACTAATAACCTTTGAAAAGATCACCTCGAGCACGCTCCAACAGTTCAAGTGTGGGGCACAAGGAAGCAAACATCTCCCTTTCTGGACTCATGAAATATTAATTCAGGTTATGACTTGTTTTAAAACGAGAGCACCCACCCCTTCCTCCTCAAAGCATTGCCTGCGCTGCGCTTGAAAAGGCTCAATCACAAACCCAGGTTTAGGCAGATAAGCAAACAGGGAATCGTTTACCCAGTGCCTATGCCGCTCTGTGAATCTCTGCAAGCATCCAGCAAGGCTGGAAAAATCAGACACGCGAACTTCAGCCCTCCACTACTGCAAATTTGGCTGCTATTATCTCCCCTTTCCAAAGTTTCTCCAAGGAAAGGAAGGAGCGATGCAGGATGCCGCTCATGGAGGCAGGCAGGAGAACGTGCCCATTGCTCCCTCCTCCCATCCAGAGGGCATGGAAAACTTCACAGCAGAAACAACTGCCTAATTTTTCCAGGCTATTGAGAATCAATTAAAAGCACCATAAGTACAGGTGTTTCCAATACAGAGCTGTCCCGTTCCATGCTAAAGCCATCGCAAGGAATTTACTGCTTTTAAAATAGAAAAAAAAAAATCCAAAGCTGCAGGATGCTCTGCTCTGGTTGAACCTTTAGATGCTCCACACCTGGCGATAAGGAGAAATACCTCGCACGCGTGTGCCTGCCTGTTTCTATCTACTGATTTCCCCCGTCTCGCACACCTAAACTGGAGAGATGTGCCAGCAGCACGCTGCCCGCCCGACCCTTCAGTCGGCATTAGCCCGGTCGGACATCTCGGTCACTTCTTGTGTGTCTCTGAAGTGTCACCTCTGGGTTTTCCTGCAGACGTGGAAAACAACTGTGTTAAATTCCCCGATTCCCAGAAGAACGGGCAGCCACCAGTAACCAAACCGAGTTGTTCAGAAGAGCAAAGGCCGGGAGGATGCGAGGCGGCTGCTCTGTGCACCACGTCCCTGCTGCCCTGCGACACGGGGGAGAGCAGAAGAAATCTCTCACCCAAAAAAAGCCACTTGGCTGACGTTTCTAGCACCAGCAGCAAGGCAAGCAGAAATGCACCGTTCTCTTCTACCTTCTCCACATAAAACATGATTTTCTTTTTTTTTTTTCCCCCTAAAGCATTTAAAATTCATGGTGCTGAAACCAAACCAGGATGACTCCAAGCAGTTCAGAGCAGCGAGGAGAAATTCCCAGCTCCTGATGCGAGGTCAGTGATGACACCTTTTTCTACGGGTTTGCATCATTCGGGGGGAAAAATTACAAATATTTAAATTCTTATTCTGTAAACCTGATAGCTACAAGCAGGGGCCAGTGTTGAGTATCAGAGTGAGGGACGTGCTCCTGATTTTGGTCGTTTTCTCTTCCTCATTGCAGAATTCCTGCCCAATTTCCCAGGAATGGAAAGAACCATTTCAAAAGAAAGAGGCTAACCTGGGAAAGGACGGCTCTATCAGACTTACAAATACTACCAAGAGCTTCTCTCTTTGCAATTATTAGATGGTTTATACAAATGAAGCCCCTTAAGATTGTGCAGTGCAGTAGGAAAGCCAAGCCGGCCGGGCGCAGTAAGGATGCTACTCCTCCTCTTCCCTGCCCTCCCCAGAATGAGATAAAAGGATTCTCTTTTATTTTTGTATATATTCTGCTTCATTCCTGAAAAGCTGCTGGTGAAACACCTCCCAGAAATAAATGTTATTTTAGAAATAAAAAAGGGTTTTCCATCAACAATATTCTGACTGCAGAAACAACCCTCGGTTCCCCTCTGATTTGTTACCCAAAGGATGGTTCTCAAAATAGCAAACACTGACTTCCCCAAACCCACGATTAACTGGAAGCGTCAGCAGAGGTTTTCAAGCACGCCTTGCTATTCGGAGCACCCTCCCACCCTCGGGCAGACCAGCTCCCGTGCCCAGAAGAGCCCGGTGCAGCCCCGGAGAGGATGGCACCGCGCACACCGGCTGTGCCGCTGGATAAAGACCTCTGACACAGCCAAATTTTTTCCATGGCTTAATTCCATTATGTCAATTAATCTATTTACGCCTGCAGAAAGGCAGGAGCCTGGGGCACATGGAGAAGCAATTCACAAAGTAGCTTTGCAGAGACTCTGATCGTCACAAACTACCTCCCTTCCTCACGTATTGTAACGGTGGATAAATATACCCATAAAGTGCTTTGATTTGACTGAGTATGTTAAATTTAGTCTTTGCTCTGCCTCTGCAGACAGCACATTTATGGCTATGTGGGTGACTGAAACATGCATCACTCGCAGCATAATGCAAACCGGCGTATAAAAGAACTGCAGTAAAAGATATCCAAAATATTGGCTCCCTTAGCGGGGTGAGCACGGTCACAGCTCACAAATTACAGTGCGGAAGGGAAGCTGGATGGATTTCCACGGTCACTACTGTACAGAGGGCGAGACAAGATGATCTAAGGGTCCCTTCAGACCTAACAAATCCATACAGCTGTAAAAAAAAAAAAAAAAAATCATAGATTAGATCTTGGCTGCCTCCAAGAAAAAGAAGGAAAGAAAGAGTCAGGCATGATGTTTTCAGTCAATGATTTAAGGAATGTAAATAGCTTTGTCAAAGATGCTCAGGCAGATTCCCCAGCTGGATCCTCCACCATGAGCTCAGCTTCGCTCTTAGGACCTGCAGCGTATCAGGATAGCTTAAAACAGCAGGAAAAGCAAACTGGCGAGCTCTGGTTCCACTGGAGACGGGTGGGAAACATCGCACAGGGAGCACGGGCACCCCAAGGGAACAAGCTGCCGACAGCCCCGGCGCAGCCCCCGCTCTCCCGGCTCGGCGCACGGTGCTGGGAGAGTCACATCAGCTCCTCGGATGAGAGAGTGCGACTCGGAACACGTCACCAGCTGTTTATCTACTGCTAAAATGTGAGTGTTTAAAAATTAATAGGAACAGATTGAGCAAGCGTGGAACACGCAGAAACCAGAAGCTTCGAGGAATTTCAACATGCAACGGTAAAATCGCATGGGCTGTAAAGCACGAGCTCCAGCCCCAGTACAGGAAAGAAATGCCAAAAATACACACGCATGATCACAAGTTCATCCAGAGAGAGGGAAACACAGCTCTAGCCATCACACGCTCTTTCTTCCAGCCCTTTAATCAGACGTTAGAGACGAAGAGCAGCCAGACGGCACTGCGGTCAGCCTTGGGTTGCAGGGGGAGGACAAAAAAAAAGGGCTTTATCTCTGTGTTAATACAGGCTCACTTCAACACGGACCGCAGCCAGTATTAAGGGCTCAGGTTCTGACTGCATGGCGTTGACAGAGGTCATCAGTTTTGCAGCAAGATGGATGCGCGCCCTTGACGACCCCCTGCACAAGAGGGTCCCCAGCAGCCACCTTGTGCATTTACTAACAGGTCAAGATGGGAGAAAATACAGCAAAAAAAGGAACAGGAATTACTGGTCCCAAAAGGGCAGGTCTGCAGAGCTCTGGACAGCGTTATAAATAAAAGCCAACACCTAAAACTGCATCCCAAAGGCCACTCATGCAAATCTGAAGATGAGATCAGAGCAACCATTAGAGAAAGAACTGCTGTCACGTTAGGCACGAGTTAGTAACAGAGGTTCACAGAAAACTTCTCCCTGGAGCTCCTGTCCAGAACAGAGATATTTTGCAAGAAAACAGGTGAAACTGGTTTCTGTCCAGTGAAGCCCCTGGAAATGTCTGACAAGTATTTACTCAGAGTAAAGGGAGGGAACAGGAAACTAATATTTGTTCTTAGTCAGCTCTCTCGACACTTTCTTACCGGCAGTAAGACCAGTGAGAGCACATTTCACCTGGAGGTTGAGGTCTTATTGACTTCACCGCAGCTAACGAGCAAAGCAACCAAGGTAACCATTGCACGTGGCATTTTAGGTAGTACGAAACTGAAAAAGCCCAGGTCAGGGTGAGACCCTGCTCCGGTGCCTCATGCGGGGCTGAGACAGTGGCCAGAAGCTATGAAAATCCGTGCTGCAAATAACCATACGTGCTTCATGGCAGCAACCACTGAAATTCTCAGAGGAAAAGCTCAGCCCGGCATAAAACTCAAAATTCAGGAGTGGGACAGCGAAAAGAAGAAATGGCTTTCTGCTATAATAGATGCTGATAAGCATTTCAGTTTTGTCCGATAAAAAAAAAGAAAAAAGGCAATGTTTCCTTTGAATCCACAAACATTCAAACACAGTATTTTCCATTTTTGGACAAAAAAGCCCAGAAATGTCCCTGAAAATTGAGGTTTAATGACTTTTTCCCCATCTGCTATAAAGGATGTTTTTTGTTCAAAACATCTTTTTTCTGTGACATTTTTTGGCCAGATGTAGATGATGTGCCTGGACTGCAGAAAAGAGTATTTGATAGCGCTACCAAAAGATAACCAGCTCAGACTAACCCTTGCAAAAGAAAACCTTTCGTTTAATGGCAGGTCCTCTGCATTGAGCTGCACCGGTATCATTTCATCAGCCTGCGGAGCAAACCGGTCCACAGGGATGGATCTGAAAGGTTTGAATAATTCCACATCAAAATGAACTGTGCTTGGATGAGACTTCCACCAAAGCATCAAGACAGTACAAGACAGGCTGTGAGAGGAAAGAGGGAAAATATATTCTTCTCAAAATGACATTCCCCTTAGGAGTACAATCTCCACAAAAGCGTTTACCCGCGCGCATTGTGTTGGATTTCAGATTCTGCACTTCTGAAATACATTATGCTGGGTACTTGAATAATTATGTTTGACTTATTTAACAATTTAACATTTGCACGCTTGGCTTTACAGCTGGAGGAATAAAATCAGCTGTTTGAGTGACTAAGAGGAAAAAAGACAGTTAGACAATATATGTATATTTATGCAAGCATTCCCCGCTCTGAAATTATATTCACAAAGAAAACGTTAAACTGAGCAAACTCTCTCCCTCGCTGGCTGTAAATGAGATTTTAAGTGGTACGACTGGTCAGCAAACAGCCGCGGGTGTGGAAAAGGGAGGGCGGCAGCTGGACGCAGGCAGGACCAGCAGCAAACCTCCGCGTTCCCACCCCGGCGGGACCCCGGCACAGGCTGGATGAGCAGGAACCCCCCCCACACCCAACGCTGCCTCCAGACACACCTCGAAGGAAAAACCACCCCGCGAGGTGATGCGTGTTAACCTATAAACTCCTCGGGGCGTTCACCCTGAAGGTCAAACAAGAGCTGAGTTTCTTCTCCCATCAGCAGGGTCCCGACACGGTGGTGCCTCTCGAACGCGGCGGAGGAACCTCATCCATGGCAGCTTGTGGCCATCAGTCAACGAGACTTGTTTTCCAGCAATGAAACACAGCTCTTCTGAGCAAGCAAGGCGTGCCAGGAACCCAGGAGCTATAAACGAGGCTCTCCATCATTTAACTGACACAGGATTGGGGTTACACTCATCTGTTCTTCCCTACGCCACTCACCAGACCTCAAGAGGGGCCATCGGTGTCACGCTTACCCCGAGGATGCTCCAGCCTGGGCTGTCCCTCCCTGCCTACCGAGAAACCCACACCCACACGGCCCCGCGCCTCCTCCTCTGCAATATTTATCACGGGATCTTCGTTACTCCGCCTGGTACCTGACACCAAGCGGGACGATGAGTAAGTACCTCCATGGAGAAGAGGGCAGAGAAAAGGCAACAAACGAGCTCAAATGGAAAAAAAAAGCCTTCCAAAATGTCCAATCAGTGCAAGACGGGTAAATTTGCCACCTGAGCCATGTACCCCATAACTTGCTAGGGTCTCCCACGAGTGTTTTCCTCCTTCCCCACTGCATGCCCAGAAACTAGAGCCCTTCTCTGGCCAAATCAATCCTGTCCCATCCCCCCAGACCCCGCTTTGCTCCAAGCCTGGCTGCGACAGCAGCCCTGCCCAGGAAACACAAGCTGCGAGAGGAGGGAGCTGCCAAGCTGACGGGTTAAGAGAGGGAGAGAAATACAGAGTTGTGATCACTGCACCACCGAGGGAAAACCCAGCGAAATGCCCCCGCCAGTTATCACAGCGGGGAATACAGAGGCAACGCTCTGCTAACAAAGGCTCCACTAATGTATTTTTCATAAAGTGCTTTATTCTGCTACAGACGTGGAGCACTATCAGTAATAAATGTTCGCAAGCGCGATAGTAGGTGGTGGCACTGATATCTGTAAAGCCATGGATAAAAGCTGACGGGCTGTATACCAAAACAATTCAGCATTTATTAAGACTTGTATTAATCGTCTATCCAAGCTATTTATATTGGAACCTCTCCATTAAAATGTGTGATCCCGGCTTGCTGCATCTCACCCTCTTCCTTCTCATCTAAAGAGACGTTGTGAGTGGGTTTGAGCCAGGCTCAGCTCAATTTACTCCAGTGAAGCCCCAGCACGGGCAGCATGTCATCCTGCCCTGCTGCCAGCACGTGCCGTGCATCGCACGGCCCCTGCCCGAATAAAACACGGGATTTCTTCATCTCTTCATCCCAGCCCCGGACAGGGGTCACAGCACACCAGCCCCAACCAGAAAAATACTTCCATGGTGCATGAGCAAGGGATGGGACACATCTAAAGCAATTAGACCCACAGACCTGCAGATGTTTCAATGACTCTCCTGAGCACCGTCATTGATGTCTTCACTCCCTTATGGCCCCGCAGCTGCTCTCCCGCTGATCCTTGGGGATACCCTGATGGGAAATTCCCGTGGGGACCACGTACTGCCCAGCCTTCCCCCCGTGACTGCAGCAGAGCTACCGAGGCCAACCTCCCCACCCAAGCCAAGCCGGTAACTTCATGATGCAAGTGATCTAAATTAATTAAACATCCATCTGGCAGAGGGAATATCCCATCCCCCTCCCATTTCCTTACCTAACTCCCAGAGGGGGTGTTGGGAGCAAGGCTGGCAGAGGAGACTGCCGCAGCGACCGGGTACGGATGGGATTTCCAGGAAAAGTCTGGAAAGCCACCTTGGGGGCGAGGAAGAACGGCCACCTCGGCAGCCACGGGTGCCTACAGCCGCCAGATGCTCTCGGTGTGCTGCGGGAGTCACTTGGTACAACGTGAGAAGAGAGGCACAGGAAAGGGGAATATATGGGGGAAATGAGGCACGGATAAATGAACCAACTCAGCTACGCCTGTCGAGCCAGCTCCAGCTTAACCAGTAGAGTTTCGCTGGTTTCCAGCAGCGCGATCCAGCTGGTGTCAGGGAAGCAGCAAATCCAGCATCGTTTCCATGCATGGCTGCACGGTCGCGTCCATCCGAACCAACACTGCTGGCTACGGAGAGGGCAGCGCTCAGATCGATCGATCTCTCGCTGTCGACAGCCTTCCCAGCAGATTTTGTGCAACCGCAGCCAAATGGGCTCCAGGGGACGGGCAGGTCCCGGCTCTCCTCCGCACGCTCCTTGGAGCACCCTTGCGAGAAGGGCTGTCGGGTGCCCTTGGCCCCTTCCCTGCCGGGAGCTGCCCACAGGACCACCAGCAGCACACTGGTTTGCTCCCGCCCGGACAAGGACCCTTCCTCTGCCCTTCCTAAGAAACCTCTTCTGCATGAGAAATGAAGCGGGCAAAACATGAACCTGCCAGCTCTGGTGTCACCCCCCACCACGCCAAGGGGTCTCGGCTGGCGTCACCTGGAGCAGCGCGGACTCTGCTGTTGTCGCAATGCACATCCCAGAGCTTATACGAGAATTTTAAATTAAATATTAGAAGAGGAAGCTCGGCCAGGGCCTGCCCATGAATCTTGCAAAGCAAGCGGACATCATATCACGTCTTCCCAAGAGCATCTCCCAAACAATCCCGGAGAGCCCCGTGCTGTTCACCAGCCACCTCCAGCACTGGCCGGGATCCAGGAGACCCGTGTAAATGCAGATCTCTCCATCTCTCCTCCCTGGCCGCTGTCTCTAACAGTACGTCTGTGTTTCTACCTTTGTTTGCGTTCCGAGTGCCTGGGGACACATCTGTCCCGGAGCGGCGGGGGGAGCTTCTCCCATGTGCGGTGCAATTAGGCTGCCACTGATACTGCACTCCAGGACAAAGTTAAAACAAACAAAATTACAAACAAATAAATAAGGAAGTGCAACCTGTGGTGTTACAAGCCTGTTCGTCACCAGAATTTTAACTTCAGAGCATTTTGCTACCCAGACAGAGTCAAGTCACTCATGAATTTGCATTTACGGTATAAATACGGAGCGCTCTGCTGCTCCACGCGCTGTTCCCCTTCCCCTCCCCAAGCCCAACATAAAGCTGCGTGACGATAAGACAACACAGTGGAAAAGATAAGCTTTGATGGGGAAAAACTATGCAGAAAATAGACCAGAACTATATTAAACTATATTAAAAAGCTGGCACAGAAACAAGTTCAAACAGCTCCCTGTAAAGCAGCTCAGCTCTCTGGGGCTCCATTTAACAGACATCCTTTTATTAGAAAGTCACTGAAGATGACTGTTTAGCAGTTCCAATAAAGAATAGGTGGATGGGGAGGGAGGATTCTTTTTCCATTAAGATTACAGAAGGGCCTGAGGCAGAAAGAAGGGAAAACCTCCAGATACAGGATTTGGTTTCTGCCCCATTGGTTCATTAACCCGCTCAGTGAGCGCCAAGATCCAAACCGGTCGCAGGGTGGAGGGTTCTTCCAGTTGGAGGGTCGCTGGAGTCCAGGGCGGGTACACCAGTCATTCAGGTGGTTTTACCCGAGACAAGGAATAGGCACACGGATAATGCAAATGAAAAAGCCAAATGCCAAAAAAAAAAGGCGGATGAAAAGTGAGACTGCACAGCCAAGCGTTGCATTTTCCCTGCTCCACAAGCACCTCTAACAGAGCCGGCTGGCACGCTGGATGAAGGGCATGACGCCTTTTATCGCAGAAACCCCCAAACAGGAATGCAAGAGCCCGGAATAAGTCTCCAGCTACACCATTTTGCAGAAAAACCTTTCACATCTTTTTATGAACTCCCCTCCCAGCTGAGGGCAGGAATTGCCCCCGTCCCACCAGGCAGCAAGGAGCAGGGTGAGGGTCCCCACGCTGGCAGCACGCGGCAGCTGATGCTCTCCATCACCAAAGAGCCACCAGTAACGATTCTTCCCAGGGCCACGGTCCTTCCCCCTAAACCTTGGGTCCGCTCCAAACTTAATCACTGTGGTATATTATTTATCCTCATTATTGTCAAAGATCTTGGTGCGCAAGCACAGATCAAGGTGCCTTAAGTTGATACGGTGCTTATTTACCCACCGAGCTTGCTCTGCGCTGCCACAGCCCTTTTCCGCAGCCCATAACTCTGATTTCTCAAACACGGCGCAGGCAGAGGAGGAGCTGGCTTAAGGCTGCTCCAACCATCACACAAATCCCAGCACAGCAAAAAGGAGAGAGGACAAATGCCTGGAAAGCAGTGAGAATAATAATCTAAAGGATTACAGAAATAATCTAATGGGCTTTGAAAGACCATAACCATCACCAGCACTATGGGGTTTCCAGCCACTGAGTAACCAACGTCAACCTCCACCCTAGTTTTTCATGAAAACGTTAAATGATGATGCAACATGGTCTTTGATATCAGAGAAAGACGACCAGAGAAGCCATCTGTTTTCAGCCACCTGATGGTTTCTACCCACACCCTGTCTCCAAGGCAGAGCCTTAGACGTGTTGCATGATCTAATCCCAAACATAGCAAAAATAGGCTGGAGATTTTAATAATGACAATTACATTGCATGGCTTTTTCCACTTTCAATTTGAAGAGAACAGGAGTTGTGACATGTAAAAAATTGCACTGTTAAAAATAACATTAAAAATGCATCTATTTTGGCCCTAAGGCCCACAGAGAAAGATGTTTCATTATCCAAGTCTAAGAACATAATTATGCTTTAATAATTTTTTCAATACAAAAGGGAAGTCTTTTTTGCTTGCTCTGCTCTTCTAAAGCTGCACTTGAACGGGAACCCCGAGACGAGCACCACTGGAACCTGCTCATCTCCTCCGGGATCCAGCCCAGGGCTCGTTGCAGCATCACAGCCTCCCCCAGCTCGCCGTCCCTCCCTGTCCCACGCACATTTATAAACAGAGCATCAGGATTCCCCCTGTGCAGATGACAGCCTGAAGCATCTCCTCTTCCCCTCCGGGCAGAGGCGAGATCCTCGTTTCAGCAAAAAAAAAAAAAAAA
>VZTQ01006920.1:0-72385 GCA_013400755.1 Pelecanoides urinatrix | reverse complement strand
AAAAAAACCTGATTATCAGCCTTTAGGAGATCTGGCAAGTTCAACATCACACCGGCAAGTTCAACATCACACCGACAAACCGCACCCCCTTAATTTGGCTCCTGCAGGCCTGAGGGGAGCCTCCCGCGAGCCCCCCCGACCTCGGGGTGGGTTTATCGCCGCCCTCGCTCAGGCTGGTGCGCAGCCGGAGCCGAGCGGTGCCGAATCCAAGCAGCTCGCTTGGCACTAAAATCTGGTTTCCATAGAAACGGGTAGATAGCGCACAGGAGCTAAATCTTATTTCCTCAGTTAAAGAAAAGGGCTTTCCAAGCTGTAATTTAGACATAAGGGTAAGTGCAACATTACTGGGAATACAAAGATTTCACAAAGGCAAAGAACGTGGCTTTTAAATAAACAATGCCTGCTTTTTTCTTTTCTATCAATTATTATAATAAGACTAACATAAATTGACACACGCCCCCCTTAAAAAGTCCCACAGCCCGTTGGCTTTCCTAAGAGATACTTAAATTTTTATTTTTTTTTTATTAAGTGCTAGCAGGTTTTGGAAATTAATTCCCTTCGTCTTCCTCTGCTCCCCCAATCAGAAATAATCCCACTAACAAATGAGGAAATCTGCAGCTTTAGTAACCTGTTAGTTATTCATTGTAACTTAGGCATAACCATCATTTAAAGCAAGTATCTTGACCTCAAGTCCAATGAGATACCCTCAAACCGTAAGCTCTCACTTTTTTTCCGCAGATATATTTAGACCAGACCAGAACTGGTGTAACATGCACAAATCACTCATTTCTCCTGTTAAAAGTAAAACGATATATTGAACACCTCAGCAGCTTTGCTGCAGCGAAATGCTGCGTTGCTTGTTTGCAAAACACTTAATTTTGGGTGCATCCCTTGCTCTCTGCTAAGAGGAACAGTTACTTGTGTACCCCCAAACACCTACACACACAAAATCTGTTAATACTTTGAGCGTTAAGATTTATAGGTTGGAGATATCCTTAAAATTACGCTGCGTTGCCCTGCACAATTGCAGAGTTAGAATATGTATTATTTTGGATGAATAATACATGACGGTACTGTAAATCTAGTCCCAGCTGAGAACGTGCTCTCCAGCAAGGAGCCAGGAAGGTTTCTGGGACCGCACCGTGCTGTCTGGAGGTGGCGTTTATCTCTTTGCTAATGAAGGGAGTTGCTGCTCCAGCACGAAAAAGGGGCTGCAAAACTCTAATTAATTAATGGTATTCAGAAACCACGCACATCACTCTCCATGACAGCCCAAATCTCTTCCCACCAGAGACCCTGGGGCTAACTCCAGCCCTTGCTACTGGGAACTGGGGTCAATTTAAAATAAATGAAGCACTTGCAAACATTTCCTTACTGGGGGGAACGGGGGGTGAAGCACATCGCTTAAGAAAAGGTCACTGAATAAAGATGACCTGCAAAACCTGGGGAAGGATTATGTTTAATTCCGTTTAACGGGGCTCAGCCATCCTCCCGTGAAAGGCACAGATTTTGCCGAGTCCAGAGGACAGCGGGAGTAGAGACCCAAGCCCGCCGTGCCCCCAGTCCAGCCCCGTCCCAACGGGGACCGTCCCCAGGACCCGTCCCACATCAGCCATCCCACTTGCACAACCAAGCCACGACACCAGAGCGGATCCTTCTCAGGCCGGCGTTTCTCCGTGCCGGACCAGCTCCCCCAGAAAGCGTCGCCGCTCTGCACAGACATTGCAAATGGTTATTTTTCAAATGACTGTGGAAGTGAATTTTCAAGCCAGACTGACAGCAGCTGATGTTTGCTCATTAGCTGAGCCTGGGATGACATTGCTCATGGCTCTGCCAGGGTAATAAAGGAACCAACTAGCAAACAAAGCAAAAATCAATATGGATGAGGGTAATATTTTTCATAATGTCTTTATTGTGTACAGCTTTCCTCACGCAGCATTAGACACACTTTCTCTTCCTTTCGCAGGGAATGAAGAAATGGGAAACGTTCTTATTCGTAACTGCCACACCAGAAAACCCTACCCCGATTTCATCATCCCTGAAGAGTTTATAAATTAAACCCAAATAACGGACTAAATCAAATGTCCATCCTCACTGATGGAGCTGGTTTCCCAGACACATCTTGAAGCCCCAGGTCCCCCTGCTGATGCTGATGTCCCTAGGGCAGCCGGGAACATCCATGTGGATCCCGAGCTGCGGAGCAGGAAACAAGCCGAGCCCCTGGACGCTGGTGGTAGGAGGATAAAAAAAAAAAAAAAGGAAGAAAAACTACACACGACAGGAAACTTTGCTAGCAAACGCAGCAGAATCACATCCTTTCCAAAGGCATCCTCTCCCTGAAAGCAGTGACCCCAAACGACCGATGCCGAAGGGAGGTGGGGTTTTGCCGAGCGTTAGGCGTGAAGCCTCGAGGCCAGAAGCGAAAGCGTGCTGTGTGACAGGGAACTGCGCTAGAAACTGGGCAAACAGAGGACCGATGACTTGCAATAAGGATCATTCTGCCCCAAAAGAGCTGACACGCAGGGAGGAGCAGGACCGGCTTGGGGAAACACTTTCAGGCTTCCACTGCCACCAAGCTCGACCGGAGGCTGATGCATCAGACACCACCTCCCTGCAGCCTGGCTTCCCACGCCGAGGAGTGCAGCACCGGGAGCTGCTAGTTTTGGGGGGCTGGGCACCCCGGGGTCTGCTGGGCACCAACCTTCCCTGCAGATTTGTATCTATTTGAGCGCAGAGGTTTGCTCTGCCCTGGCTGATCCCAGTCTGGCATTATCAGTGGGGCCACTCGTCTACATTTATTTATTGCAAGGCGGGTGCTGCAGGATGAGCAGGGAAAGGTCGCGATGCCCAGGCAGGAGCGCTGGACAGCAGTGCCGCCGCAGCAGCCGCCATCTCCCCTTCCCTGCCGGGGACTCCTGCCGCGCCGAGCAGGATCAATGTCTCCCAATATCGATTAGGTACAGCGAAAATTACCTTAATTACCCACACCGAGCCAATGCCCCGCCAAGGTTAGAGTCCGCTGCGCTTTCAGGCTTGGTGTGTGGAAAAGCTCTTGGACATGAAGGTGAAACCACTGACAGCAAAAGCTTTGATAAGTAGCTACCTGCCGGGCTTGAAAAGTCACTGCCACACTCTTTTGTCCCCCGCGTCACCTCCTGACAACCCCGTTCCAATTGCTTTGACTATTTTCTGGCACGTTGCATTAAATAAGAGCAATGCTTTCACGAGGTTCAACCTATGAGCCTGAACCCATTGTTAAAAGAAATCTGAACACTTAATGGCACCTGGCTGGATGCAGACAGGGCTCTTATATTTTAAGATGATCTTGCCCTTTTGCTGCCAGGACAGCGCTGGGCTGAGCTCGCCAGCAAAGGGAACCAGAGGCGAGAGATGCGGCTGCAAAGTCCCAGCCCCGCTCGCAGCCGGGTGTGAGCCAGCACAGAAACCTCACCAGAAACACACCTTGCTGCTGCTGTTTGATTTTACTTTGTCCCGACAATGGTGCAGCTGATCGTCTCCAAAGCGGCCGTGCAGGGAAATCGTTGCTTTTTCTGTGCAATCGGTTGGTTTTTGGTACCTGCACCAGGGCTGTTGAATTTAATAAGGGACAAAAGGAAAAGAAATGATTCCTCTGTGGCTTCGCTCTTGGTGAGTAAGCAGAAACCATTGATTAAGAATGAGAAATGAGGAGAGGAAGTGCCTCTCTGCTTCATAAACAGCTCGGGACACAATGGTTTATACTGTACATAAATTTAAACAGAGGAATAAATAGCCTCTTCTTGGATACTGGCCTAAGCAAAATGACGGCAGGATGGAAGCAGCGCTGCAGGAACGGACTAGCTGCACTAAACGCGGACGATAAGATCTAAATGAGAAAGACAGACGGGAAGATTTTACCTGTCAGAATTAGTCAGGCTCAGCTGGAGGTACCCAGCCAGGCTGCCTTTGCCGAGCCCTCTGCTCGGGCTTCAGCCGTGGCAGCCGCAGCCGGCGGGGCTGGCACCTGTAAGACATTGGCAGCCCGTCAGATGAGACGCAAAAAGCAAACGGCACACGCTGATCGAGCCTTGCAATGGGAAATCCGTAAAAACCATCAATCAGGGCTGCTATGCCAGCAGCGCGGGGTCTTCCAGCCCTGCTCTCAGACGCCTGCGGCACACACTGATGCGCTTTTACCTGCGGAAAAGCCCCAGCACAGAAGTTAAGGGGAACGGGTGTGTGCCTCCGTAAGAGCAAACCCGCTTGTGTGAAGATCCCTCAAAGTTGGTGCACAGAAGTAAAAAAGCAACCTGCTTCTACCCAGACAGCAACAAGCTTGCTCTGCTTTCAGTACAGAAAGAAATGAAAACGCTTTGGGAGCATTCTGCACAGCGAGAGGTTCCGCACGAAGCCTGCTCAGTCCCACGCACCGTTAGCACTGTTGTTCCTAGCAATTCTTAGCACCAAACATTTTACAGCCATTAATTAATCCTCAACAAAACCCCTGCAAACCATCAATGCCATTTTTCAAATGGAAAACCCGAGGTCCAAAGATGCTTGAGTGATTTGGCCAAGAGAAAAAACAGGAGGATCACGGCTGGGCTGCGTTCCGCACGCGCCATGCTGGAAGCCCCGAGGCAGGGAGGAAGCCAAGCCGTTCCGAGCGGCCAAGAAAAACCGAGCTGTATTTATATGCACGAGCATTGAACAGCAGGTATAAAAGCATAAAGCTACGATCCAACACAGCTCTGGACAAAGGGGAAATGGGGGTTATATATAGCTGTATTTTTAAGTAATATTTATAATATTCAACGCTCGTGGGATGCTGTGAAGCACCGCAGGCTTTGCAGCGAGCGGTCCCACAGCCAGGCTAAAGGGAGCGGGCAGCCCTGCGCACCCGTGCCAGGTAAAGGGGAAATAAAAGCTCAAGGACGAGACACAGCCTGTTAAAAGATATTTTCTCCTGCGCCTTCGTCCAGATTCCCACCGGGAAAACACAAGTGCGCTAAGTCATTGCACCATCAGGTCCGTGGGGGAAGCGAGTCGCAGGGGTTGAAGAGCGTTTGCTTTTGGCAATTCAACCTTCGCCATCGTGCCAACCACTTGAGCCTAGCACCACGGCCGGGACCCGGCGGTATTGTTGTTGGAGGAGGCAGAGTAAATCTCCAAGGGCATTGCTGGAGGAAGGGGGGGGAATAAAAGCAGTTTTAACTCTTTGCGGGGGGGAAAAAAAAAATTATTGAAAATAAACTTGAGGATCCAGAGCGTAACTCGGCTCCCTCCCTCCTCTGCGCCTGCCCCTCCCTGTGCTTTCCCCAGCAAAATGTGCACAAACACATCCTGTGGCCAAGGCTTTTCATCTGCTGCCAGGGAGATAAAGCGAATTCCTGCCGGCTCGGGCGGGAGCAGCACCCGGTGCGAGGCAGCGCCAGCCCCGGCCAGGACCCAGGCGGGCTGGAAAACACGGCGGCAGCCACGTGTCCCGCGCTGCGAGGGGACGAGGGGTCCTGCCACCCTCGGCAGGCACCGCGCTGCAAGGGGGAGGGGGGACAGTCGCTGGCCCGGAGATTTGGGCACAATCTCAAACCATCGCTCTTTTAGATGGGCCATGGGAAAAAGCCCCGAGCACCTGAAACCCGCCTGGCACGCTTGTGCGAACGAGAGGAGGAAAATACAGTGGGAAGTCAGGGCTAAAGGCAGGAGACCCGGCCAAGGGATGAAGCGGGGACAGGCAAGGACAGCACATCCCGCTGGAACTGAGCTGGATCGTGGGCTCTTTGGTGTCGATGCTCCAGCTTTTGGCACGGATCCACAAGCCCCCGTGCCAGAGCCGCCCAGGGATGCTGAGGAAGAGGAGAGGACCGAAGAGCCCAGGCAAGGCGTCCTGCAGGGTCTGGTACACACGGGGAGGGCGGCAGCTGCCAGAAGGTACCAACAGAAAATACAAATACAACGTGGATTGAAAGCGTGGGGTCAGGTTTGGGGAAGGGTCCAGCAGCACTCAGCACCAGCGCTGGGGGCTCTGGTCCTGCAGCAGCATCAACCCCTGAAGGCTCTTCCCGAGGGGACCACCACCCCGCACACCTCCCTGCAAACCCGGGACGCTCTGGCTGCTCGTCTCCAGCTCCAGAAACAGCTGTAAGCTCTTTGGGATTTTGTTTGGAAGCAGCACGTGACGGAGGCAGGGTAATGAAGGAAGGGAATGAGAGAACAAAGCAGACGGACAGGAAAGACAGAAGGGATGGGAAAAGGCAGGAGACCAGGGTGTTTAAGCCTAAAATGTTCTCTTCAGGATTTACCCCAAAGTAGCTAATCTGCACTAACAGGAGTAAAACAAAGGGTGATGTCACCAACTCCATCTGCTTCAAATTTGCTCTAAGCTTACATCTCCCTAATTAAAAAGAAAAAAAGAAAAAAAAAAAATCACCAACATTTGCTAAAATGAAGCCAAAGCGAAGCAAACACCCTCACACATACACAAAATGTCTTTCTTCCTAATCAGCTAAAAATATTGGCACTAATAACCTCACAGGCTTCCTGGCTGGTTAGAAATACTGGTGGAGCGGGAGATGCGGCAGGACGGCAGAGGCACCGGTGGCAACCTGCTGTTGTCGGAGATAGCCGGCCCCGCCGGGATGCCGCACCAGTGACCACCGTACAGGAAAGAAAACGGGCTCCGCTAATGGTTGGGGCTGATGCTCCCCGCTGCTGCTGGCCTTTTAATGACTGTGCAAATGGAAAAACCAATGAAGTTGAAATCACTTTGTCACCTTCTGTGAGGTTTTGTGTGGAGTTAAAAAGATTTTTTCCAGTGAACTCAGAGAGCAGCAATGAGACCGGCTCATATTAAGGTCATTAGCTATCGCAGCACCGCAGCCCATCGCCCTTAGCCCATACTGTCCCAGCTTTGGGGGCCATGGGGTCCCCCGGGAACACTGATGGAAGGAGAATCACCCCAGCAGAGCCGGCAGAGGATTTGCCGAGGTTTTGCTGTATGACGATCCCAGCCATCCTTAAGCTCGGCTTTGCTGGCCCGCAGGCAGGAACAAAGCTAACGGTGTGACGGCAATGAGATCCAGCTCTGGATGTCGAGGAGGTGGAGAAGGCAGCAAGGACAGGACAGGCAGCACTAACGAGCCCGTAACGGGCAAGAAACGCCGGTCCCCGTGAGCCCTCACCCGTGGCAGCTCTGGATGCCCGCGATGCACCCGACATGCCCGCGGCATCCAGCAGCGGCACCCGTGCTTTACTGGGGGAGCACTGGCTCTTTACCACATCTAAAAGGTTTCCCACGGGCTCCCCACAACACCGTGGAAACTTTAATGAGGGCCCCAATTACTGACTTCAAAGCCCAGGGAAGGCTACAAGCACCAGGGTACGCTCAGGTTGCCAGACCCGCCGGCGATCCGGCCCGAGGGTACAATTTCTGCCCATTTCAAGTAAAGCTGAAAAATTTCCCAAGCACGATGAGCAACTCGAACACAGGGAGCTAACCCAAAATTTCAACACAAATAGAAGAAATGCTGAAAAAGTCCAGCGGGCTGCGCTGGGTCCCTCCCGCAGCCCGGGGGTACCCGGTAAGACAGGAGCAGGTTCCCTGGGGAGTCAGGGTTTGTCCCTCACGCTGCTGCGGCCCCCAGCCCCATAAGGAGACGAGAGCCAGGGCTAAGCGCTCCCTCCATCACTGCGCCTGCAAAACTCATTCGGATTTTATATAGATAGGATTTGATCTCCCTTTGCTGTTCCAGAGCCCTGCAGGACCAGACCCGGAGCCACGGCAGCACCTGCCAGGTTCGGCAGGATTCCTGCTCAAGGAAGCCCGGGAGGCACCGGCAGCCCCGCACGCTCCCAGAGCGGTGCCGGAGCTCGGGCAGCCAAGCAGGCTGGGTCTAGCAAACAAACATTCATCACAAGGCTGACTACAGGGAAAAAAAAGCACTCGTTTCTGCCTCGGTCCGAGGATTTTTATCACGTGGCAGTTCCTGAGAGCTCTTTTCCTGAGAGTTTCTTACGTTAAAAATCAAGAACTTGCCTCCAAGCTTGCCTGGCAGACAGACATCCGCGTGTGTCCGTGCTGTGAAAGGCAGCAGGTATAAATGAGAAGCTGGTGCAGCTGGAAATCTCAACATCAGGGGAGATGCACAGCCCTGAGAGGATGCTGCGCTGGCAGCCCAGCGCCTGGATCCTTCCCCAGACTATGGCCCTGGCTCCCCAAGAAAACCTGAGCTCTGTATTGCAACCCTGCTCCGCATTGCAGTTTCTGCTTATTAAAGAGAAAGAAAAACTGTTTTTCCCCTCTTTGCAAGGTGTTCTGGCACGTACAGATTCATTACAGCGAAGCAGCACAGTGTGAATGCCAGGGATTTCCACAGTAACTCCATAAACACAGGGCTAATGTATCTCGGCTTGAATGAGGTTTTCTCAGCCAAGCAGAAGGAATCACTTAATCCAGAAGACGAAGGAGACAGAGGACATGGGAGGTTTGTAGGAAAGGATTCTGGGGTCCATAGAAAGCTCAGGGGCGATGCAGCAGGTCCTTTGCGTGGGTCTATATTAGCTCCTTTAATGTTTCAATTAAGGCAATGGAAGAAAAAGCAGAGAGTCACGCAAGCGTGCGACAAACCACCGGTGTGTGCGAGGGAAGCTGTCAAGGCACCTCAGCCGGGGGAGACAGACGGCGGAGCAGCAAAAGTTAAAGACAGGAACGGCAATTCAAAACGACGAGATTTAAAAACGATGTGGCAGTTGACGGAGCTTGAACTAAGTTCATCCCAGCAGCAATCTGGCACAGCGTGCAAGACAGGCAGCCTGGCAGGTAAGGGCTCCCGCGCATCCGCAGAAAACGCATCCATTTGTCCACGTTTCCATAAGCTGGAACCCAACATCTGGGCAGGGGAGCGGGGAGCTGCCGTGTCCCCCCACCACGGGGCAGCCGCTGCTCCCGGCATCGCTCCTGCTCCCCCCCCAGCCCCGCTCGCAGCCGCGGCACGGCCAGCCTTCTGCTGAACAGCGAAGGGGTTGCCCAAATCACACAACTTGGCTACCTAGCACAGCAGAAGGTGGTGAAGGGACAGTTTTTCTTATAATTTCCAGTGTTTCTGTACACTTTCTTAACCACTTCTCCATTTACGACCAATAGCACCCAGCAAGCACATGGCGAGGAGCTACCACGACGCTTGCCCGCGGAGGTTTCTGCATCTGACTCCACAGCGTGTCAAGTCAAACCATTTGAAACCAGCTGAAAGGTGGATTTCCTCACTTCCAATCCTCCCTCCAGCACTTCTGCACATCAGCCGTCCCAGAGAGTACCCCGGGAGCACTCGCATGCATTAGCTGCTTACACAGTGCGAACGCTCCCAGTGCTGAGATTGCAAGTCCAAACCCAGATTTCCAAAACGGTCAGTGGTTTCACAGCCTGAGGCAAGTCCTCGTGGAGATCTGCTAGCTCAGAAGTGCTGAGGCATCAATATTCTCCAAAAAACTCAGCGTGGGTCTTTTTTCCTTAAATCACAAGCCATTTCAGACCCTTATTGTCCTAAAGCACAGACCTATTTAATTTTTTAATTGATGTACTAAGGATACACTTGTATTTTAGCAGCTGGTTCTTCTCCCCAGCCGAAAGCCCCTTCCCCGAATGCATCCCATGCAAACTGCCTGGCACCAGCATTTGCCCAGCCCTGCATCCGCAGGTGGGAGAGCAGCACCATAATAAAGCTGCATCAGCAACACCACGATACAACGCTGCTTGACTACTTTAATTTCCCAGACTCGCACAGCTCCTTTGGAACTGATTTATAAGTATAGTGTAAAACCTCATTGGAATCAAAACCAATTTATAGACTCAAGAGGAAAAAAATTGACATTTTCTAGATCGCACACCGTCGCCATAAATCAATTTCCATTTTGCGCTCCTGGTGCAAGCTGCTTCCAGCCTTGGTAAATAAATGCCAAGGGTAATGAGTTTTGAAACAACCAGCCTGAAAGTAATAAAGAAAATGACAGTCACTGAAAAATCCTTATACTGCCAGGAAAACCCAACTGCAAATTAAAATAATTACCAAAACCCAAGTGACGAGGTAGAGGAGATCAAGAATTTGAGCAAGGAGCTGATTTTCTGTCTTTTGTTTATTTTATCCTCCTCCTCCAAAGTCAGTCATGGAAGATGCGCTGCCCTCTCCTCGTTAGCGACTGCTCCACGGGAGGTAATCGCTCACTGGAGGGGGACGAGCTGCGCAGCCTGCACAGCGACTTTCTAATGTGGGTAATGAACCTCCCAGTGATTTCAGGCAGCGAGGCTCTTGGCAAGCAGGAGGGGAGGAATGCCAGCCCTGTGCTAGGACAGGTTTTTACATGGAAAGAAAAGGCAGCTGCAAAGAGCCACACGAACCCATAACGCAGTCGTCACTCGCGAGCCCATCATGGGGTCAATTATCAAATTGCAAAGTGTAATCTCCTGGAGCATAACCATTTCCTCTCGTTTTGTTTCTGCCCTGAAAGCCCTGTATTACTGCAGTTGTGCAAGTCCTAGTTTGAAGATCCCCTTCCATCAAGGGCGCGATACCCTGCCTCAAGATTTGGGATTCGCGGGTGGCAAATGCCATTTCACAACCAAGTTGGACCTACCCATCCAGCTGGAGAAAAATCAAACTTGGTGGCATCACAGTGGGACATTAAATGCACGACATTAACCTCCTTACACACAAGCAGCACTGGAAATGCTGCAAAGGACTCCCCTTTTCAGTACCCTAGCCCAAAAAAAGTGCTGGGTTAAGTGCAGAGGACTGGATGGAGCGTGGATAAGTCATTTCGTCGTGCTGCATCCTCCACACCAACAGGAGCACAATCATCTGAGAAATACAATTTGCAAACCTCCCTTCCCTGGCAGCCCTGGCTCGCTGGGCAGTACCGACACAGGCATTAAGCCGCCTTTCCACGGGGTCCCTGCCTGCCGGTGGGCTTCGGGAGCCCTTTCCACCTAAATGGGAAGGTGCGAAGCTGTTGGCAAGAGATGCACGAGAGGAATGTTGCAATAAACACTTGAGAAACAGCTCAAACCAGAGCTGATACCCTCTGCCAGCTCGCGTTAAACAAGAAGGAAGGGTGAGAAAGGCTTTCATAGGAAACAAAAACCTCCAAGAGACCCAACGCCAAGCCCGCAGTGACCTGGCCAGCATCGCCCCACGTGAGCACTGGGACCGCATCACCTTCGGCATGGGACGAGGCAGGAGATGGGTACGACTGAGGTCCCAGTTTTTGTACCGAGAAACAGAAGAGGTCTTGGAAACACCTGAAAATTGTCCAGGATGATCACGCACCCATCAGGTGTGACCTCCTGCGTTTTATCAGCTCTGCAGCAAACCTGGCTGTCAACACGGGAGATGCTTTCAATGGCATCAGCTCTTCTTATTTTGAAGGCTCAACACCACGGGAAGAGGCGAGAGTCCTTGTTCATCAAACCTGAGGGAGTTCACGTGTTTCTCAAAGCATCTCCTGGTGCTTGGGAGCATCAGTTGCACAGAACAGGAGCAGCCCCTGCCCCTCGGGTCGCGGGCAGCATCCTCCCTTCACGGAGATCAACTGCTCGTACGAAGCTTTAGGATACTCGAGGATGAAAGGCAAGGGATGTAAACTCATTAATTTTTATTATTACAAGAGAGTAAAAGCCAACAGTAAAGGCTTGTGCTGACAGCAATCAATCGCTCGGTAACTGCCAAACATTGTTATGCTCAAAGAAAACAGTGAAATAATTGAATAAACTAACAAGAAGGCGCAATTACCGACGAAAGCGGCGGTCAGGTGAGACTTCACACTCTCTCAACCCGCAGCCTCAGAGACACAGGGCATGGGGATCGAACACCTCCCAGTGCACACGAGGTGTCTCCGGTGGCTGAGGACGTGGCCGCTTCCCGAGGTGCACATCGCACCTGGAATTTGGGGTTTTTCCCTTTTGTTTGCAAAGGAGCTGGCAGCTGCAGCCCGGTCGGGGTCAGGAGCCAGCGCATCTCCCCCTGCCCTGCCGCCGAGCATCCAAACACCCCCCGATACAAAGTGTTCCTCTGACCACTGAAATCACTTGATGTACGAAAGTAATTTGAATTTATGTAGCAGAAATACAAATTCAGCCCCGAGGCCATTCTCCTGTACGCGGCCCGGGAGCCTCCCGGCACACACACACTTCAGAGGTGAGTTACTCAGAAAATAAGAGTGAAGCTCGTTACCGGTCCCAGCGCACTAAAGCTTTTGTTACAGTTCAGAAGGAAAAGAAACAAAAAAAGACTGATCTACCGGAGCAACTCATATTTGTCTTCTATTAAGAAAAGCCTGGATAAGACGGATCTTCTGCATTCAGAGAAACGAAGGGAAATGCCAGGTCCCATTTATCCTTGTCTCGCAGCAGACGCGCCGTGGCGTGGCGGTGGGGAGGATGGTGCCGGGGCAGGATCCCAAGGGGCTCCCCAACTGCCTGCCGGGTCATAGAATCATGGAATCATTAAGGTTGGAAAAGATCTCTAAGATCATCGAGTCCAACCGTCAACCCATGCCCACTAAGCCATGTCCCTCACACTGTGGTCCTCGCACCACAGCTCTCCCAGCCCCGACTCGGTGCCCTGCAATTTGTAAGATACCAACGTGTAAAGAATTAGGATAATTTGTAGGAACCAGACAGGCTTCTTAAAATAGAGACATGCAGCGAAGGGGGTGGGTTATCACCAGCACTGGTCCCTACTCTCTAGTCCAGAGATGTTGCACACCCAGGAGCCAGCCCAGACTGCTCCACGCTCTGAAAATAACTTTTTTTAGCAACAGAAGAGGGGTAAAACACACAGAGCTGATGTAAAACCCTGGAGAGCCAAGAGTCCCAGCAGAGCAGCCATCGGGCAGAGAAAGCAAATGGAGCAGAGAAAGAGCATCATCTCAGGATGCAGAGCAACGACAGCACGCTGCGTTTTCCCCAGAGGGCGAATTGCATCCCTGGCCGTGCGACCCATGAGCTCCATCACCTCCTACCGCAGGCGACGAGGACGGGGCACCCTGCGCTCCCCCTCCCCGCCGTGCCGCTCCTGGAAAGGCACCGACAGCGGCTGCAGCATCCAAGGTCGGAGCAGCTGAAACGAAGTGGGGCGGTGGAAAAAGAAAAAAGTTTGCAACTAAAAGCTTAACAGGGATGATTCACACTTCCCTGCTACAACGAGATGTCTCTATTTGCCAAGTATTTCACCTTGGCTTGGCAAGGGACCATCAGCCAAAGGCACCTAAGTCACGTAAGCTCAGTCCACCATGAAAACCCTGGCACTGAGTAAGAGCAATATTTGGGTGTCCTGTTCAAAGAGGGGCCGAGAGAGAAATGGAAACTCCATATGGCCGCTTTATATATCTAGCAGCTTTGTATATTTAGCTGGCTGCAAAGGGAAACGCGCGGCTGTTGAGAACAATGATACCAGTTCCTGACACCGCGCCGAGCCCCAGAAGAGAGCTGTTTACAGGAAAAAGCCTTCGCCCGGCGAGCCCGGCCGGCCGGCGAGGAAGCGAGCAGATGGCCCACAGCCCACGGCGGGCACCGACACGCAGCCCGGCCACACGGCAGCCGGGAAACAACATCCCCCAGATTTGGCAAGACCGTGGGAGCACGGCCCGATTCAGCCAAGGCTTTAAAGCAGGGAGCCCCGAAGACTTTGCAGGGCTGCTCTGGGCAGGAGCAGGACCTCAGCTGCAGCCCGGGGGCAGGTAGCGGGGGGGGACGGGGGACCTGCACCGCTCCGGAGCTGCCGGGGCAGCACCGGGGGGCCGGGAGCTCCCGCTGACAGGAGGTGACATGAACTACTGGAGCTTAACTGGGCCTCCAGCTCGAGCGGGCAAACCACCTCCCGTGGCGGGAGGACAAGCAGCAGTGTGCCGACGCTCCTACAAAGCCCAAACGCGTGCGTGCGAGGTGCTCGGCGCCCGGCTCCCATCGCCTCCCATGTGCTCAGCACCACGCACGCAGCCACATGCCGACTGATGGACGGACAGACGGACTCCTGGCAGTATGTTTGCTCACGGAGGGACCTGTCCAAAGCCCATCTGCGGAGCGGCGCGGGGAGGAAAACCGCCTCATAAAAGGGAAAGGAAGTGGAAAGGGAAAGGAAAACATCTTTCACTCTCATGAACAAAACAAAAGCCACAAAAGATTCAAAACGTGCCCCTGTGAAGCGATTGAAGCTACTGCAAACACCCCGGCACACACAGCGTTACTGTGGTTTCCTCCTGGGATAAAACCGCAGCCTCATCCCTCCATCCTAAGCCCACCACAGGCTGGAGAACCAGCCCCGAGGTCTGCCCAAGCCTCGCATCGCCTGCGGCGAGGGCAGGGGAGCAGGACGCTCCACGGAACGGGCAGCTCAAAACCCCAAACGCTCCCGTCGGGTGCATCGTCCACGTGCTGGGGAAACAGAGCCGTGGCCAGGACCTGCTCTCTCGTTAACGGAGCGCTCGTGCTTGGGAAATGGGCTTTACGCCGCACTTTAGTCGCAGGCTCTGAAAGCACCCAAGGAGCACGGAGCAAGGGGTGAGAGTGGGGGCTCGCTGCTCTCGCTGCCTCCGCAGCCAGGCTGCCAATGTCCGGCAAAGAGCTGGGATACGGGCAGTCCCTGCCCCTGTTTTGGGGACCCGCCAGCAGGGGGGAGCTGGGGAAGCAGCGGTGGGAAATCACAGAGCCCTGAGACTTTGCATCTCCTCCCTCTGCAGCCGCTGCTAACAAAGCCGGGTTGCTGAACAGGCACGAACCTTATCACGCCTAATCTAGTGAAGTACGATACACCTAAACACACAGTGACTTTATATAGTATGTACATAACGTGCTAGCGCAAGCACGAGGAATTCGATATAACACAGCCATGTGTGCACACGGGGAGAAGAACGTGAGGACACTTCTCCCTGCTGCCCTCTTTGAGAGTCTGATATATCACCTAGGTTCAGCTACGGGACAAGAGGACACACAGTAACTTGCATTACTACTTTCTCTCAAGTCTAAATACTGATAAAATATTCAATTTTCATTATTATTTTTTATAATTTTTTTTTTTTTATTAAAAAACTATTGCCCCCAGTGCTTGTTTGTTTGAATGAAGGAGAAAGCGGGTCTATGCAAAGTCTGGCAGAAGTGAAAAGGAGACATTTTCCTTGTGATTGACAAGATAAAGCCTCCAAATGATTGACAGGACAAAAGACTTTTGTTTTCAGTTGATAGGCAATGCAGTAATTTTCTTTAAATGGCATCTTTTCTCTCCAAGTATTTCTGGAAAAAGCAGAAACCACAAGACGAACCCCCATATTGAGCTGTATCGATCCCCCGCCCGGGCGAGGGGGCTGAAAGCCGATTAGCACCGCATTTTCTATGGTCCAGAGCCTGAAGAACCCAAGTAAATCAAATACATGCTTGAGAGCCAACCCTGCTCCCGTACAGACACAATCACTGTGCAAACGAGTGGCAGAAGCGTTGCACAGCACCAGGGAACATCGTATATTATTACATTCTGGGTAATTCTATTCTAAAAGCAAATCCTATTGCATCCCTGCCTGTTTTCCTCTTTTCCCAAGCTCCTACCCTCACTAGCTTCCCTTCCCCAGCCCAAATAAAATCAATGCACATGACGTGTATTATGGAGACGAATTTAAGTTATGTTAGATGTGCTATACCGATAGGCATCCTGCAGGAAATCAGGTTTAGCCCTTCTAGAGGAGCCGGGATGCTCCACGACGGGCAGATTAGCTCAGTGAAACCCCACCGACACCACAGCACGACTCCACCCGGTCACCTCTGCCACCAGCATCGCTCCTTCAGCATCTCTCGTGGCGACCAAGCCCCCAGAAACACCCTGACTACAGGGGTTACTTCCAGCACCAGGGATTGTTATATCCAATGCATTCCCAACGCGCACCCAAAACACCAGAAGACCTAATCCTGCCAACACGTGCATGGAGACGGCCATACAGAGCAAGAAATTCATCCCCCGTGGCGTAACTCTTCCCTTCACGAGCGATCTTTGCTGGCGCAGGGTGATGGCACGCTGTGAAATCAAAGAGCTGCTAGAAAGCGGGTGTCACCCCGTTTATGGGCCCTTCGCGGCAGGTACCTGAGCGGTACGCGCTGGCTGCACGGGGCATCCTCGCTGCGCTGAGAGCACCCTCTGAATGATTCATTTTGGGGGGACGCGATGGCTGCACGGCAGGAGGGAAGGGGAGGGCGACCCGAGCGGGGTTTGCTCTTGCTGTTCCTCTCTGTACAGTTCCCAGTGCCGGGTGGACCAGCTCTCAGAAAAAATAACCATAGATGAAATCTGATTTTGTTTTTAAATGAAGAAAAAGCACACTGTGCGAAAATAATGACATGAATCTTCTCAAAAATTCACTTTTCAGACAAAATGAGTAGCTGCATTTCAGCCAAAATTAGGAGTGTTTTCAGTTAACAGTTTGTTTGGCGGGGGGGAAATAAAAAGATGAGAAAACCCAAGCTACCAGCGCCGTGTTGCCCTGCTGTTCCCCACGGCCTGCAGCACTGTTACGACAGCCAGAAAGACGCTTTGCTCTGCCGTGAGCGCTCGAGTGGTCCATGCAGGGGACGGATCCTGGCACAGCTAATCCGCACATCTCCCCCGACGCCTCCAGAATTACCTGCAGAGCAGAGCTCGTTCCCGTACATCTCTGCTGTTTATGGGACTAACACAAAGTCATTTACCAGCGAAGCAAAGTGCAAACAGAAGCAACTCGGAGCATCTGCCCTGTGTCTCGGTGAAAGCCCCACCGCGTTCAGCTGGAGGGACAAAGATGATGGAGATGGGACGGACCCATTTGACTCTCAGAAGCCAAACCTGACCATCACAACAAATATATGTGCACAAAATATAGATGTGCAGGTCTGTCACAAAAATCACCGTTTCCCACAGAACCCATTTTACTGAGTCACCTTCCAGATTGACCCTGACAAGAGGCAGAAAACATCTTTGCTCGCCGGCAGCAAAAACCCAGCGAGCCAGAGGTAGGAACTGCACTATCAGCTTTCTGTGATATAATCATAGCTGTGTCCTAGATACAGTCTTCTTTTTAAAAATAATAATAATCTATACATGAAAAGAACAGAAACATTATGCTTTGCCTATGAATGATGACTTGGGACACCAGGGGGGGGAAAAAAAAAAAAAACAAAACCACCCCCGCATGTTAAATGACATGGTTGTGAGACCATCTCGCATCTGTTATCTGTCTCCATCACTCCTCATTTCTCCGGCTTTCCCGAGAAGTTCATACATATTTAAAAAGGCCAATAGCTCCATTACTCCTCACTTCTTATAATATTGGAAGATTACAGTCCATAAAGGAGGGAAAAGGAAAGAAAGCATCACGGGGAAAAATGTCACTGTAGTAGTACAACACTATTTATCCCTAATCCTGCGTCTAAAGCAGTTTTTATCTGGAGCAGGGCTGCCAGGGCGGGAGGCACGGCTCCGGGAGGATAAACGAAGGTGACTCGGAGCAGGCACGAGGCTCAGACTTTCTCAGCAGCCGCCGTGCAGACGGATCCGCTCTCAATGTCCTCGTTGTTCTCCCAGAAGAAACAGGCTGGAAAACTATTAATTATGAACCAGAGCTGGCGCGCTCCCTTCACAGCAGCGGCGATGGGGGAAAAGATATCCCAGCCCGCTCCGCTGGCTTGGGTTTGCTCTGGCAATAGAGATGCAACCAGAGCGGTGGGCGGCACCGGTGACTTTGCAAGGACGGTCGGTTTTTGGGTGGTTTTTGCTTTTTTGCTTTTGCTGACAACCAATTTCTTTGAGAAGTTTTGCTTTTTTTTTTTTTTATAAAAAAAGCAAAGAAAAAAAAAACATTGAAGCTTCAGTTTGTGACTCAGAAAAGAGCAGGCGCGGAGTTTCAGTAACTTCCCCCGTGAAGTCAGAGCTGTAACGGCTTCGTGCTCGTACTTACCCTACGGGAGGGCTTGACTTCACTCCGTAACCCTGAACCCAGTGCAAAGAAACCCACGGCCAGCAGAAATCTCACGCTCAGACTTTGATCTCACCGTAAGCATTTTACCGCCGTTTCAAAGACCGCTAAGGCATCCACGCCAGCTCCCGGGGGAGATGAACCAGCCTGGGCATCGCTTTGCATTTTGGCTGGCGCTCCTGCCTGCTGCCGGAGAGCAGGACGGGCCTGCAGGTGCCCTCTGTACCGAGTCAAGGCAACGGCATTCCTTGGAAAAAGCGACAGCGGAGGCAGCCGGCCGTGGGGGGCTGGAGGGACCCCGGCAGGCAGCGGGGGACAAGCACGTCCTTGCCGAAACACCGTCCCGAGCAGCCCGGCAGCAGCACCACAGACACCTTGCCTGCATCTGCCCATCACTCCCGACAACTATTTTTATATATAGACCATTACATTATTTTCTTCCTGCCCACACTGTCATGATCCACTTCTGTGAAAACTTGGTCCTTATGCACATTTGCACCATTAAAAATGCGGGCGGAAAAATGAAATTACTGAAATGCCTCACAGGTTACCATTCGACATAAAACACCCAGCAATGACTCCAGCCAAGGCGAGCCCTGCTTTCCTGCTGTAGGAAAGCCCAAAGCCCGCCCGATGACCTGCATCTAACGAGAAGTTTGTAAGGGAAGAGCGAGCAGACGGTCAGCGCAGCTCTAACCCCAAGGGCACAGCCCCAGCGCTTCCCCGGGTCCAACCTCCTCGTCCAAACCACCGGCTCTTTGCCAAGCTTTCAGCCCCTCATCCTTCCCCAGCCGTCAGCCCAGAAGTCCATATCCTTGATTACCAACTCTTTTGCCTCATATTTCTATGCAGGAACCACAAAACTTCACAGCACAGCAACTGAAATATTAAAGCAAGAAATATTTGTATATTTATATAAATCTTCACGTAAATATTTTGGTCACAACCCGCATTGATTTCCAACCCCCCCCCCTCCCTTCTTGCTTCACTTCAGCAATATTGATGTGACGATATTTTCATGCATTACAGGAACATTTTTTTCCTCTCAGAAGGAAATGGATGAAGAAAGTCAGCCCCAGCCGCGAGTGTGCCAACAGCCACCCCGTGAGTACAGACTTCTTCCAAAGCCTGAGGAAGGACAATTTCATGTGACCTCATCATAATTTTAATCTTATTTTATTTCCTCGATTTTGGGACAGATTCAGAGCAGCCAGTGAAGCTCGCTGGAAGGTGACGATGCTCTCCAGGAGGTTACTCACGGGTACGTGCGTGCGCGGCACTGCCTGACTGGGATCCATCTGAACGTTTCTACAATGCCACCACTAAAAGGTTCCATTCTTCACCCTGACTGGGGCTGATGACCACCATAAACCCCGGCTCCTCTCCCAGCCCCTCGAAGCATGCTTGCTAGCACCCAGGCGTTGCAAAGGAGGACTTGCAGATGACAAGTAATAAAGTCATTAACCCCAGTTTGCACTGGAAATCTTGCGTATCAACCTTGCTTCTAGGGCTTCTGCAAGACGGGTGCAGGTTGTACAAAAGGACAAGGCTTGAGGACACCCACAAGGCTGGTGATGCTGAAAATCATGAAAATGAATGGCACTACCCACCCGCTCACGGTCACTGTCCCACGGGACAGAGGGAGCTCCTCCACGGAGCTCCGACCTTACACGCGGACACGAGATGACAAAGGCGTACATCGTCACGGCAAAGGCAACGTTGCAGAGGAGCTCTCATCAGATCCGTCTTCAGACCAAGAAGTAGGAATGAAAGCAAAGCACAACCACTGCTACAGCGGGGCGAGCCCGGCCACAGCGTTTCTAGCACATAGGGAGGCACACAAATTTAATTTATCAGGGTCAATTCTTTTTTAACCAGGCAATAGCAGGCTGGAGCAGGAGGGGGCAAAAAAACACTGATTCTACATTAATTTTAAAGCTGTTCCAAAAGTTACTGCTCCACAGTGGTGCATCCATACGCGGCATGTGCAGCTCTGCTCACTGCTACGCTTCGGCGGCTCTTCTGTCTTTAGCGGCTGGGGTCCTAACACTGCTAACCGGGATTTAATTTGCTCTTGCTAATATTTTATCCATGGTATTAGGTCATGTTTCCCTTTCCACTTGAAAGGCATCTTCAGCTTATTGGCAGCAGTGAAATTAATAGAGAAATCATTAGAAAGCATAAGGCTAGGGCCGTGCAAATCACACACCACGGAAGATTATTTCCAAACAATAAAATTAATTGGTGTCATCAGCCACTAGCAGAAAGACGGAGAGAGCTCGCATTAAAAAACATAGAGGATTATTGACAGCCCATGCCTCCTCATACATAAAACATTTGATGGCATAATTTCATTTTATTATTTTCTATGCATGAAGGCTTTCCCCGCATGGAGCCGCAGAGGAGAGTTGAACCAGACAGCAAGAGGCATCTGGGACAGCGATACCACGGCAATACCCCGCTCTCGCCCGCAGAAGGCAGCTACAAATCATCCCAAGACCTGGTGGATTTGGTCGCGTGGCCTGAGGCAGTATTAACCACACCGATTTTCAGGGGACAAGCACTCAACACCTTTTGCAAGTCAAGCCCTACAAGGTGGGCTGTCTGGACCCAAATTTACTGGTTTCTTTTGGACACATGGGACACAAGGACTTGCCTGTTGCATGTGCTTCCAGGGAGCAAATCCCACAGGAAACTACTCAGTCCTGGCACAAGCCATGTTCAGCTCCTGGGCCCTGAAGCAAACACCCTCCTGATCCTCCAAGATTCAGGTTTGGGCTCACAGCATCTCCCTGGGCTCTCCCACCACACCGGGGTCTGGCCCCTTGGTGACCCATGGAAGCCACGCAAGCAAGAGCGGAGGATTTTGGCCATGGCTACAGTATTTTCCCCCCCCAGTATTCAAAAATGGCTGCAAAACAGTAAAACCCATACACTTGAGAGAGGCAGATAAGGTCATCATCTGAGCAAAGCAGAGTAAACACTATAGTGCTGCCATGGCCAGGGTGGTAAAAAAAAAAAAAATAGAGTATGATTAATTCCAAGTCTCAAGAAGGCATGTATGAATTTGTTTTGTTTTGAAGAAAAAGAATAAATAGTAGCCTCGAGTCAGGATAATATTTATTCACATGCTTCACTTTGAAGTTCAGCCCCTGTTGACTTCACGTGGTGTGTGCACACGCTAAATCTCCTTGAGAAGAGAGCTTTCCGAAACCGCAGCCCTGAGCAAGGAAAGGAAGAAAGGAAACTATTCAAACCCAGGTATTAACGACGGAAAATAAGCCTCGGCACCAGAGGAATTATCACTGTCCCTCCAAAATACAATGGAGAATTTAAATGGTTTAATTATTGCACCTCCCCCAGATGGTGCAGACCTGTAGAGCAATTCTCTTAGGTTCAGGGAACTGAGTTTCACAGCAGGAAAAGCAAAACGAGAAGAACCACCCAGTTAATCTCCAAGATAAATCCCCATTCACATGGTTCCTGCCATAAAGAGGGATTTCTCTATACTGCCATTTCTCCCTGACATCATTTGGATGCATTTCCACACTTGCGTGAATACCTGGAGAGCTTTAGGCAGGGAAACGGGCAGGAGCAGAGACACATCGACAGGCAGAAACATGCTGGGGCTGGTGGCGATGCACCCACAGGCAGAGCAAAGCCTTGAAAAGCACCATTACGTCCAACATCCCCACGGGAAACGCCTTCCCAGCCCCATGTAGCAGGAGCTGCCTTATTGAGACATGAGCTTGTCTCCAAGACATTTCTGTTTTCTTAAGTAACTCTGGATATTTTCCTTCTTCATGCGTGTGCCTCGAGCAGAAACCACCAGCCCCGGGCTGGGCGATGGGGCGGCAGCTTTCTGCACCCAGCCTCAGCACGTGAACTCCAAATTTCAGGTCAGGCTCCAAACTGCACGGGGTGAAAAACCTTTATGCGCTTTGCAAATATTTCGGTGCAGGTTTGCTCAGCACACGCCAAGGAGCAGAAAAGTAAATAGCCCCGCTTTCTCCCAACCACAAGGCACCACGAGGGTCATGCTGCAAAGAGCTGTCGTTCGGCTCCTTCCTTTCCCCCCCAAAGCAGGGAATATTTTTTTTCCTAAATACTAAGTGTACCACAAGTAATCCCTGGTATCAAAATCTCTCTTCCACTTCACCTGCTGTATTGCCCAGAATGCAATACAGCATTTTTCCTTTTCCAGAAGGAAAGTTTCCCTCTACATATCTTGCATCTCTTATCTCTCTCCATGGGTCCTCTGACCGGCTCTACTAAACACGTGGGTAAACCAGTAAGCTAAATTACACCCTGGTACTCTTCCTTAATGAACGCTACAGGGTAATGTCTCTTATCTGACCTTTCTTTTAGCTGGGTCGCTCATATTTATAGTCATGCTTCATTTTTCCTTAAGTGTGCCGTTGTTATGGCATTTACTCCCTTATGTTTCAGAAGAGAATACGGTAAAAATGGATTTAATGGAGCTAGAAATAGAATAGAGCAAAACCACAAAAATCTAAAGATCTGCTTGTCCTTCAGACAGCTTACACAAACAGGAACTCGCTGCGACTCATTTTAATCGATTGCTACCTCTTCACAAGCCTTTCTGTGGCAAGCCAGAGCTGGAGAAATATCTCTGGGAGGAGCAAAGTGCCTGAAGTCAAATGTTTTTTGGCTGTTTTACACCCCTGCAACACCCGGTGCAAACAGAAGTGCCTGTGGCAGATCGTGGTGCGTGGAATTGCAACTTCACAGAACCCGACCGTTCCCGGGACCGGCACAGCAGAACTCTGCTTTCAAGAAGCTTTCTCCAGCAAGACCACCTGCCAGCCCAAGTGGCTGCACCTCCGATTATCTGCTTCCAGGGCTTTTGGCACTGCCCCTTCCCTGCCTTTCGGAGGTCCCTGCCACTGTGAAAACAAGAAGCCCAAAGCTGAGCATCCCTGGCCGCAGACCATCCATCCCTGGTGTCCCCAGCCAGTTTCTCCTTAGCCTAGTCCAGGGCAGGTTTTCTTTGCACTTTCCCTTGCTTTCCAAATTCTCCCTCTATCAGGGTTAAAACTGATTAGCTGACGAAACAGCACGATAAGGTGGTGAAAGTTCAGGCTCTGTTGCTCCTCTGAAGGATAACTGCTCTTCTGTGAGCCATTGACCAAGAGGAGGCACATTGGAAGAAGCCAGGGGGTGTGCCAAGCGTTCCCGCAAGGGGCAATTAAACCCTTTTATGGGCCAGAAAATGGCTGTAGAGGTGGGAGAGGCTGCCCACAGCCCTGGTGAACCCCAGCGCATCTGCAGAGAGGAGCTGAGCAGCACAGACCTCTGCCGAGTCCCCTGCCAAGGAGCACAGAATCATAGAATCACTACGGTTGGAAAAGTCCTCTAAGATCATTGAGTCCAACCATCAACTCAACCCCCCCATGCCCACCAAACCATGTCCCTAAGCCCCTCATCTACACGTCTTTTAAATGCCTTCAGGGATGGTGACTCAAGCCTGTTCCAAGGCCTGACCACTCTTTCAGTAAAGAAATAGAGGACTGGGCTGTCATCACATCACAGCTCTGTCCTCTCCACTGCCCAGCCTGGCCACTGGTCCCAGGCAGGGGCTGATGGCCACACCAACGGCAGTGCGGAGCCATTGGGATGATTTTTGGTTCCCCGCTGGTTCAGTTCCTCTGACAAAGTCAACTGGGATACAGCCAAGTGCCTCAGCAGCCCATAGTCTATCCTGCAGGGAAGATTCCTGGGAGGTTTTATGTTAAAGAAGGAGACTTCATGGTAGCCAAAACCACCAGCGCTTCAGGCCAGCCCAGTCCCCAGGTCCTTTGCTGAGGGGAGCACAACCCACAGGCAGCCCCGGGGAAAACCACCTCTCCAACCCATTCCTGCTCCCCTCTCCAGGACCTGCTGGTCCAGCTCCCAGGCTGCAAACGCAGGGGCGAGGGAAACCCAGACAGGAGCAACCTATAATTTCACAGCGCGAGTCTGCTGCATGGACCTACCACAAATGCTCTGGAATCAGGAGATGGTCCAAAGCTGCCCAGTCTCTTAACGTTATGAGTAAAACCTCCTCTTTAGCATTTTTCTTAAAGCCTCAGTCCTGGGAACCTTGCAATTACTTGCTAACTGAGCTTTCAGTTTTGTTTTTCAAGCTTTTAGCCCCTCGCAACTGCAGAAAAAGCCCGACCCATTACTCAAGTGCTCCCTACTCACTTAAAAAAAGGCCTCTAGAAACAACCCTATAGTGCTGTTGTTTTTAAGAGAATTAAGCCACTTTGAGAGCCCATAAGCCGTACATCCTGAATTCTCTGCAACATCAGCAGGTGACTGCAGAGGCACAAGAGCCTGCTGCAAGCCCATGCCCCCAGCCAGGGAGCAGAGGGTCCAGGCAGAGCCAGCGAGCCCCCTCCTCAAGGGACAGCTATCGTGAGAAAGCAAAGGACGTGACCACATGCAGGCAAAGAAGTACCACAAATATCCCCGTTCCAAGGGGTCTCAGAGCTCAAACTCCTTGAAATCCTCAGCCCCACAACCCTCCTGCAAGCCCTTCCCTGAGCTACCAGCTGAGCTCGAGCCTTGCGCCCGCAGCCATCCCTGGCTGTCCCAGTTTACCCCCAAAAAATTACAACTGGCAGCTCATCAGGAGAAACAGTCTTGTGAAAACACACACCAGCGGGACGCCGGCAGACAAGTGTTAACCCTTCATCCTCCCCCAAATCCCTCATTTTCTTCCCTTTTTCATCTCCCGTTGGCATTTATGATCTCCAACCAACATGATAACCAACGTGTCCCAGTTTGCCCGGGAAGGGTGGAGGAGAAGTTTTGATCCGAGGACGGGCTGAACGCGGCCGGCGCTAATGGTGAGACTGCAGCGAGGGGAAATTTCATCAATGCACAAATGGAATTTGCCAAGAGGCATTTTAAGAGTCAATTCTTCACACTCCAGTAATTAGAACAATATTATGAAAAAGGGCGAGGGGGAGGGCGGGCAGCGCACACACTGGGACTTGGCTGATGGAGGAAACGGGCTGAGCAAACAGAGTCAAGAGAGGCCTCAAGGCAAGAGTCCTTCTCATGGTTCCCTGCAGGTTGGATTTAAACCAAAAGTTCATCCGCTTCCCAACTGTAGATTTTTCTATGCATGCATGTTTTTAAATAAAATCTCCTATTTAGATCAAGTATGGGCTAACGACGCTGGCCCAACTTCCTTCTTTACCTCAAAAATACCACCAAGGTCAACGGAGGTTTTTTCCCTGCCAGGCCAAACCATTAAATTCAAGGTCCAGCTACAGACTCTCCTAGTGACTAATAAATCTCTGTGGGTGATCTAAAACATCATAAAAGTCTAATCCCATTGAGTAGTCAGTCCCAAAAATCAGATTCCCACAGAGCAGCTGTCATCTAGGTCTACAAAAATCAGAACACCCCAAACTGTTGCAATAGCTGAAAATGCTTAAAATGAGCTTCCCATCCATCATCTCCTATAATGGGATCAAACATCCCAGCTGAAAAGTGAAACAAAAACCCGAACAGACCTACATGCTGGTGGATCCATCTCTAACATCTCCCTGGTCACTGCAGCAGCCTCTCCAGGCAACTGGTGGACTCTATCTGCTGCTGCTCTCCAGCATCCACGTTGTGTGCCCATACGCAGAGCCCTCGCAGCCAGCTTCTCTGTATTATTTCCAGGAGCCAGAAAGTTTTTTGGTTTTGGGGTTTTTTTTAATTAATTTGCTGTGCAAATCTAGCTTGTGCAAAGACAGCCTCAGAGCAGAACCGACGTGTGGGGTTCAAGACAGACTGACGCTGTACAATGGTCATTCATATCTGCTGAAAGTGGGACTCAGCCAGTTCAATCCACATCTGCAACGAGCTGTGATCTCAGCTCTGCTTCTGGAGCACAGAGGTCCTTTTGATAAATCTCTATGTACAGGGACTCTAGCACTATTTCCGCATGAAAGAAATATATTCAATTTTTTTTTAATAATCTTTACAGTCCACTGGCTTGGAAGACCGAGTTTCTCTTTCCCATCAGAGAGCTGTTGCACCCCATCAGGCTCAGGTACATCGCTGGGAGAGCGGACAGCAATGCTCCGGAGCCCGCTGCCTCACCCCCGGCTCTCCAAGCACTTCTTTTAAATGAGTCCTCTGGCACCATCTTGGCTGCTTTGTCTTTTGCATGTGCCCAGAGGAGACCCAGGTGCCACAGAACCACCCCCGCTACCGCACCCAGCGCCTGCAGGCAAAATCCTCCCAGGACCCCCAGCTCTGTTAATTAGTGCACGCTCGTAGCACCAACACAGAAAGGTCTGTGTATGGGGGAAGGTCTTTGTAGAGTTTTCTCAAGGAAAAAAATAAACAAAGCTTTTCTTTGTCAAAGCTCCACTTTTGCATCGGTTCTCTCCAGATATATGAATATTTTAAGTTAGAAGCACAAAACTAAGAGAGAGAGAAGAGTACACCTGCACGAGAGCCATTACCCTGTGTATACGTGACATCCATTGCATCTTCAAGGACCGTACATGCAAAATTCTGTGCAACCGTCTCCCTACTTGTATCAGTAATTAACTGTCTTCAACAAGATGACTCACGGGCTATGGGATAGCAGCAGGTCAGGGCACAGGACTGCTGGGTCTGTCACTGCTCCACTGCCACCGTTCTGCAGGGCCTGGACAAACTGCTGCTTCGTGGACTGCACCTACACCACCTCTGCAGACAACACCGAATCCATACATTGTATAAGCTGTCCTCACTAGTCCATCGTATTCAGGCTTCAGCCTGCGGCAGAGCAACTGGACATCCCGCTGCAGCTTTGAGACCCTTCAAGTCAGATAGATGCTCCAGAGCTGCCCGAAGTCAGGGTGACCTTGGAGGTGGCAAATGGAAGAGGTAGAGAGCTGGAAATAAGCTCTCCCACGTGGCAGGAGGAGCGGAGAAGGTGCTTTTCATCAGTAGCTGGCATCAACATTAAGGCAAAAAGATGCAGCCTTGCCCTAGGATGAGGATGGGAAACACCACCATCCCAAGCCCCAGAAGAACACGCAAACTGCTGGCTCCGATTTGTGTGTTACTGCCAACCCATTTGCACATCGCTCCTTCTCCTGAAGTATTAACTACCTTTTTCAAAACTTCAGTAACAGGCTGTGAAATCCCCACCATCTGTTAGCCAGGGAGAAATCTCCACCATAGCTAAATCAGCCTCTCCCACACAAGCCTTACTCATTAGTAGGAATGACTGCAAACATTTACCAACTCCACGCTGGCTCAAAAATTCCTAAAATTACTGACAACAGGCCTGGAATAGGAAACCTTGACAAACGCAACTAAGTGCAGTATGTCCACATCATTAGCTTTACCCAGGGTGCATTAAGGCTGCTTTCTTGCTACCATGATTATGCTTTAATACGTAATTAGTAGGAAGAGAATGATGTCGAAGAGGAGAATGTCTCACTTACATGCACACCATTAAGACGGAGAGCATAAATGAACTAGCTGCAGCATCACCATCTGAGGCTCATTAACTGGAGCAGCAAGGCACCGAGGGCGAGCCAGCGTTGCAGTCCCAAAAGCAACACCCCATCTCCTCTCCTCTGCCAGGTTTTGAGCCAGGCAAGGAAAAGTCTGCACGAGCTAGAAAATACAAAGGTATCTTTCCCCAAGAGAAACGTTCGTGCTTTTCCAAAGGGAAATTGATACTTAAGGTAATTACATAGCCCTTATAGATGGTTCTTGGATGTCTTGGTCATCCTGGCCTCACCTGTGATGTTTAGAGAAAAATCTATTCAAAGCAAATTGTTTTAAAACCTATTCAAAGCAAATTGGTCCCTACCAGCAGTGCGCTGCAGTCCAGCCCTCTGATCCCGTGTTATTGCCCAGCTCCCCGCCTGCTGCCCCCAGCGCAGCCCCTGCACCCAGGGGAGCTCCCTGCACCTCTGGGATATTTCTCACCAGGTTTTCCAGCCCTTTCCCTCCCTCGCGTGGAGGGAAACACCCAGCCCACAGCAGGCAGGTGGGAGGAATCCCGAGTGTACAGGGAATTTTTGAAGAAACATTTCATTCCTAAAGGAAAAGAAAAAAAAAAAAACCCACCCTGTCTGGAAGCCCTCCAAGAACAAACAAGCAGCCCTTTCTGACAGCCAGTGGAACAAAACCGTCTGAGATGCTGCTTTTTCCCCCCGCTCTTTAACTTTCCCCATGAAGAAGCGTGGGAGGGAGACGAGAAGCCTCCCCATCGTCCCCAGGTATCCCTGGTTTCTAGAGCTGTCCCTGCAGTGGACAGGACAGCGGTCACAGCCTCCGCAACCTGAAGTCTTTCCAAACATGGGAGACTCAGAAGAGACCGAGACTGGGTGGGAGACGGGGGGTGCACACAGCAAACCTCACCGAAACCACCCTCTGCTGAGATGCGGAGGTTGCAACACCCTTTTTTGTGCACTGTTTATTTGCTGTGAAACATTAACATTTCTCTTCCAATAGGTGACTGTCCAAACGCAAAGCACCGACCTTGCAGGAGCACGGCAGGTCCCAGGCTCGCCGACCAAAGTCTCCCTCCCAATACCCCAGTCCTGGCCCCTCTCCTGGGACGCGCTGGAGAAGGAGCACGGGGCACCCAGGATCCTTTCGGCATCGGGATGGTTGCGTCCAGCTGCGATATTTCAACGTCCTAACTTGTACCAACTCTCCTCTGCCCCAAGAAGAATCACAATTTCCTACGGAAGCTTTCCCCCCCCGCTCCGTTTTTCTTTCTTTTTCTTTCTGGTTCATGGGGAAGATGCTGTGCAGAATGACCCCGAGTACTAGAGTTTGTGGAGTTTGGTCATGCCAGTATTTTCAGGCTGATAGTTGCACTTTTTGCCCGATTTGCTAAACCACGGTTACACCCACATGTTAATCTGTTTCAAGAAATGTTAATTATTATTTGTAACCAAGGCGTTTGGCCTTTGGATGGTATCATTATCAGACACTGCAGTTCCAAGAGGCTGAGAAATCTGCAGAAGATTTTAATGAAGAAATACAAGAGCTCATTATAAAATAAAAATTTCCTTTTTTTCCAAGATTCCCTTAAGTGATATTACCTGGGATGTATTTCCCAAAGCACACTGAACAGTTAAGCTCAAGTGATGGCAGCTGCACTAATTGAGCACCAAGACATACAAAGACTGACTTTGCCTGTTGACATCTTTCAGTCACAATGATGCTCACTGTATCATTAAGTCTCAAACGCCTGATGACATAATAAAAGAAAAACATCTTGAGGGGTTCAAATGAAACCAGGCATTTTTCAAACAATATGCAAAAACTGTTGGGTCACCCAAAAGAGCCTGGCTTCTTCCCCCTCCCCTTTTTGGAGACACGGACTGGTAAATGTTTTGCCACTCACAGATTTTTCAAGGGAAAAAAACCAAACCTTTTTCTCCCCAGTCTTGTCTGAAATTACCACAAGGAGAGCTCAGACAAATCAAGAAGGTAAAGGAAAATCAATTTCATACACATTAAGGACATGCATTTATCCATGTCCTGATCAATACCTCGGATTCCTTGCACGTTAAAACACTTCCATTGCTATTTAAGGTCCAACAGCAGAATTCTCCCATCCAGACTATGGGAGTTACGAAAGATCCTGCCCATACTTGTTTGATCTGAAACATAATACCCCTTAACGTGACCCCTTGGAAAAATACTGGGGAAAGCAGCCAAGAAGGGGGGGGGGAGGGAGGAAAGGCAAAGCTTTGCAGAATGAACATTTCTGGCTCTTTCAGTTCCACTGAGAAGCTGCACATCTATAAACAAACCAGATTTCTAAGTAGGGGAGAGAGAAGGGGAAAAAGCAGAGAGAATGTGCCACAGCACAGCTAAAAGCTTCTGCTGCAGCGAATGCCAAAGGGCACCAGCGCTGGTGCCCAGCCCCTGCCCTTCTCCAGCCCTGGGACATGGCGTTTTCATCTGCTCTGGTCGGACACTGGGCTCCCCAGCCCACGGACGGCGCAAGCCTCACAATCCCACGTGCCAAAGACCTTNGGTTGACGGTTGGACTCGATGACCTTAGAGGTCTTTTCCAACCTTAGTGATTCTATGATTCTCCCTGGGAAAGGCTCCCGGCTACGGCAGCTTGGCGAAAGGCTCAAGGGGTGCCCTGCCGACACCGAGCCGAACCTTGCTCTGGGCCAAGAAACCGGAGGAGCGGGTCTGATGCTGCAAAGCATTTCTTGGTGGAGAACCCAGCCCCGATAAGCAGAGACCTTGGGTGAATGCGGGTGTCTGCTTTCAGCCACGCAACATCTCACCAGCCCTAATCCTGAGCAGAAAAAGCCGGCTGCAAGCAGAGACTCTCCTCCCGCCGCACCGGTGGGAGCCCAGCCCGCCCCTCTCGTTTCGGCCGGCGAGACAGGAGGTGACACCAGGGCCACAGCTCAGCGGTTCAGCTTCCAGCTACCCTGCTGGTGTTTCAGAGCGGCTTGCTGTCGGGTGTAATGAAAGACTAACCGCATTTTATCAGCAACTTGTTGCCTACGCATGATTTAAGGCTGTGGTGCTGTTACCGGCCCCCTGAAGACCACAAAATACACCAGCGTGGCCCTTCCCACGTTAGCTGCGACAGGCAGCTAGGAAGAGTCACAGTCCACCAAGATATTTCAGGGCAATAGCTATAGCAGAGCAGGGAGAAATTTCCAGGATTTTGGAGCCTAAAAATGTACGTTACTAGAGGTGTGGCAGCACCTACCACATCCCTCAGGGTTAACGCTGCCGGGTGAGAGCCCTGCACGTGGCACGGTGCTACGCGGCGGAAAGCGCTGTCCGGTACACGCTTGACTGGCTGCAGAAATCTGCAATTCATTTGCCCCGTGTTTTAAGGAAGTTCAGCGTCAGGGTTTCCTGTACATACTTTTAGCATTCTGGCTGAAAACATCTGCTGGACACACTGCACCTGCAAAGACAAGACCCCCATGAACCGCAGCTGATGTCCTCACGGTGCCCGGGGCAGGAGGATGGTCCCTGCATCACCCCACGTCCGACAGCATCACCCGAGACCAGCCTGCACCACGGGAGGGTCACGGACAATGCAGAGCTTGGTACGTATGGAGGATGAGACAAGCAGCCCCCAAGCCCGAATGAACCCTCAAGCTTGCAAAAGGGGAAAACAAAAAAAGCACACACCCAACCCGTGCTGTTCCAGCCTGCTTTTGCCATTTGTAGCATTCATCCCAATATCCAAGTCTCCAGTACAATTCCAGCAAGGCCATTTAAAACACGGGTGGGCCAAACACTGGCTGACCTAACGCCAGCTGAGCAACACGCCAGCCAGCACGGGATGGACCAAACATCACCCGCAGCTCCTGCAAGGAACAGGGGAGTTAATCATCAACTAGCAGGTGATGAGGTCCCTGCACAGGCAGGGCTGCCTTCCCCCGTGCTCTCGTACCCTTCCCAGAGCTCAGGTTTCTCCCTCGGGCAAGGGCTGCAGCACCCAAGGGCTCTGAGCAAAACCCTGCGGGCAGCATCGAAGCTCCACATGATTTTTCAGCTTGTTGGCAAAGCGCTTCGGTCACTCCTGGAAAGTACAGCACTGGTCCATAAAGCACAATATCGCCCTGCAGAAGCAACCTCAGAGGAGCTGTGCTGCTCTGCTCAGGCACGTGGAGGGCAGAGCTTGGGAGCGCGTGGGCTCAGGGCGTACCCACAGCTCCTTTTCCAGTGGGGACAATGTCACGGCAAGTGCCAGGCAGGCAAGGGGTTAAGCAGGTTCCTGGTTTCTTGCATGCAATCGCACATACACACATCTCTTTGCAGGCCAGTTACTCTACTGCTGTCTCAGGAATTTAAAAAAAAAAGTATGTATTCACGCCCTTCTTTTGGAGAATTCTTCTCACTTCCCACCCCACCCGCTGCACACGCACAATGTGAGTTACACAGCAATTAAGAGACTTTTTCATCTGCAATAGGCTCCCTTTCTTGACACACATCCAACCACCACGTCACAACCATCTGAATAACTGGCACAGAGGAACACAACACGGGAAGGTCTGTCGGGCTGCCCGGTCCTCCGGGGATTTGTAAATAACCGGGAGGCGAGGCACAGCCGCCAGCCCCGGCACTGCGGAGCCGTGGATGGGATGCCGTGCTCGCTGCCTGCAGCACCGGCAGCTCCCCTCCGCTCCCGGCCGCTATCACTTCATGCACTCAGTGGTGTATCCAGAAAAATGCACCGCTTTTAATTTGTCCTTGGCTACAAGAGTGCAGGGAAAAAAAACCCCAAAAAGTCAAGAATGGGAGAAGGAGAGCTGCTCCCACTGCCAGCAGGTCAGCTGCGGGAGGGCAGGCGTTGGGCTTGCTTTGTTACAGCACCAAAACGCAGCCGTTTATCTGAAAGCCTTGCAATTTTCCACCTACCTATATTATTTCATACAAGTATCCCTCTTTCTCCGCTTTATATGCCCAAACTGTGTTAAAAAGGCACCCTTGAAATACTGCTGCAGGGATATTGACTTGTACGTGAGGTTAGAGATGATGGAGGGAGGGGAACTCTCAGCAGAGAAACAGAAACACAAACCACCAACTCTCAGTTATTAATCCCTTAAAATAATTCTGACAACGCTCCCCACCCTCCTACCTGAAACCAAGCAGAAAACTCAGTTTTCTGACTCTCTGGCAAGAGGGTGGGGGGGTGTCAGAGAGGGACGATGGCTGACGAGCCCCTTCGCAGCTCTCCCAGCACCCCAGTCCCGATGGCTGGTGAGGTGGGACCTCTCGCTTTGCAGATCCTCCAACCACAGGGTGCTGGTGATGAAACTGGGGACAAACCTGCAACAGCATCCAGTGACCCCAGCCCGGATCCCCCCAGGGCTTCTCCAAGAGTGGCTCATCGGTAAAGGGGATGTCTTTACACCAAAAATTATTCTGAAGCTGCAAATGCTTTATAGAGGGCACCCACCACTGCCACTCTGACAGCACCAGCACATCCCTGCTTCGGCAGCTCCCCGTCCTCTCCCACCGGCTCTTGCTGCAGCGCTGGCGCGTGTCGTGCTCGGGGCCTCCCTCCCCACGCACGTCTCCTCCCCGGCACTTCAGACACGCAAGACCAGCCATGTACAAGTCCCCCGTCAGCCCCCCACGCGTGCCAGTGAACCTTGGTGGATTCAATTAATTGAGAGGGAGGATTGATCCAGAGCCCCCTCCCCTGAGCCCCGCTTGAGCCGTGAGGTTGGTGCAGGTCTCGCCAACCTGCGGACCAGAACCAGCAGAGGGAAAAACACTACTTCAATCTCAGTACCAATATCTCCTCATTTTTCAGCTGACCTGTGAGCCGCTTCCCTTTTTCATTTTTAGAACGGCATCATTTTTTATCTGTGGGTCAGGGTAGGAAAGACCCCGACCTTGCAAAAAAAGCTTTTTTCAAACAGTGCAGGAACTTCAAAAGAAAGTCAGGACAATTAAATACACATCAGGAGAGCAGAGAGGAGTGGGAGGCTAATAAATGGCACGGTCCACAGGTTTATGAATATTTGAACTACATTTCTCAAAAAAAAAAGTACATTACTGCAAGTTATTGAAAATGAGTAACTCCCTTTAATGAACCTTGCTACCATCATGGTAATAGAGTGATAAAGAGTTTAATCCATATTTATGTACATTTTATCTCATTATAGCTGGTGCCAATAAATTAGCAAGCCCAATAAGAGTTACATCTTACACCATCACTGCTATTAAATGTACAAGAATACCGTGCAACAGCACACCGTACATGAGCACTAGCTTTTTATTTTATTTCTTTTTTAGGAGCCAGCCTGTACTAGCAAAGACTCCACAGCACCCCTGCAGAGGACCCCAGTGCTCCCTCCTGCAAGATCAGACCCTAATTAGGGACGAGGCAATATTAAGAGGGGTTTTCTTCCTCGGAGCGCTGCAGGCTGCGCTGCTTCTGCATCCTGCAGCAGAGACACAGCCACGGAGAAACACTTCTGCAAAATGCACCAGTGGTTACGGATAGCTTTTGAGCCATTTTAAAGGGATAAGATTTAAAAAAATAAAAATAAAAACATTAAGAGCCAATTTGTAGAAAACAATATAACAATATATTTTTTTAAAGTATCTTAAAGGGGCACAGCTGGAAATACAGGCGGTCAGGATCTCAGGTCACTTTTGGAAACCTCTGTCATGAAACACAGCGTGTCCCTTGTCACAGCGGGATTGCTTAACAACTGGACATCGGGGAAAAAAACTGGCTGTGAGCAATTTAAACTGGCCTTTCGACTCCCTTGGGTAACTGGGAAACACTGCAACCAAGATTACAAGAAACATGACGCATCTATTTGGCAAAAGCCTGTATTTGCCAATTACCCGACATCCCACGAAGGCAGAGATGGAGCCTTTCAGCTCCACAGGGATTGCAGCCGGAGAAGCCCACATGGTTCACGATCCCATTTCACCAGCTGTTATCCCGATGACAGTAAGGAAGCAGGAACTTCCCAAGCTTAACACTTAAAGGAGGAAAACCAGGGATAAAACCCCACGTTCCTGGACTCCGGCAGCCCCCGACCACACTTGCTCCTTTGGAGGAGGCTCCATCGATCCTTCGGCAGCTCCTCCTTGCCAAAGCCCTGGCTCAGAAGCCAAAGGGAGCTACGGAAACCTCTCTCAGAACAACAGCTGGCCAAGGCGAGACTGAGGGATCTGATTTTTCTTCCACTTTGAAAGCACTAGTGTTTTCCTTACGCCAAGAAACCCTGCAGATTCCAAAGGACAAGCCCTTTACGTAGAGGTCAGCACCACATAAACGCAAGCCCCTGCCTTTCGACTCGGTAATTACACCGCAGCAAACCCAAACGCTATTAGTAATTGCTGTCTCACTGGCCTTCGGGTTTGGAGGAGAGAAATAACTACTTAACTGGCATCCAGAAAGGAAACACCCAACACCACCCCACCAAGGCTTCTATGTAATTAAACGGTCGACGGTGACTGTGCTCCGTTCAGAAAAGTCTCCTACACGGCGTAAATGTCTTATAACCAAAAAACGCTCTTGATCTAAGTCATGAATAGCTCCAGGAAGAATTTTTTGTGTGTGAAGTCTGTGTTTGGCCAGCGGGAACGTGAATTAGAGACTCCTTTTGCTCTCGCTGTGACTCAAAACGGAAAGGCGCTTTGGTCAACAGCAGATTTTTCCCTGTTTATTTGCTTTGCCACTGTTGAACAGAGATCTGAGGATAATGTGGGAATGAAAGGTGGCAAAGACAATGGGGATGTTTTGACAGGCTTCCAGAGGGATTGAGGGTGGTGCAGACCTGAACAGCTGATACCCCCACCAAACTGATAAAAAACTGCTTTGGGAAAAAAAAAAACAGCAAGGTTTTTGTATAGAGAATCTCTGCCTCCCAACTCTTACAAGGTTGTATATAACGTTGTTAGAAGATTATGATATGCATGAAAATAAGCAAGATCCAGGCAATTTCCCAGAAGTTTGTGACAAGTTTCTCTTCCAAAGTCTCCTAAAAAACTAAATTGTCATGGAGTAAGACGGAATGGCAAATCATCTCCACTTCCCAAGTCACAAACCTGAATGTCCCCCAAAAAGTGAACAGGAGGAGAAGGGAATAGCTGTTCCCTAACCAGAGCAAAAAGGAAACCAAACTGTGTTCAGCCAACATGTTCCAGCAGTGTTTAAACACCAGGCTCTATTAACAGGCGTCTTAGGCAGTCTGAAACAGCACAAAGCAAGAGACAATAAAGCAGCATTTTAATTAGCAGTGGTTCTTTCCCCAGCCCAAAAGGTTCCTTCTGTGCATTCATAGTCCCAGAACAACAAAAGCCGCCTTGTATTTCATAAATCAAAAAACTCATAAAACAAGCCCCTGCAATTGCACATTCCAGATAATGGTCCAGAAATAAATTAGGCAATAAATATCAAATAATATATCCCCATCAGCAGTAAAAATCTACTTTTTGGATAATCAGAAGAGAAGATGCCTTCCAGCAGCTTACGCTTAGTACTTCGAAATAGGTAAAACAATAGAGAGCTTTAATAAATCTTTTAACACCTTTTCACTGAAGAATATAGCAATTGTCCTGCGTAATAGCTTCCCTGAGCCCAGTATCCATCAGAGTAACAGCACAGCCCTGATGCTGTTCGTGTCAAAAGGGTATCAGAACAACAGCCGCTTGTCAAAACCATGTAGGATTTTCCTCCCTCGCAGCCGGGTCTCGTTCAGCACTCGGTGTCACCCATCAATTACAGCAACACACAAAAACGCGCTCTCTCCTCTCCCATCTAGGTGACACGTGGCACAAACCCAGCCAGCACCTAGGAACCGCCGGGAGAAAAAACCTCCACACACAGTTTTTAGAAACACTCAGGGGACTAATTTCACCCTGGCATGAAGCTTCCTGCCCCCCCCCCCCCCCCCCCCCCCCCGGAAACTCACTGGCCACATTACAAAACCGATGGCCGTTTTGGTAAAGCTATTTTGCTCGCAGCCGTGCAGAGAGGCAGCAGCTGGGGAAGGACCGTGCGAGGTCTGCACCCCGCGCAGGCTCTGCACCCACACCGGGGCAAAACCAGAAGCGCTTGTGGACGAAGGGTCCTTGCCGCAGGGTTGGTCCAAACCTGGGTCCGGGCTGGTAATGATTTGTGACGCTGCTATAGGGAAACGAGCTGCTGGGGTTGCGGGGTTCAATCCCCCAGGCTGGTTTATGCAGGGCAGGGATGATGCTTAACACTGGTTTGAACGTGCTGTGCTTAGGGGAGCTCACGGGCAAGGAGATGCTGCGGCTTTGTCCCAGTCACCCAGCGAGGCAGCTGGAACTGGAAGAGGTCCTGACCCCAGTGCAGCACCCAGTCCCCAGGGCTACAGCCTCTTCCAGCTGCTCTTATGAACACATAGATACAATATTGTGATTCCTCCCAGAAAAGACATTTTACATGTACTTTAGAGATTGATCCCAGAGGCTTCGTACTCTAAAGCAGAACGCTTGAAGGCTTGATCTCCCTTCACTAAGGACACAGCAGAACCAACCCCGAGAGATGCTGGCTACCACCAGCACAGGGGAACACATGCCCAGTGCCTGGGTTGAGGGTGCAGAAGCTGCTCAGGAAACCAGAAAGCCGTTGTATTTTCACCCAAAACCTGTAGCACCAGTCCGGAGAACCCCCCTGGTGCCAGCAGTGCCAGAACCATCACTTCCCAACAGCTCAGGAGCAATTCTTACCTTTCCAAAATCCCGTACATCAAAGAGGTCAAAGGGATCAAACAGATCGCTGTTTCTTAACCCAAATTTGTCGTGACACACTTTTAGGAAGGTTCGGATGTTCTTCAAACAGAGGAACTGGGGGAAACAAAAAAGAAAGGGAGGGGAAAAATGAGCAAGGCAGGCACAAATTTTAACTGAGATTTACTGAGTTAAAATTCACATGTGAGAAGTTAACAGGAACTCAGAAGCTTTCACTGAAAAGCCAGGCATTAGCTTATTTGTTGTTACTGAGGATGTCAGGCTCCTGGTGCCCTGTGAGGGCTCCTGTGTTCTCAGCTGCGCACCAGAAACAAACGCCCTTTTGAAAAACAAGTTTCACATAAGGTAACATTGCAGAAGGGCTGGAAAACTTAAGCCAGGACGTTTCCCTTTCAAGGTCGAAGCCAAATATAAGTTGCAGCTGATGTTCTACAGAAGCCCAGTGTTGAACTTTTAACCATTTCCAGCATGATCCCATTTGGTTCCCTACAGAAGGGACACACATTACATCGCTTATTGTACGTATTGCTGTACATCCGTACATGTGCACGGATACAGGCATCCCCAAAAAAACATTGAAAAAAGTGGTTTTTTTTTTTTGCTTTGGGGCCTAAAGCAATTGACAACTTATTCAAGTCACATTTGCTGCCTTATCCTCGCACCTCCCAGACGCTGCGGGCATTGCAAACGCGAACAGACCCATGAAACATCAGCTGGCCACGTACAGCCCGTTTCCCGCGGGCAGCTGCCAGTCCTGAGGCTCATCCACGGGAGCTGCTGCTCCTGACCCAGCTCAGATCCCGTTCCCAAGACCAGGGCAATCCCTGGGACCGTTTCCACAAAGCTGGGCTCATCTTTAAGCTTAGCCCATTTGAAGGGGCAGAAATCTCACCCCCCTGGGGACCATCCTCGGTTATTCAGATAGCTCAACTGGCAGAGCAACATGATGGTTCTCTTTCCAGAAAATCCTGTCTTTATAGCAATAATTGGTTTGCAAACAAAATCGGGGATTTTGAAGTCTGAGGACTCCCGACCGTCTTGCTCCAACAGTGATGCCTGGCAGCACAGGGAGAAGAATAAAAATCTGCTTCATTTTTGCAGCTGCATCACCTACGTCCTTCATCAGGATGGACTGACTCTGCCGAGCAAGCCAATTAATTTCACTTCTTTCTGCATCCTCATGCTATTCTACAAAATACCTTCAATTTATTGCTGTATTTTTAAACAGCTCTTCTTTTTTTCAGCAAATTCCTCACAAATACTTATAATTTAACACATTTGTTACGTAAATCAACCCGTTAAAGGAGTGAATCATCCCCATGTGGTGAACAGGCACGGGATGCAAACTGCCTTTGGGTGGGTTTGCACGGCATCGGTCAGCGTGGTTTTATCACGTGGCACTATCTCTGCTCCCCAAGTTGCCATCAAACCAACACCATGCAAAAACCCAGCTTGCAAACTTCACCGAGAGTTCAAAGCAAGATAAAATAGCTTAATTTTCTTTTAATTAAGAGAATCAAAGCAGAGTCTTTGGCGCCATCGCATCTCCACAGACACGACTGTGATGCAGCTTGTCGTTATTGGGATTATACGTGAGGTTTGTGGCGATGGATTAGCAAGACCACCTCATTAACAACAGGCTGATTCACCTACACAAAGAAAGAAATAAGCTTTTACCCTTCTCCCCCACGCCAGCCCCCTCTACGCGGAGCCGCTGAGCGACAGCAGAGCTGCCCCAGCACAGGACATTCCCATCACATCAGAGCCTTCTCATTAGACAAGCAAGTGCCGGAGGCAGAAATTGAAAACAATTCTGTTTTTCTAGGGCATTCCTCTACCTCACATAAACACTGCAGTAAATATAATCCGTCTAGACTGAGAGGTTTTTTTGGAATTGCTTTACAACCTCTCTCGCGGATACGGGTTATTTCATAACTTTATCTTCTGGGTCTCTGCAAAAATTTACACTCTGGGCAAACCGGCTGCTTGCGGCAGGGATGTATTTTCTGTTGCAGTGCAGTCTCATTGATTTCAAGTTTCTAGCACGTGTTTATTTTAAATCCTTTTAAGCCTCCAGTTTTGAAAGTTAATGACACAGGTTATAGCCATAATTACACCCAGCACGAAGCAGGATTCCTCCGCAGAACTGTCCCGCCTTTCTGCGGCGTTCGCTCCCCACCTCCTGCTCGTCCCGAGGCTGGGGCAGCAACAAAGGCTGAAGCGCTCAGGAAAGATGGACTTTCATAGCACCCACGTTCAGCCAAGCGAGAGAGACCCGGCTGGTGTGAAAACCTGAACCCTCTGCACGATGCCTTCGTGGTTCAAATTCCCGAAAAGCTCAGAAACAAGGTACTGTGATCTTTGAAGGATCGCAGAGAGATCACACATCCAAGCAAACCAATGCCTCGTCCTGACAGTGTTTCTAACGGTGAGCGAGCCCCGGCTCCACCATGGGTTTAGATCGGGCTGAGCTACCCCCATCTCAGCTTGGCCCCGGTGAGAAAGGACCAACCATCAGTTCAACACCAGCTGCATCCAACCGTCTTTGCTCATCCAATTCAAACCTGGCAGCCATCTCGCCACCCGCTGCCAAACGGGCACAGGACGCCCGCGGCAGTGCCACTGCCCTTCCCGCAGCTCCAGGCGACGGCTGCAAGACCCACCACGCAGCCAGCCGGTCGCTGAGCGCAGGCGGACGACAAGCATCAAGGAAGAATCCGATAATCTATTTAAAGAGTTGTTGAAAAGGCCTGATGGAAAACATAATAAACCAAGGCAGCAGCACCACGGTCCTGCTCCATCAGCGAGGAGTTGGCAGCAGAGCGAGGCCACCAACGTCACCCACAAGTAAAGCCACCGCTTGGGATGACAACTGTAGGTAGGTTTTAGCCCCGCTCCTCAGGCAGAAGAAGTCAGGGTGGGTACAACCTACGTGTGGGTGCTTAGCGGCATAATTTGCTCCTGCACCATTTCTCTCTCACCAATCTGCAAAATATCTTCTCGCGCTTCTGCTCAGGGGCATTTCGAGGCTGGTTTGCTGTTGATGGAAGATCCTGAATTGTTGGCTTGATAGTGTTACTCAATGGCCACGTGTTAAAATTAGCTACAATTGAATACGAGCTGTGCTGAGGCCATTTTATCTACCAGTCAATCACACCTTTGGACGAGTAAACACTCTGCAGGAGAAGGAGAGAGAGAGAAATCAATGTTCTCCATGGGGCTCATTCACCACCTGCCAGGTGCACAATCAATGCTGTCATTTATACGCTTCAAGCAAGACCAGAGCTGAAGCAGGGTCTGGCGATCTCCTTTGGTGCAAGGGCGAGCGGGTGCCCACGCACTGCACATCCCGAGTCCTGCCATCACCCTCCTCCACACCCAAAACAACCTCGGTGCCCACCAGCCGTCGCTTCTGGGCATAGACACCACCAGCAACCAGGATGCTCCGTTCTGGAAAGAGATCCCAGAGACCATGCCATCTTCCGCAGATACCAGCATCTTGCACCGTACCACTGTCCTGGCTCCGAAAGCAGCCATGCCGTGAATCCTCGGCACGGGGAGAGCTCCCCGGGCACTGCAAAGCGCATCCAAGGCACTTTGGAGAGGGATGCTATTAAAGCCAGAGCAAAAAGGCAACGGGGGCAGGGATGGGACTCTACCACAGGGAGCAAGAAACTCATCTGGTGAAATAAAATACCTCGAAGCCTGCCAATAGACAAGAAAAGTCAGGGGCCAGCTCTGACCCGATCCTCTGAGGGTTGTAAGAGCCATTGCTACAGAGAGGCAGCGGCGACAGCCCGGCTCCTGCCGTCGGCACAGCAGAAGGGCCGCACCACCTGCGCTCACCAAGTTTTGGAACAGCTTTGCTTATTTTTAAATACTCTGCAACGCCGTAAAGTGACTAAACTGCTCTCAGGCACCGTCCGTCCTGCCCCAGCCCGGCAGAAACCGGCTTTGCAAAGCAGCGGGGGGCAGCTGCACGGTGCCCTCCCCAGGCAGCACCACGGCACCCAGCGCCTGGGACACGCTGCAAACTCCCCAGTAGCTTCTGGGACGTTCTGTTTTTAAAAAGGGTTTTCATGATATTATTTGTTTTATTGAATTCAGGAAGTTTAGAGACTGCTTGGACGATCGCTGCGCGTATGAAGGGCATCGCTGCCAAGTTTTCAATGCAAGTCGGAAACTTGTCCTGCAAACTTATAAAGGCGCTGGAGAAGCCTTCAGAGGAGATGAAGAAAGGGACAACTTGGTACTTGGGATAACCCCAACTTGGGCACTTGCGATAACTCCGCTTTGCACGGGGACACCGGGACGTGCCCAGCCACCCCAAAGCTCTGCTCCCGCACCCCGGGGCGGGAAGGGCAGGTCGGATGTTTCTGCAGTTGGAAACTACAGCTCCGGGGAGGGAGGGGAGCCCGCAGGAGGGTGCACAGCAGCTCAGCACCTCGCTCCTCCTCGTGCCCCCGTTTTAGTTACCACCGCCCCTCCCTGCGGTCCCCGTATGACTGGGCGCCCGCGGCACCTGCGCTGACTAGACAGCGGCCATTTCCGATGCAAATTTGTCAGAAAAGATCCGGCTACTCGAGCACGTTCGGGTTAGGTTGGAAACCATCCCCCAGCCTCGGCAGAGGTGAGGGCAGGCTGGAGAGCCGCGGGCGTTCCTGCACCCGGCAGAGCTGCTCTGCTAAGGGGAGATGGCAGAGAGGCAGAGAAAAAGCTGGCGAATGCAGCAGCATTTGCTCAACAACCTGCCCAAGGTGGGATCTAGTTTAGTGGGCATGGGGGTGTTGAGTTGACGGACTCAATGATCTTAGAGGTCTTTTCCAACCTTAGTGATTCTATGATTCTATGGAGGACGTTCATGTCACCATCGGAGCAGTCCCCGGTCCCTGCATTTGGGATGGCAGAAGGGAGGGAGGTGCAAGGCTTGGGAGTCTCCAAGAGACATTTAATAACGTGATCAGATGTAGGTAAAGGAAAGAAACAGAGTAGATGATTTTGTCTGGCAGGGCAGGACCATGCAACAGCTCACAGCTTTTTGGAAAGGGCCTTTTGGAGAGGCAGCGACTGCCGGCGGCTGGGGTTAGTGCTCCGGGGAGGAGCGGGGCCGCGCACAATAGCCCGGGGCGGCTGGGCAGACAGCCACGGGCTGAACCGCGGCCAAAGCCGTGGGCTTGAAATGGGTCCTGCAGCATGCAAGGAATGCTGCAGCTTCACTGTTTGAGATAACCCATTGACGAATGACGAAAGTAACTTTCTTTAGCACTTCCTGACCGTGATGTCAGATTTCCTCTTATCTCGCTGCCGGCACGGCTCGAAAGCGCCAGGCGAAAAGTTAAGTCCCCGAGAGGGAGCTGTGAGCATCTGCTTATCACAGCCTTCACCAACGGGGAAGGGAGGGTCTCTCATTGAGAAAACACATTTGCAACGATCAATGGGGAAACGGGTATCCTGTGGCACAAAGCCGAAGGATGCATCTGCGAGTCATGTTGAGTTCCCTGCGCTACTCTGACACTGCAAAGGGGCATCGAAACTCCCTTTGCTTGTTCCAACATCAAAAGCAGAGAGAAAGTCCAAGAGCATCCAAGTAGCCAGCAGGAACCGCAGGGCTGCAGCCAACATAACTCTGCAAATCATGGCCTTTATCTAATCTCTCCAAATGGCTCTGCCCACTCTAGCTCACCTCCACATCAAGGTGTTACCGGGAGAGCTTCGGGAGCAGTAATAAGAGTCAAAAGCACAAGTGGAGCTTGTCTCGCCCTCCACAAGCAGCACAAAATTTCCGTGGCTTTGCTCCTTCTCATGCTTTGCCCCATTGTCTCTGGTAGAAAGGAGCAGCTGCAGAAACCATGCAAAACTTCTCTGCAGAAAATTTCCCTTCCCATTCACATTTGGATTCAAGTCGCAGCTCATCAATTACTTTAGATGGACAGATTAAATTTCGGGTTGTTGGACAGGAGATTTATCTATTGAGAAGTAGAGAATGAAATTATTTCTCAAACAATTTAGTGCTATTATTTCCCCCCCATTTCAAAGACATTCCTATCGCAGAGTCCTCACAGGCTGGGCAAATTCCACTTAGCAAGACTGATTAATGAACCTGAAGCGCTGATGATGAGCACTGACCTCCTCACACAGCTTCTCCTTCTCCTCACATCCACCCACAAGCAAGGATTAACCCTAGGAGAGTACCCAAGGGAAAGCAACCATTTACTTTAGCAAACACCCATAGCTCATCACTGGAAGGACCGGGGAAAAGCAAACCTGCAGCGAGAAAAGGTCCTTCCCAGTGAGAAGCATCAGCCAGAGCTCAGAGGGGCTGCAAACCTCCCGCACAAGCTCGCCCGGAGCTCCCACCTTGCCCAGCAGAAGCAGAACTGGGAGCCAGGCAGCACGGCCGGCAGGCTGCCCAGCAGCCAGCCCAGCACCGCAGCACGCCGGGGCAGGCTGCGAGCCCCGCTCTGGTTCCTGCTCGTCCTCACGCCTTTCCTCATCATCGCTCTCGCACGGGTCAAGCAGATAAAGAGCTCCCAGTTACCTTACAGGAACTTCCCATCGCGATGTATGGGCTCTCAAAGGGAAGAGATAACAATAACAATATTAAGCTCATGAACCGGAAGCCAGAATATACATAAAATTGTAAAAACAAACAAAAAAAAAGCAAGGGGAAGCTCCGGAGTAACCTATTAAATACACTGAAGCCACAAGCCTCAGCCCAGAGGCAGCGGAATGGCTCTCAGCAGCACCCAAGTCAGAGTGGGCACAAACATTAACCAGAGCTCCTGGATTTCATACACGACGTGAACTGCTGAAACGAGGCGAGGACCGGAGGCAAACACCTCCGAGGGTGTTAAGAGGACGTGGGAAGAGCGAGAGACAGAGCATAGGGTCATACGATTAAATCCAAATTAGTCAGAGATGCAGAAGAAATGCTCGGTGGCATAGCGAAGAACATACTGAAGATGTATAGGATACGGCTGCATCTGTGCTTTCTGTGCGTGCAGGAGGAGCCCGTGCAAGGGCAGCAGCACCATGTGTCCCCCCGGGGCTGCTGTCACCCCCCCGACACAGCCCTGCTCGGGCCAAGCCCAGCACTGCGGGAGCTCGTCCTATTTTATCCTAGCAAAGTTTTGCTGACCCTGAACTCCCCCCGAGGACCACCAGGCTCGTTTCCTCCATTACATTTGCTCCTTCAGAGAAACAAAAAGGAAAGGAAAAAAAAAAAAGAAAATCCAGAAGTGTGGCTAAAACCCCCATCAGGCAGCTGATGAGTCCAAGACGATAACGCAGGGCTGGAGGAGGGGACAAGGATCGAGTAACATCCCCCAGTTTGGAGGAGGGAGAAGAAAGCCCAGATCCTTGTGTCCTCTGAGGCAAACTCCCGACAGCAGCAATGACCTCCCTGAAGCTTAAAAACAGGGGCTGAGCCCTCCCCGGCGGCACGGCAGGAGAGGTTCGTTAAAGCCCGTGCAACGAGCCAGCAGACCCCACATCGCACGGCCCGCGGCCCCGCCGGGAGCGCTTGGCTCGGCAGAGCGTGGCCGCTCGGCGTCCGTCCGTCCGTCCCGCCGTCGGAGGGTCACCCAGCGGCGTGCAGGGGCTTTAAATGAGCGGAAGGAAGCTGCAACTTCCCAAAGAAAACGGCGGGGCTGCAGCCCATGACAGTACTTCCCTCCTTTGTGGAGCCCTCCGAGGGCTGCAAACACAGGGCTCTGCTGAGAGAGCAGGAATCGTTAAGGTAAGGGCTTTAATTGCAATGCCTGGGAGCGTTTTATCAGAGATGCTTATGGCGTCTGAAATTCTTTGCTCGCACACCCAAGGACTGGACAGCCCAGATCTTTTGCCCAACCACCCAAAATCCAGTGGGTCCGGCAGGTTCAGCACAGGTCCCAACCCCAACCACAGGTTTGGGGTTTGTGTAACTAAAAGCCTTGCCACTGAGGTTTTAGAAAACCCTAATCAAATTCCCTGCGTCACATCAGGTGGCTGATTGTACTTCAGAGATTTATCTTTTAGATGTCTAAGTGATCTGCAGAGCCATTCCCAGGAATAACAAGAGCTTCTTGCAAAATCAAGTGGGTGCAATCCTCTCTGAAGGCTCTGGTCTTCACCAACTCCTCCCCTAAGAGAGGGAATTTTAGGTTTCCCTGTGTGAAGGACAACACTGCTTTGAGCCGTGAGTCTTCTTGCTGTTACAAAATGAATGCATGGGAAGCAATACCCCCTTTTCCCTTGCTACCCACTCCAACAGCGGTGCATTTCGGGAGCTGGATGGAGAATACAGACTCCCAGATTACATGAAGGAAGGGACAGTGGGACACCAACACATCCCTACCGACCCTGGACAACCCTGAGCTGAAAGATGCCCTTGTGTTATCCCCAAGCAGCATCTGCTGACATGAAAAATCCCTCCTCGGATGCTCTCCTGCTCCAGTGATCTGCCTGGACAGTGCCGCATCCTTAGCGTCGCTGTGGCGATGCCCGGGAGAGACCCGTGTTACATCCCTACATCCCAAACTGTAATGCCCTGGCAGACAGAGCCAGACCACATGCCTGCTCCTCCAGATACCCCCTGCATAACCATATGCATCAAGATTTAAAAAAAAAAAAAAAAAAACCAACAAAAAAACCCACACAAAAAAACCCCCACAAAACCAAAAGAAAACCAAAACCAAAACCCAATGCAGAGCAGCAGCTTTCTCCGCAGGTCCTGGCCTGCCCCAGAGCCACGCGGGGCTGGCTGCCGGGCCGGGGGACGACAGAGCAGGGAGCAGAGGCTGTTTGCAGCCCCAGCTATGGCTCAGTGTGGGAGAACCAGCAGGTATCACCCTGCCGCAGCGGAGAAACCCAGCTGGGCCTGCTGAGGCTCAGCAGTATCACAGGCAAATACAACAACGGGGTTTCTTTTCCACTTGCCCACACAACCCAGGGTTAGAGCCTCTGGCTCCTGCATCCCAGAGCTGGGCTGTCTCTCCGTACACTTACCAGCAGACTGCCAAATCCAAGCTTGGCTTTAGTGAGGAGCAAGAGCTGAGACTACATAAAGCTTGGGAGCTGGAGAGCTTGGAAGGATTGCTCAATCTGCCCACGTTTATCACCCTTAATAGAGAGTCCCCTTCCACGCTCATTAAATCCAGCCTTTTTCTCCTCTCGCTGGAAGACATGCAGCTCTGTCAGGAGAACTCAGTTGGGGGAAGAGAAATGTCTTGGCTTTTCCTATCGACATGAAGCCCTAAATTCATGTTTGCCTCACCGGGGCTCACACTTCATCACTCATAAAACATGACCATAGGTAAAAGATGGGATATGTAAAAAAGAAATTACAATTATAGTCGATCAAGAAATGGGATACTTTCCCACGCACCGAGTTTTCAGCAAAGAAAATTCAAAACATTTTGGCCAACCCAAAGCTTTAAGACAGGACTTGACCTGAACCATGACAATCAAATTACAACACAGAATTCAGCTGCTGTCAAAGAAACATGAGTAATTGCGTAACTGTATATAGCGTTACACTGTAATGATACGCTTACAGAAGACTTTCCAAGCAGTCATTGTTCTCCCGCTCTCCAGGCTGGCGCAGGGAATCGGACCGTGATGAACTTTTGACAGGACAGCGATGAGAGCAGCTACGGTACGTCTCCGAGATGAGTAAATAGCAGCCAAGTCAGCAAATCAAGCCTTGTCACGTCAAGTATTCGAGCCAGACCCGAGAGAGGAAGCTCCAGGCGGTGGCCTGCAAGCCTGGGCTAGTTCAAGAAACTCACAGAACTTATTTTTGTCTATTTAAAACCAAGCTGCCCTATATAAATGTTGAAGAGACAAGCTCTGACTTTGGAGGCAGAAGTGAACCATGGCGTGGGATCTGAGCAAAAGCTGACTCTAATATCATTTATACAAAACTGTCAAAACAGACTATTATTAAATAAGCGAACACATATGTTGAATTCAGGACCATCAATTTTATAAGAGTCCCATATGAGCCCAGTTTTAAATACCTGCTGGATCTCCAGACCATCCCTGAGCTGCCCCTGTTAGACAGAGGCACATCCTCATTTCAGGGCATTTCACCGCTGACGCTGTACACTTTACTTTTTTAAAACATCCCAAGATGTTATTTCAAAAGTTCTACCATCAGATCAATGGCATGCAATCTTCCCACATCCAAAAGACTCTGGCAAGAGCTTGTATGGATGCATTATTCAAGCATCAGGGGTATATGCAGCTTTTCTCCATACAGTCATGATTTTGGGTGACCCGCTTCCAATTAGACTCCCTTCACTTTCAGAAAGCCTTGGAAATTACAACCAAATGTGTTTTCTCACTGCAAGAAGTGCCAGGTTACCTGCCAGGAAGCAGCACAGAAGGAAAGCACTGAAAAACAAAAACTCAGCCATGAAAAATATTTATAACGCTGCATTTGCTACCTTTTAAATCGACGATGGAAGAAATAACGGCCTAGAACAGTTGCAAACTTCTGTTATTTTGAGATTTGCACAGCCTTGTGCTCCAGACAAGATCTGGAGATGATAGTTCAGCTTCAGGATCAGTTCTGAAGGACCCAAAGCTGTAGCTGGTGCTGGCAGAAGAGTTATCCCCGAAGACGGAGACAGCCTGCTCAGGTGACCCCGGCACCGTTACCCCCCGGCTGCATTACACCTTCCCGGGCTGCTGCCCAAGTCGCTCTCTACTTGCAAAGCCTTGCTAAAAATCAGGCCAGTGGCTGACAACGGGTTCAGTGAAAAACAGTTCCTAAATGTCACACGGGGATGGCATTATTAGAAGCAGACAACAAACACTCAGAAAACTCTGCTTAATGGCACCAGGTAATGATGCTGAAAGATATCCCCCAGCTTCTTCCTACAGAAGTAATTAAAACCAGAACACTACTTTTCACATTACGGATAACTGATGCAGACCTGCATATGAAATCAAGCTGCATTTTGCAAGATTAAGCCCACAAGGTGGTTTTAATACGTCTCTCGATGCTCCTCTGCCTCGTGGCAGCACGCTGGGGCTCTGCACCAACATCAGCTCCTTGCTGCGGAGATGGGGATCTCTCAGAGCAGCTCAGCACCTCCTTCACCCCCAAAAGCAACAGAAACGGGGTCATGCGGGGTGCTCCTGGGCCGGCCATCCCGTGCATCCCTCCTCCACACACAAGCTCCCGGCAAGGGGAGGTGGGAAGAGCAGGCGGTTGGAAAGAAGGAGGAAAGGCAGACCTGCACCACAAACCTCCTATCCAAGAGTAATCGCAAAGGAAAACGCACGTATGACAGGACCTACAAGCCAAACCTTGCTTGCAAGCCAAAGGGAGCAACTCGCTGCAGACCAGCTCTTCTGAGCCTCCTGGGCAGAGACAAGCATCACGTCCACGTTACGAGCAGCAGGAGCTGAACCCGATGCTGCCAGAGCCGAGAGAAGGGGCATGGAGCCTAGTTGTCCTGGGGACGGAGAATGGACACGCAGCCCTCAGGCATCGCTCGGGGCTTCTTCCTCTCCTTGGTTTTAAATAATAAATGTCTTGTTGCGTCTCAGTGTTGGGTAGAACCAAGGATGTGAACAGCTAGCGCGAGCTGGAGAAGAGGAAGGGCTTTTGTTTTTACCCATGGTTTAATTGAGGCTCATCAAGTTTTCTAGCTCCAAATTTCTTCTGCAGAAAATGAAGCTGAAGCAGAGCGGCAAGAGCTGGGGTAGGGAGTACCACTGTCTGCAGGTGACAGCCTGCCGAGAACAGTTCTAACACGTGTGCAACGCACAGAAAATTGCTCTGGGTAAACAGGTTATTAAAAAAAATCTTAATGGAAGGAAAAATGAAAGGTTTTATAGCTTAACTGCTTTAGTGCTTGCGTTTCGGATCCAGGGACCAAGGCTAGACAGACACACGTGCAGACACACACCAGCCCCTGGAGCTCTCTGCTGAGCATCTGTGCCTGCAGGACGGCCAAGCCAGACCCAGGGCTCCATGCGCATGTTCCCTGTAAAGATTAATTTCCATAATGCCCACGAGACGAGAGGCAGGACACCCCCCGACAAGGAGCAAGAAGTTTGGTAGCGTTGGCACATATCAGACTGATTCCAGCCCAAGTGGCTTGCATTATACAAAGCCTCTGTCACCACCAAAATGAGACGAGATCGAAAAAAGACATCTCCAGCTTCATGCACGCTGCCACTGCCTGCATGCTTTTGATTAAGATACTCGCCAGTAGTACAGCCTACCACATTTTAAGCCCATCTTTAAGAACAAGAAGGCAGACCCAGGGAACTACAGGCTGATGAGCTTCACCTCTGTTCCGGAGCGTGCCCCTCTTGGGATCCCTTCCCCAAGGACAAGGTGGTAAATCAGGAACAGTCGACGAGGATTTAGCAACAGCAAGTCTGATTGCTTTCTATAGAGAAAGAAGCGGGTAGCCAGACGAGGCTGGAGCCGTGGATGTGCCACACCACCTCCCCTCCGCACCGCGGGACCGCGCTGGCTGGCAGAGCTGCTGCTACCCCGTCTCCCCCGCTGCTATCCCGTCTCCCCCGTGTATCAGCCATGCCCAGGAGCAAATAGCTAACAAATCACCTATTTTAAAGTGTAAAGGGGAAACTGAGGTGGAGAGCGACCAGGTGGGATGAACCTCCCTGAATTTTAACTTCCCCCCCGCCCCCAGTAACAGAAGATGTCAAACAGTTTCAAACGATAAACCACAATTGGGTACTCAGAACTTCCCAGGCATCAGAAGAAGCCCCCACGAGTCCTCAACAGATTTTGATAGGCTTCAGAGTAGGTCCCAAAATCCTACTTGGTTTTCCCATAATAGCTCTGAACCCGCTTCTGTGTATCAGGAAAGCAAAACCCATCCACAAACACAGACATTAACACACATTTTTCTTACTACCTAAAGCACTTGTACTGCCTTTTGTGATTTGCATTCAGAGTATCAGTTCCTCTCCCCTTCAACATTGCAAGGAAATTAATTAACTGAATATAACTGTAACTATCACAAAGCTTGGGAGGCTGAGGCAGGAAATCTGAAGGTTAACCATCATATTTAATGTATGCATGAGATAAAAATCAAAATGAACTTCGATCAGGGGAAGGATGGGGAGGCCATTGGCATTAGTGTGATGTTGGTTGCTTTGGTTTTTTTAAGATCAAAGCCCGTATTTTATCTTTATGATTTTAATTAAGCATTTTTCTCCTTTCTGGAGCAAAAAGAGGGGTGTAATTCCCTACTACAGAATATCAAGCATCATTCCAAATCACTCAAGAGTTGTAATGAAAGCCAGGTGAAAAGCAGAAGCCAAGCCATCACTCCTCGGACCTGGTGTGGAACTAAAGGAAACCCCAGTTCTGGAAAGGATGCTCTGAGCCGCAGCAGATGGGGACCTGTCCTATCCAGGCCCACGTGCAGGTCTGCACATCGTGCCTCGCCGCGCCGTACGCATGCACAACGCGGCAACCATCCTCTCACAGCAACAGAGGAGCGCGGCATCGCTGCCATCGTGGCAGCTATTCGATATATCCAGCCTGCAGATACTGGCAGATACTCAAATACTTCACGAACCACTGTCCCACTGGTCTTGCACACTCAACATCTATTTTTTTCCCCTCCCTTTTCATTGCAAGAGTGGAAGGTTTGAAACTAAACTGCTCTGATCTACCCTAAAGTGAGATAAGATTCCAGTCAATGGATAAAACTGAGATTTTTTTTGCCTTTTTTTGGGGGGGGGAGAAAAAAAAAAAACAAACCACAAACAAACCAAAACCAACCAACCAAATAAAAAACGCACAAAAACCCACAAAAACAACCCCTCAACACATTCAGTGGACACAGGACAGAAGGACAAGCTCCTGTGTACCTATGCACCCAATTTAAATCCCTGCAGCAGGAGCCAGGTCCATTAAATCTATTAGCACACATGGAACCCAGGGCTCTTCTAATCCACATTTTGACCCATGCAACGAGCAGGACTTTTCAGTTACGAGATCCTGGGACACGTGGATTAAAATTGGCGTGGGAGATGGCAGCCGCTGTCCTGCTCCCCGGCTGGGGACACCCCAGCACATCCCCCCCACGCTCAGCACCACACAGAAACCGCCCGGGGCTGATGCTCCGGCCCCGCCAGCATCTGCCCGGAGCTGTTCCCTGCACGCGGCGAGGAGATGCCAAGGGATGCGGGCGCCTCGGCGAGGAGAAGCCAAGGGATGCGGGTGCTTCGGCGAGGGGATGCCAAGGGATGCGGGTGCTTCCCGGAACGATTCACCCGCAGAGCTCAGGGAGAGCCTCTCCTCCGGCAGAGGAGGAGTTATTAAAACCAGACTCCCAGCCTCCCTCCCGAATGGGCGATTTCCTGGAGAATCAAACCGTCGCAGGGGATATTGGCTCTTCCCCAGCCAGATTCCTGTTAAGAACAAAACAAGAAAATCCCCTTGCCCACAGTCCAGAGCTGCCTCCCTTCTGCATCGTCTCCCTGCCCTGCAACAGACTACACGTTTTTAATTGCTGTTTAATACTGACACAGCAGCTATTTCTCTTCTATTTAGCAAGGACTCATGGAGCAGATTCTTCTTCCCAATTTCATTGCCTATCTGAGCACCAGAACAGGCTCGGTTTGGATTTCCAGGTGGATACCCAGCAAAAGGAACGACCGTGCATGCATGCTTCGGGAATGCAGAATTTGGACTTTTTCCTGGGAGAAAGAAAGGAGGGAGAAGGCAAGTGCCATGAAAGCCATATTTAATTTTGTTTTAGTTTTACAGCTTGTCAATTATCCCAACTCACACCATGGGAAGAAAATATGCTACAAAAAAAAAAAATTCACTTTCCATTTCAAGTTATTTTTGCAAAGTAGAGTTTAATGAGATACTCCAGCCAAAATTAACGCTGTGCTCTAAAGTTTCCCAAAGTATAAAAAGATTTGGTGACAGAATGAACTAAAGACATATTTCTGCAGGGATTAGTGCCTGAAGTTTCACACACGTGTTTGCATCGAACTTTGGCAGTCACGGCACAGGCTCCAAACCTTTCCGGATTTGGGTGCATCCCCATCCGCAACCTTCGCTTCAGGGAGAGGCTTAAGCTCAATTAAATGAAGGGGAGCTTCATTACTGACCAGTTTATTTTAAATCTCTCCCTGAGGATGTGACTGTTTTACCTTATCTGGAACATTTGACCCGCCTTCCCACGTTCGAGAGGCAAAATTTTACTCCTGCAGCAAGGCAGCGCAGACGCTCTTTTGCCTGATGAAAACAGGCTATAGAAAATTAATCTACTGGCTACTTAATGTGTAAAGCTGCTTAAAAAGGTCAGATTCCCAGCTCATAAGAACCACCACTGAGAACAGAACCCAGAGATTACAGGAAATAAGGCTCTGGATATTTATATAAATTAATACTTGGGGAGTATAACAAGATCAGCAGGACCCGCTAATCTGATACCTGCATCACACTCCTCGCAGCTCACACCACTTCTTATCCACCGCAGTGACACGACGGGGCTCTACTCAAAGCTGGCATCTGAGGCTAGGGAGGGTTTTAGAAATCTTCCCAAAATCTCCTGTATGTTTTGACTAAACAGCTTCCCGCTTTGCCTTAGTATTTTTTAAGGCAAGTCCTCCGTTGTGAGCCAGACTAACAGGGGCTAACGTGCACTAGCAGGGATATATTTTAGTCTACTGAAAATATGGAAGAACACCGTTTTGTTGTTGTTTTGTGCTTTTTGATTTTTTTTTTTTAATTATGCTCTGTTAAATTATTTAATAGAAAGTTTGTGTGTATATGGAATCACGAACATCAACTCTCCTACGATTCTGGAGTTATCCCTGATTTACCCTCACTTAACCAAGAAAACCAAACAGGAATTTCTCACTGTGAGACAAGAGAAAAGTCAGTTATCTCTGGGAGCTGACTTTTCCTCCCTCCATCCCTTCATTGACTCGGGTCTAGTCAAAAACAGGTATTTTGCTAGGACAAGCATCTCCCCTGGAAACAGAATTTAACGATGTATTTACCAGCCAGACACGAACAGTTACACCAGGCAGCGTACAGGAGCAAAGCTTACTCTCCTAATTGGAGTATCTAAAATAAACTCTGTATAACAGCGTAATTGCATTTGCAGAGCAGGGAGTGTTAGGGAAGGTTGCGTTGCTTTTGCTGTGCTGGTCTAATTAATTTGGTACAACTTGAGCACGGAGAAAAGGCCCCAGGGACGTGTTGGGCTGGACCATTAATGCTGTATTTCAGCAGGAGGGATTAGGAGGGGAACTGGAAGCAGCATCCGATTCCTTTCTCAGCTCAGCTGTTCATCTCCACCTCCTTCCAAAGCCACCCACTCCACTTTAGTGGGTTGAAAATTATCTGGACACGAAAGGACAATACTCGGAGCTTCTAATGGGAGAGGATCGATACATCTAAATAGGCAGTAGCCCTAAAAAAGCTCGCTGACCCGTAAATTAAAGTTACTTTATTGACATGGGTAAGACAGTGTCAACATGCAGTTAAATGCAGACTCTTCATTTCCCCTTTTTTTGACAGCTACCCTGCCCTATTTTCCTAAGTGCCACCCAATTTAAGTTAATTTTTACTACTTCAGCTGCATATATAACTGAAGAAAAGTGATCTTTCTTCTGCTTTAAATTAGTCCTTCTCTTAGCAACTGCCTCCAACAACACATACACAGTGTAAAACGCATGGAGAATTTTTAAGCACAGAATTAAGGTGCAAGAACAAGCACACAGATTTTAGTCAAGACTAATGTATGCTCAGTTCTGCACAGCCCAAAGCAGAAGTTATTAAGAACATTTGTTTAGAAGCCAGCACGACACTTTTTAAAAGTCATACAGCAAACATTAAGACAGGTCTGGCTGCTGTGAAAATGGCTATGGCACATTAGCCATTAGGCTGAGCTGTTCGGAATAAACTGCTCCTATGCATACTGCAATCGAGACAATACAAAGAAGAAGGAAAAAAAAAAGGCAGCTACGTAGTATTTTACAGGGCCATAAACACCAGGGGAAATAAAACATCTTTTTCTAAGGTGTAGCTTCCAATGCGAAAAGCTCTTATTCAAACCAGTGCTTCCTCAAGCTCCACAGAGGAAAGGCTTTCCAGCTGCTGAGTGCCTCTCAGGGAGGGGAGCATAAATAACTTTTCATGTAAAGTCATCATGACCCATCACTTCTGGTTTCATTCAAGCAGCAGACTGTGACTTTTTCTGGACTACACTCCACCATGAACAGCGTTCCCTCGCCAGGACTCAAAGAGTGACCAACATCTGACGGACATCTGGCAAGGGGCTCACATCCTGGGAAGGATGAGAAAGCCAAGGCATTGCCCAGCCTCCCTTGCTATCGGATGAGTAACGGAGCCTTCCAGGGAACAAAGCCTCTCCACCTTCAGCATTGACTCAAACGCACAAGTAGACACCCCAAGTCAGCCCATGGTGGGTGTCCCCAGACATTCACGTGTTCAGACCCCAAACCACCAAGTCAAACAAGTTGTGTGCTAAGCGAAGCAGTACAGAGCGAGATCCTACGCACAGCTGACCCCCTCTGCGTGCCTGGCCTTGTGCACCCAGGGATGCACACACACACTGTTGGGCATTATTGATGCATGATTCCCCAGCTAGGCAGAAGGGATCAAAGAGATTTAATTGAGGTTTCAGTACTCCTCTGTTCCCAAATACAAACTCCTTCAGTCCTAAGAAACTAACTTAATATTGCCTTGAATAAACCAAGGAACAATCAATAAAAATTATGCAAATCCACCCACAATCAGAAAACAAACTGCAGCTCCAGTTTTGGTTTCCAGCCATCTCAACTCTTCCTTGGTATCGAGCTTCTGGTTTAACTCAGACGCTCAACTTCTGTCTCTGCTCCTCACCACAAGGAACGAGCTCTTGGCTGCCTCCTACCCAGCCACAGGGTCTGGTCAACCACAGATCCGTATCCATAGAGAAGGACTTCATGGTTGCACAATCCCCGGGATCGCATCCTCCTTCCCCACGGCCCACGGCACACGTGATGCAGACGCGGCGACGTGAGAGCCGAGCACGGCACCGCTCACGTCTCGCCATGGACAACACAAGCTCCCAGGAAAACAGCAGCACTTTCTTTGGTTACCATCCCCAGAAACTGAGCAGGACAGACAGTCACACAGCGTCCGTTAATCACTGGTTTTACCTGGCACCACTTCATTCTTTAATGAGACCCTTTTCTCCATGAGAAGCTCTAAGGCCCCACTCCAGGTCAGTGTGCCCCATGGACCACCAGCCCCACACCTGCTCGTAAACCCTTTGGAGGGCTGAGAAAACCAGCTCAGTTCTCTTCTAGCAGCCAGAACCTCCTCTCCAGCTGCCACCTCTGCTAGGCTACGAGGTTAGGGAGCGACCACGCAACCAGCTCAGCCGGCAAGCCTGAAGAAGGGGCAGCATCCAGCCAGGAGGTGCTGCGGAGCAGACGCGGCAGCGGGGATGCGTCGCGGCTCTCCCAGACTCTCCGTAGCTGGAAGAGGATGCACGTCGTTAGCCCGGGGCTTTTGCTCACACAGAAGTGTCACAACCTCCCCCTCAACCAACCTTCCAACACCAGCAAGACTTCCCAGGGCAGGCCAGATGCAAGTGTCCTGCCTTGTCCTCGTGCAATGGGAAGCGAAGCATCGCGCCGTGCTGGAGCGCGGAGGCATCCAGCACCACCCAAGCCCGAGCCCATCAGCCCACGGAGCTCAGCAGAGCCAGGAGGAAGAGGAGGTGAGGAGGAGCACACGCTGCCGTCCCCTTCCCTTCACACAGCCATGCATGAGAAGCACAGCTTCAGCTGGAGGGATAACTATAAACCAAGCAATATGGTCCTTTCTGAAGAAAACAAATACTTGATTACAAAATCACAGCCCATCTGCTCCTGCCTAAACACCGGCGGGGCAGCAGGCCACTCTGCCCCATGGATCTTCTCAGCTATAATAAGATTTCAGTGCTTTGTATTCCCAAATTATCTGGATAACATATTGCTCAGGATTAGGGCCCCTGTTTGCAAAGCACCTGGTACCAATTGGAGGTTGGACCTGGGCATCCATGAGTTAATAAAAGTAATGCAAATAACATCTAAGTATCTCGGGGGGGGGGTTTCAGCACTCAGGTCCACTGCTAAAGGAGATTCCTACAGAACCAGGGTCTGGAAGCAGCCCACAGCACACACAATCCCGCAGCATTAACTGAGTGCCGTCTTTTTTTTTTTAATGGTTGCCTTAAACCCACAGAATTGTATAACTGAAACCTCATTTTTGCATGTGAGATTTTTTTGTTTTGTAAGCCACCCACAGAAGAGTTCTGCAAAAGTTTGTTTTTTTTTTCCCAAAGAACAACAGGAATAATGATGCCAAAACACCCAGGGAGGGAGCTCGGAGCCGCAGCAGCGACGCGAACCCTGGGCTGCACGTCGGCTCCAGCCCCGTCAGTCCTCGTTCCCCTGCGACCTCCCAGGCGCGGCCGCGAGGATGTCCCAGAGCCAAGGAGAGCGGGTGGGAAGCCGAGAAACCGAAGTATCTCTCCAGCCTAATGGACACTGAAAACGTGAAACCCCAAAGAAAGAAATGAGCCGGAAAGCGTTTCGCCGCTCTCACCCCTGCGCGATACGGGGCTGCGGGCGGGATGGCCAACCATCGCCAAAAGGCATTTTTTCCAATTTCTGAGTAAAACACTAAGTGGGCGGAGGGAGAAGTTCTACGTTTATTCTTCAGCACTCAAATACATGACAAAGCCTGGCTGCTAACGTGCCAAAGACAAAACCAAGCAGTTATTAAACTACCTCGAGCACAGAGACAAGTTAAATACCCCTTTTTGTCTCCAGTTCCCTCCTGTGCCCTGTCAGAGGGAGCTCCTTCTGCTCCTGCCGCGGCACTACCCGCATCGGACTAATAACAGCCCTGCTCCGGTGAATAACGGGTTTCTGTGGAGCGATAACACTACCTGATGCTTCGTCTTCATTATAAGGATCTTCACACCGTAACACTGCTCTTAGGAGAGCAGTCTCAGAAAAAACCTCCAAATCATAGGGGGAAAAAAAAACCCACACAACTCAGAAAGGGGATTTGAGCAGTTCCTCCTTCCACGCCCGCAGGAGAGCGGTGCTCAGTGAAACACGGCTTTTCTTGTCATCCCCAGGACAAGAACATGCAAAAACCCGGGAGCTACGGGGCAGAAGTCCTTCCCTCTGCCCTGGCTCAGGAGGTTTAATACCCATGCAAAGAGCCAGCCTCGTCTTTGGCAAGTTCCTCTCTGCCCCTCTGGAATTACGAGGCTGCTTTACACCTCTGGAAGTTTTACTCTCACTCCTTTTATTTACACCCAGTCAAACCAGATGTTTAACCCTGCTTAAAATTATTTTTCTCCACGTATGTAAAGGATAATACTATTCACTTAGTCAGCTTTTGTTGGTGGAACCCAAAGCTGAACGTGGGTTGGGTTTGGTTTTGGTTTTTTATTATTTTACAAGTTGGGGAATTCAGAATATCGCCTCGTCATTCGTCAGTAATCATTCTGCTTTATAAATTTTAAAAGTTGGGTATTTTAAATTCGCTTTGAAGTCTATGAGGCTTCAGAGAGCACTTCAATCGTGTTTTCATGCATTTCCCCCCAGTAATGAGAGCAACATCTTCCACGCCTGTTTGTCTGCCTTCCCTTAAGGAAAAATTAAATTCTCACATAACAGGACTCCAGGAGCTGGGTCTTCCAGAAGAACACCAGGGAAGAAAAGTCCTAGCAATATTTAACAACACTGACGGTACCTGCTGGTAACTCGAAGCTGCAGGTCAGATACCTGCCTGGAAGAGACAGCGGGTGAGCAGGATCCTGATCCCCGGGACTGAGGGATGGGGAGGAACCAGCGCCGGTGAGCGTGCCCCGGCAGCGCCGCGCAGACCTGCATCTCCTGATGACCCCAGTGAGAGCCACGTTACAACAGAAAGACCTTTATTAACAACCCCCAGATGCTCGGCAGGACAGGCTGGGTACCACATACCCGCTGGTCTCCCCAGGGACCCCTCCCCGCTTCACCCCGAGCACCCGCCGCCGCTCCTCTTTGTCTCTGCATCTGCTCCAGCCGCCACGGAGCTGCTGTTTCACAAAATACCCCCCCTGCATTTCAAGTAGCTGCGAGCAGCACAGAGGCAGGGAGGGAAGAGCGGGGATAATGCACATCTGCTCCGTCCCCAGCCAGGTCAGCTCCTCTCCTGCTTTGCGGGTCCACCCAGGCTCGCATCTCTCCTCTCCCTGGTTTAATGGTCCTCGCCAGCAAGCAGAGAGGTGCGAGCCAAACCACAGCCCTGCAGAGAGGTGGCAGCTTAAAAAACCAGGGCCAAGCCACCCCAGACCACGAGAGCCCACTGCGAGATGCTTTGGCTCTGGATCCCGCACATGGAGCATCCCCCGTCCAGGAAAGCGGAGCTGTTTCCAGCAGATATTAAATATTCACCCACACAGAGTCAGCCCAGCTCCACCCAGGCAATAGGACTCATCTGGCAGATTTAACCATGCCAGAGAAATGTTCAAAAAGAACCCAAAGCAGACAGAAGTACTCTTGGCTCTGGGTGAAGGCTGAAACGATAAAACAAAGGACACTCGAGCCTTAAATGTACATCAGAGTCCCATACCTCAGCACTGTCCTTTCCCATCGCAAAGGAACAGATTTTGCCCACACTGCCAAAATCACCAGGAACTATGAAAATGCAATGAGGCTTCATCTTCCATCAATAAATTCTTTTTTTTTTTTTTTTTTTTCTATAGAGACTTTCACCCACCCCGGCAGCTGTATGCTAATGTCCCCTCAGCACTGCTTTATTATCACTTGGAACAGATGTTACAGCCGTTCCAAAATCTGGAGGTTACAAAAACTATTAACCTCACCCGGGCGCCAGGCTGAGGGTTTGTTGCGGGGGGTTCAGCACCGAGGGGAACGGCTCAGCCCCCTCCTCCGGCAGCGGCGCGGAGCAGGCTCTGCTCTCCCTGCAGCTAGAGACGGCCGCTCCGCCGCTGCAGCACCCCAAACGATCAATAGCAACGACGGGATCGAAAACTAATTGATAAAAATACCCCCCCAGTGTTGTAAAACAAAGATGGAGAGATCAAGGGAGAAAATGCGATTTCCAGGCTTGTTCCAAAAACTCAGGGAAATTAGCTACAAGATCCCCATGGGTTTTAAAAATTTGGGCACAAATGTGGATGCAATAACTTTTTTTTTTTCTAAGGGGGTGTCTGTCTTTGTTGGGGGGTGTGTGTGCAAACAGTCATTTCAACCACAGATAAATCCAACTGCGAAAGGTTTAGCATTCCCCATGGAGTTGATTTCTCCAGTGCAGCCCAGTGCGGCTCCTGGAGTAATTAATGCCAGAATCTATTTATGACCTTTGAATAAATTGTTCTTTTCTGAAGGGAAAGCTGTTAAACATGTTAGCAAATATAATTAAGAGGGAAAGGGGGGGATGACAAAAATCTGGAATTAAATCTCTCCCTAATTAGAAATGCTTCTTGCAACGCCCTGGCTAAAAAAAACACTCTCAAGCAGATACTGTAGCTTCATTAAAGCTTCCTCGTTATCCTTCCCAAGATAACCGAGCTGTCAATACAGGGGAAATTTACTTCTAACCTTTATCACCCCTAAGAAAAAAAAAAAAAAAATGTTTAAATGTTCCTCCACGCGGGTGAAGCTTGGCGACGTGCACCTGAACACGCAGAGGCTGTGAAGCCTTCCAGCAAGGGATGAGCAAAGCTTCGGGGCTGCATCGCTCCTCCGACACCGGCCTCCAGCCGCAGCCGCCGGTCCTGGTGCAAGAACAGGTTTTGCTGCCGATAGCTCTGGACATTTGACCAAGTTTGCTGTATCTCAGAGGAGGTTCTCCCCAAAAAGACACTGATTGCATCATGCATCATGCCAGGCAAAGCAGGTGGGAAGCAGCAGCAATTAAAAGCCGGGAAGCCCCTTGAAAATGTCCTAACTCCATCAGCATGAACATCCCTACTCCCGGCCACTGGAAGAGCCAAAACTCAAGGGTTTTGAAAGGGTTAAAATTGGATAACAGGTCTGCAATGCTATCCAGCACCCAGACCTTTGTGTCACTGTTAAGGTGAAAATGCAGAGGGCAGGATGATTCACATCTGGCAAGATTCAAGTTTTTTGGTTTGGTTTTTTTTGTTTGTTTGTTGGTTGGGTTTTGTTTGGTTGGTTGGGTTTTTTTAAGAGTTATTTTCGAAAGCCCATCAAAAACTCCAGTTTTCTATAAAAATATTTGCACTCGAGTAATACATTCTCCTGCATCTCCAGTTGGTTTCACAAACAAAAGATGACCTACGCAGCGAGATGCCGGGTGGATCACGGTCACCGGGAGCGATGCGCAGGGGCGGGTGGTGCAGGATACCTCCCTGGGAATATCAGCTCCCAGCACAGACCAGTCCAGCGCGGACAGGGCAAGCTGGCAAGCCTCAGAGCAACACTCACATTTCATGTCCTGCAACTTCACACAAAAAAATCCCCCCTTTCGGAGGGAGCCCGGAGCTGGGCAGACCACACACCCAGCCTTCCTCCCAGCTCGCTGCCGTCCTGGCTGGCTCTGTGCTCCCCACCCCTTGGCAATATTAAGTTCTTAGGTCTATTTTGTTGCTGGAAAACTGACAATTTTGCTAAAAGACATCCGCGTCCATCTGCAAGATTGCCCCTCTCCCCAGGAGCAGACACCCCAGCCAGTCCTGCAAGCATCACCCGAGAGCTGGAAGGCGCAGGCTGCCATCAGCACCGTGATAATGCTTAGTCCCCCAAAAACCAGAGCTCAGTGATCACCGTGGCCATCCTGCTCGAGACCTTGTGGGCTCTGCCCCGCACCAGATCACCAGTTAAAGCCACGTTTCACTGCGCAGAGCAAGCACCCGCTTGCAGAAGTGGCACTGAAGGAAAGCCCTGCCTTCGCCCACCCCGAGGGCAGCGGGCTGAGCCCGGAGCCACGCAGCAATTCCCAGGAAACAGCCCCAAACCCTGCAGCAGCGTTAGAAAAGAGACGTAGAAGTTGATTTATAAAGGAGGGGAAAAAAGCGTAAAACTCTTCAAAGTAACACACTGGGTTTACTAGAAAAGTTTTTATTATCTATTTAAAGTCACAATTCTCCCACAGCTAACACGAGACTTGTCTTTTTTTTTCCCTCCTCCCCTCTCAACGGTTTACCAGCAACTTTCTCGGAAGATCATTCACATGATAAAGCACTTCCCATAAATGCAAAGGGTCTCGATACGCACACAAGTCTGCCCCGACGCTGTACACATTTCCTGTCCTGGGGACACGCCATTCAGCCTGGGATTTCCAGTGTTTAACACACTCCAGCTCTTTAAAAAAAATATAATTTTTTATATATATACACACACCCCATATTTTTTATATATATAGATTATATATCTATTTATAGATGTATAATCTCCCCCATTCTTGTTGCTTTTTCCACAAAGATGAGCCCAACCTCTCAGAACAGGGCTCTGCTTTCGGGAAAACCTGTATCCTTGCATGAACTCAGATGCTCCCAGCCCAGCTATGACCACTCCAAGTACCTGATAAACCCAAAGGAGCCAAACAGCCCGTCCTAGAAAGCAAACCCAGTTTATTTAGCACGTCTCAACTTCAGAGCAGCCTGGGGGACGCGGGCTCAGCCAGGACACGCTGACGGGTCCTGCAGAAGGTGCTGCCGTGGGGCTTTCCCACAGGGACAGCAGAGCTTGTCCCATCCCAGGACTCGTGCTGCACAGCTCCGTCGCAGAGCGCGGGGAACATCGTGCTCCCGGCTGGGGCATACGTTTGTTTTCCACGCGGCCCAATACTTTTGTCATGCACGAGTTCAGCGGATTTCACAGATAATTCTGTGTTTGCAGCAGTAAACACAAATCACTTCGCCCGCTCCTCCCCTTCTTCATCTACAAGCCTCCTCTGTTCCCTCCTCAGCCCCTTTCAAATACCAGATGTTCCATTTAGCTGTAAACCACTATAAAACACAACAAAAGATATGAATGCTATAAAAGGACCAGTTTACTCCCCGCTCCATCAGTATTAAAGCGTACGCTTGAAGAGAAAGAGCAAATTTCCTCTATGGGAACCTTTTAACCTTCCCCCTCTCCCCGTTTATCAAACCCCGCTCGTTTGCGGGCAGAACTAAGGCCCCGATGCAGGCAAAGCGCAGGCAGCTGCCCGCGCTCCCCGATGGAGCCGGGGCACGGCGCGAAGCTTGCTGCCAGAGGGAGGACTGCACGTCCCGGAGAGGTGCGAATCCCTCCCGACCTCGCTGCCGCCGCTCCCGTCACATCCAAAGGCAGCATCTCCCGTTGCCCAGGCAGGGTCACCTCCCGGTCAGCTGTCAGCACGGACCGGGAGAGAGCGCGGAGCCGGTGCTGCTCCCGACACGGGCGTGCAGGGCACCGGGCAAGGCGGGAGATGCTCCCCAAGTCCAGCAAGCCTGGCAAATTCAATCCTGAGAAGTCAAGCGGCATCACAGCAGATAAAAGCTGATTTACAACGGGGTCTCTACCCCGGGCAACGCTGCAGAGTCCAGGGATGGGGGAGTTCACTAGATCACACCAGCGAGGAGCCAAACGAGCAGAGCGAGTCAGGATATGACTCAGGCTGGTGGCTTTCCAAGGAGGCGAAGGAGGACCTTCCAGCTGAATCCTTGCTGTCCAGACAGGGCAGGCCCACGGGTTACAAAACAAGACGACTAGATTTCACATTATCTCTTGCCACCCAAGCAACGGCGCGTTGGGCGGAAGAAAGACAATGGGCAGGCGGCATCCTTTGTCCTGCGACGGGAAGGGCTTGCAGCCCCCACATCACGTTGAGCCGACTGTTTCGGGGACTTCAGAAGAAAAGGACTCTTAAAACTAGAGGTCTTTCAAAACAAGTTCTGCAGGGCTTGTTAGAGAGGCTGGGAAATTTGATAATTTGATGGCCAACATACTATTACTCTTCAGTATCTCCTGAGGATAACTGATTTTTTTTTTTTTTTTTTTTTTTTTTTAAGAGCAACAGGGCTTTGAGCCTACACACAGATTAGTAACCTGACCCCTCTGCACCCGTATTTTTTCCAGTTCTTTCTATGGTGAAGTCCTTCTGGCTTTTGCTAGAGCAAGAACAACCTCTGACACAAGAGGAGAGGACTCAGATGGTCCAACTACCTGCTATAGATGTACCCCTGTGAAAACCTTTCCGGTTAGGGCATCTTCGCTAAACTTTACCATTAACGTGGACTGGTCCCAACAGGGCTAGACTAGCCCAGAATGGGATCGCAGTCAAATATTCCCAGAAGCAGCAGCAGTACAAAATGCCCATGCACTGAGAATAAGCAGATCCCAATCACGGGGCTCAGCAGTTGCAAGGTCACCGATAAACCCAAGCGGTGAGAGACCCGGCCAGCGGGTGCCGAAGTGGCTCAGTGTTGTTATGCAGGCGGCCGTGTCCTTTACTTGCCAGCTTGGCCACCCTCCACCTGCACTGAGCTGCAGCCAGGCAGGAGAGCCCCAGCCCTGCGAACACGGGAGGGTGGAGGACAAGGAGTGGTTGCCTTCGAATTGTATCATCGGATGAAGCACAGCCCTGAGCTGCAACCAAAGAAAACATAACTGGGGGGAGAAAAAGTCAGTTTTATTAGAAACAGACCTTTTTGCAGACTTTTTCTCGAAGCGTAAATACAACAGTGGGAAAAGTAATTTCATTAACACTGAATTTGAAGCTGTCAAATGCAGACTGTAATTAATAGCTGTCCTGTAAAAGAAGGTCCTTCCCCCTCCGTATCAAAGGAGCCTCGGAGGGCACACAGCTTAGCACAAGCAGGACACGTCGCGGGGCTGGCAGGGGGACCAGGAGCTGCTGTACGGGAACAGAGGAGTCACCCCGAGGACGTGCCCAAATCAGAGCCCTCGGGCTAACACCGACAGGAGAGCTGGTGACTCGCTGCAGGCTGGCAGCGGGGACAAGACCAGGCTTTGCCTGGGGCCAGCACCCACCGAGCCCCGCGGGTCCCGGGATGCTGCACGGGCAGCTGGGCAGACAGACGGACGCAGCACTAACACGAGAGCGGGTCACCCTGATGGGGCACGGAGCAAGTCTTTGGGTGGGATCAGAAATCCGGGAAGCTGTGCTGATTGCTGGGAGAGCAGCAGATCATCTTAAGATCACTGAGAGTCCAAAGGATCCGACTGATGTGAGGAAGGGGTGGGGGGAAAAGCTGTGTGCAACTCAAAGAAGGTGGATCCATGCTTTAAAAATCAAAGCAGAGACAGACACTTCCCAGAGGTGTTGCCAAGCTCACTGTATTTCCTCCACCATCCCTCCACGTTAATCCCCTCCACCCCAACGCACACACCTTACATGTGCAGCAAGCCCTCCACCCCCTCATGTGCACTGCACCCTAAATCTTTGGGATCCTGGTGCTCCCACCCCAGCTCTGCCCACAGCACCCCGGCAGCCCCAGCCCGTGCTGCTGGGACATGTGGGATGAGCATATCTGAGATACTACTAAACGCAGGCTTAGGGGGAAATCAAACAGAGAAGTATTGTAGGGAAAAAGCTCAAACACTTTGGGGAGGAAAGGGAAAAAAAAAAAAAAAAAAAAGGTTTGTCTCTTTAAGAAGGGACAAAGAAGCGGATCAAAAATTTGCCCTCAGGTCAGTCTGAAGCAACATTTCTGTTAGTGCCAAAAATCAGGTCCCTTCTGGCTCCAGATGAGATGAAGAAAGCGAAGGGGCCTCCCCGGCCAGGGGCTCCCACAGCCACGAGCCGTGACGCAGGGCGATGGGTCAGCAGCATCCCGCAGGGCACGGGTGAGGTGGCGATGCTCAACCCTTCAATATAAACCACAGCCCCAGCACACACCTTGCTTGATCTAGCCTAAATTTCTGCAGGCCTAATTCCTCACCCGACTGCCTCACTCAAACACAGCCACAGCAGTTAAGCATCACAAGTGCCATTGCCAAAAATCTGCCCGTTTCTCCCTGGAGGGACCAAGCAACAAGGTACCCCATTTTCTTGGCCGTACACCCAGCACAAAGGATCACCACCAAGAAGGATGGACAAGCCAAGCATTTTTTTACAGCTCATCAACATGCTGTTGAGATAGAAGGCAGCTTCCAAGCCTGGTCCCAACTTGAAAAGCGACCAAATTGACTGGCTTTTTTTGGCTTTGTATTTTTAAAGGCATCTATTCATTCCAGACTTTGTTCCTGCTAGGTATGTAATGCAGGTATTTAACTCTCATCAATCATTCAAGGGCAAAGGGGGGGAAGTTTTCACTGCTTTTCATGCTTCTTGGCACAGCCAGCAGGATCCATCTAACACTTTCCGCCTTCTTCTGCCCCAACAGAATATATATGAGCCTTCAGCAGCAGGTTCAGTTATATCTCACAACCTCGCCAAACAGCAAAAAAGGTACTACCTCCAGCTACCGCAAGGTTTTAGGGTGCTATCTGACATGCAGGAGGCATGAAGGGGGGCTGGGAAGAAAGACTGGTTCCTATTTGCAAGGAGCTCACGAGTTTGGCCGTGCAAGACAGAGCACCTTTTTTCCCTTTGTAAAGCTCAGCACATCCGAACGGGAAGTCACTGAGACACAGTAAACAGTGATATGTAATGAGGCCATTTTTTATAGCCGTTTTTGGAACAGAACTCAATTTCCAGAAGCGGAGAGTAAATAAAAAGCCAGAGGACCTGAGCAGGGTAAATCGGAGAGTAGCTGTACAGACCTCGCTCAAACAACCCACCTACCCAGTCAGCTCCGATAATACTGAATTATATTTAACTACGATCATGACATATGGAAGTAATTACAAGCATTGTAGCTATAAAGCCTTCAAGTGGCATGTTAAAAAGTCCCAAAGCCTTGTGAATAATTACTGGTACCAGATATGCCAACGTGCCTTCATCTCCCATGTACCTGGGGGAAGCAGTTGGTACAAGCCACCTGCTCCCAGTTGCCATGGCAAATGAGTGCCTGTATCATCAATAAATAGGACTTTGATATCAAATTATTGCCATGCTTCAGAAAAAACAACAGCCATGAAGCCGTCTGACTGTTCGGTCAGGTGTAGGGCGTTACACCCATCACCAAGGGAAGCCAGTTGTCTGCGTCGTTCCTTAATAAGAGCAAAACAGAGCTGTGGGCAGCCAAGTCATCATGCCAATTATGTTTGCTGTGTCTCATCAGTCTCAAGAGCCCTAATAAAACCTCCAGGCACTGCAGACCGAGATGGATTATCTCTAGAGAGATGTCAATATGCTTCAAAATAAGAATCCTTAATGAGCTGACCATTACTGCTAACTTAAAGACTGTGCACACACAAATACACACATTAAATATGCAGCTGCTTCATTTCAAGTATCCAGGAGATTTTGAAGGGGGGGGGGGGGGGAGGGGGAAGATATTTAGCAGTGTCCGGGCCAATCTTAAAGGACGAATGCAACATGGTATTAACAGGAGTCCTCACCTTACAGCGAACCACATGATCAACCCCTAAAAGAGCACAACTGCTTCGATATAGGTACCGGTTTCAAGCTGTCTAAATATATGGAGGAATGTCAGCGTCACGGCAGATAACACCGCAATAGTGTGCTCAGAGAGCCAGAGCCGTTAGGACGTGCAGGCTAACGGAGACGGGTGACACACAGCACTTTCTCCCCCCGAAAGCCACCCCCACCGCCCCGCCACTGCCTTCACCTGATGTTCACACCAGCTTTCCACCAAAGCTGCTTTCCGAGTCCCATTTTGGGCAGGGACCCGGGCACTGGTGGGGAATCTGGTTTGACCTTCCCGGCTTCCCCAGCGACTCAAGCACAACTGATGGTCACGCTCCTGCAGTTTCTCCCTGGCTAATGATTGCCAAAGAGCCAAGGAAACAAGAGCAGGGTTTGGCCAGGGGCAATGGGAAGACCAGGCAGGAGTTTGGGGGGTTATTCCTTTTTTCTTAGTTGTTCTCCCTTGAAGAAACCCACATTTCCTTCAGCTGCAGAGATTTAGGAGCAGAAACGCTCCTGGAGCCGGGCTGGAGGGCAGAGCACAGGCTGAGACCCCTCGGAGACGCTGGCGATGGCATCATGCCACCGGAGAAAGGACAGCGACTTGGCACCCTAAAAGTAGCTCCCGAGTCTTCCGTCTCCAGGGATAATTCCTGATCGATCCCCCACCTGCAAAGGTGCCCAGCACTGTTGATCCAGCCCCCGCGAGGTCTCTGCCCATATGCCTGTCTGCGGAAAGCGCGCAGCCCGAGTGGGGAGCAGCCTGCAGCGGGGTCGCCTGAGCTTCCCGACCAACATCTGTACATATCCAAGTCCCTGTCAAGAAGGATTAATTTTATCTAAGACAAATGCCAAAAAAAAAAAAGCGCCACACACCACCCACAAAAAACCCACACCACCAAATCGCACTCTCACGCAAATACGCAATTTTTTATTGCATAGATTATTTTTTATGCCTCACCATGCTGAAAGGCAAGTGAAGAGTCATTTAATTTGTATTTGACCAGAGACTTAACAAAATTACAATTCAAACCTAATTATTGATGAAAATCCAAAGCTCAGAGATCCCCATCTTACTCAAACGGAGCTGGAGATGCAAGAGCAGCTGTACCACACAGTGCCAGAGGACTGGAAATTTGTGCCAGCTACAGGGGAATGGGGAGAGAAGCGGGGTTCTGGAGACGGCTTCGTGCAGGGATGGGGGAAAAATGCTGTATTGAGAGTTGTGCACGGGGGACAGGGATTGCAAGCCTGAGGGGTGCTACATCTGCTCACATTTGCAAATGAAGATGTCCTTTGCATCACACTTCTCTCAGTTGGCTGGAAAACCGGCTTGAATTACACCCTCTAAAATCCAATCATGGTAATAGACATAATGATCTATAAGTACCGAGGGCAAGTACACACATCCCACTTCCCAAGTCTCCAGAAACGGCCTCCACAGCAAAAGCAATTAGCAGAAATGAAGTTTTACTCCAGGCTCATCAAAACTGGCCTCACGTCCACTAACTCTCAGAAGAAAGCTGGGCTTTAAGACTTTTTCCCCTGCTTATTTTGTTAGTCCCTGTGGAGGTTCAGTAGCTTTGGGTCATCCCACCCTGCTGGGCACTGCCAAGCACCGGACTCGGGTCTCTGGAACCAAGCATGAAAATAAAGCAAATTTGAGATCGCAGCCTCATGAGGTGATTTTACTCATTTATTTATTTAAACATCAAGGAGTAAACTACTGGTCAAGTAATAAATTACTGCTGTGTGGCCAGCCTGGCCATTTCACTAGCCTGGTTTCGCTGCTGAACAAGCACGGGAAGGTTTTAGGAGGCTGGGGACAGCAGTTCATCTCTCCGCGGCAGGGAGCACACGTCCCTGCAGCCTCACCCACGGCTGGCCGGGCTGTGCTGCCAACAGGACCCGATGCTCTAACCTCACCACGCAGCACACCTTCAACGATGCAGGGAAAAACAAATCAGGATGGAGGGAGATTAAAAAAAAAACCATCACACAAACACACAATAGTGTCTGGATCTGAAAGCGTTTCTTTACAGAGGGATGCGATTTCACCTCTGGCCTTTGAAACGATGCTCACCTCAGGCAAAAATCTGTTTCTCATTACACACCTGCACAACCCCACTTAATTCACTGAGAAAGGTGGATGACAGACTATTACTGGGTGTTTCAAGTCTAGCACAAGTGTCTTGCCCCCTGGCATTTTGACTTCATACTAAAAAAATTTTTAAAATCCCTGTAGTAAGGCAGACGGCTGGTTAGCCAGCCCAGCCAGTCAGGCAAAATGTGCATTTATCATCAAAAACAACCTCTGAAGTTTCTAGGCACAGTCTTGCACATCCCTACCCCTGTGCCTGAACGCATCACAGCTGTGTGACAAAGATGGGTTCCTACACTCTTCTTCTGAAATTGGGCTGAGACTGAACTGCTCCCGATAGCTGCAGCGGGGCTGGCACTGCAGGGACGGCCGTCCCACCCAGCAGCGCTGCGGATGCACAGAAGGGACAGAGCAGCAAGGTGCCTCCTGTCTTTAGCTACCCTGGGGGAGAAGCCAGATTCCCAAATTCAGGAATGGCGAGAGGAACACCAAATACACAAAAGCAAGTATAAAAACTCCACTCTAGACTGATTCAGGTCCCATCCCAGCTGAGGACAAGCACGGGCTGAGCCTCGCCATAGCACCCACTCCCACGCCAGGCGATGGCTCTGCACATCCCTGCGGGCTCAGCTTTGGCCAGGCTGTGCCGGTCCGCTCCGACAACCAGGTTCTCGCAGAGGTGACCACCAAAGCCTTCACACTCCTCCTAAAGCCAGGAAAGCTGCCAGGTGGCAGAAAGCAATTTCATTAAGGAGAGCTGGGCTGTAAACTCTCACCTCCAGCAAGCAACACCCGCCTCGGCAAGGGTAGCAAGAGCCTCTTTTGCCTACCCCCTACCACTGGGATCTTCCCTAGATCACAGCTACCATTTTTAAATGCATTCTTAATTCCCCACAGGGCAAATACTGAACCGAAATTATGTTTGTAGGGCTACAGTATTTCCTTAAAATAAAAAAAAAAAAAAAGAAAAGAAAAACCATAGTATGCCATTCTCAGCATGTTCTAAGAAAGCATTAGTCCCTGCACATCTACAGCTCCAGTGCGACAGTTTGTATTTGGACACATCAGTTTGTACGTGAGACAGTTTGATCAGTTTTGACTGGAAAGCCTGGAAAAGCCAAGAGGAAACCTCCCAGCATTGTTCCACCCCGGGAAGAGGCACCAGTACGTGTTGTTATTTACCCCGCACCAGCAGGTCTCACGTGCCAACGCGAGAGCTGACACGGGCTGGTTTTCACCACGCGGCTGGGGCTTCCCGCCGCGGTGCTTTGCAGGATCAAGGTCTCTGACTCTGCAAGTCAGCAGCGACATCCTCGCGTTCACGTGCACGCAGCAAAACGTGCTTCGCTCCCTAAAGCGCGGCTCCAAGTTTCGGGCCCGAGCGCCTCGCAGGGGAGCTCACGGCCGCCGACCGTCCTCAATCAGAGCAGCTTCCCCCAGCACGCGGGGCTACGTCTCGCTGGGTGAGGAGGCTGAACAGATAAAACCCACCATTGCCCTGGAACAAAACTCTGGTGGAAGAAGGGAAAGGCACTTGCCGGGTAAGCAGCGTGTTTGCACAGCACATATCTAGAACTCATGTTAACATTATACATTATTTATCTTTGAATGCTTCAATAAAGTTGAACAGTCTCGCGTGCCCTTGCTACCAGGAAATTTCCCTCCCCTTTCACCAGTAAAACCTGTTGTTGTTCAAAAACAGAAGAAGAGTTTACTGTCCGCTTATCAACACAGGGGCTGCCGGGTAGGGAGGACAAAGTACCCCGTTTCATTTGTCTCTAATTGATTTCACTTCCTAATTCCCATGCAAATACCTCGCAGCTCGGCTTGCAAAAACATAAGCAGAACATTTAAACCCAAAACAACCTGAGCTGATTCCCCCCCCCACCCCAGTTTGTTTAAGCCTTCTTCCACCAAAACAGCCAGAAATTGGAATCAATTCCAAGGAGGGAGCCTTAAAGCTTTCAAGTTCCCAGACCGAAAGCCGCGATGGGAGCCGGCCAGGCCGGAGCGCAGCTGGGGCCGCTGAACCGAGCCCGGCATCACCCACGGCCCCGAGCAGCTGCGGCTCCGCCGGGGCGGCGGCACCGGGACCCCCGGCCCGGGCACCGCATGGCCGCGCTCCCTGCCCAGCCGGGCTTGGGACAGGCTTGCAGGGTTTGGGGGTGGAGGGTTTTTTTATTATTATTTATTTGCTTCTTTTGCTTTTCATCTTCCCGGCCAAAGTTCTGTGCTCAAGGCCAGCACCCTCCCAGGACCGCCGGCTCCTCCAGCACATCAAAGCCGAACTAGTGCCTCGTTAAAAACCCCGAAGTAATCCCATCTCCTCCTCTCAGCCGTATGATTTGCTTTTGTTTCACGAGGGCTGTAAACACAAGGGGGGATGTTTCCCTCTTTCCCGGGGCGTTTTCTCCTCCGCTCCGAGAAACCGGGAGCTACGGGCCCCCCCCCGGTCTGTAGCGCAGTTGGGGGGGGCGGAAGAAACCGGCCCCCCCCCCCCGGATCTGTAGGGCAGTTGGGGGGGGCTGAAGCAGACGGCCTCTCACGCACCCCCCCCTCCCCAAACCCGCTCGCCTTCACGCATCCCACCAAGTTTTGCGAAAGCAACACCCGCATCCTGGGTGCGCTGGTGGGGGTCCCCCACCCATCCCTCCATCCATCCCCTCCTACCTGGGACATCTGGGGCCTGAAGTTGATGTCCTTGAGGTCGATGGAGCCGGGGGAGAGGTTGTGGAGCAGCTGGCAGAGCAGCACCCCGTCCCGCAACGCCTGCGCCAGGTCGAAGACCACCGCCGAGGGCCAGACCACCCGGTGGTTGGGGGGCAAAACTTTGCAGTCGATGAGCCAGCGCCCGCACTGCCGCCACTCCTCCATGGCCGCGGTCCGACGGGGCCGCCGCCCCGCTCACACACCCGGCCTTCCTCCTCCTCCTCCTCGCCGCCGCTCAGGGGCAGCGGGCGGCTGCCCGAGGGGCTGCTCTGCACCGCGGCTCCGCGCTACCGCCCCGCTCCATCGCCGCCCGCCGCCCGGGGAAGCATCGCTCCGCGCCGGGGCTCTGCGGAGGAGGAGGAGGAAGGAGGAGGAGGAGGAGGAGGAAGAGGGGCGGCGCGGAGTTTTCCGGCGGAGGGCTGCCCCTGCCCCCGCTGCGGCCCCACCGCCTCGGCCGGGGTTAGGCGCGCCGCATCCTCCCGGGAACAAAGCCGGGGGGGTGAGGACCTGGACCGAAACCGGGCACGGCGGGGCCGCCCCCGCGCAACTTCGTCCCCCTGCCCCGAGGAAACTTGCCGCCGGGCCCCACCTGCGCGGCCGCGGAGCTGGCGCTGGGGATGCCGCAGCCGCGGGTGGGAGTTTTCTCCCCCCGCCCCGGGCAGGCGGGAGGAGCTCCCGGTCCGCCCCCGCCGCCCCTTTGTCTGCGGGAGCCCGGGCTCGGCGCGGCCCCGGGCCGCGGCTGGGAGCAGGGGGCGGGGAGCGCTCCACGCCGCCTTGGCGCTTTTCCCAATTTTTTTTTTTGTTTTCCTTTCCCCCCCGCTTCTGGTATCCCCTCGCTTCTTCCTGCCGCTGTTCCGGGGAAACCGCGCCGAGCCGCGATCCCCACTTTGCAGCCGGGG